>CM067367.1:75876136-76193636 GCA_034401795.1 Chaetoderma sp. LZ-2023a
CAACTTATTGACATGTCGCATTCGCCATTCGTGGCATCCGACCTCCACCCAGCCACACATACACCACTGAGTTGAACCTAAGATAAGCGTGGCCTCGCAATTTGCAATCATATGGTAGCGTGTATGGTCTGCGTATGGGCATTTCTCTAGACAACTGCAGAAGTATAGGCATAAGCTGAGATTGTGTATGACATAGCACCTTTTATATTACGCCTTTCAATAATTTGCTGAATTATTTGAAAACAGTTTGACTGTCTTAGGCAGCTCAAATAGTCTTCGGAATTAAGGATTCATATTTGGCTTCATTGAAATTTCTACTAATCATTTTGGAAACAATTTGGTTAGAGGGTGTTACTGGCCATATATAATAAAAGGGTTGGTAATAAAGGGTTGACAAAGTACTATGTATGTTTTATATCATATAGCGTGCTTGTGAGCATGTTTGCTTCAGTGGTGAGATGCATAGCACATCTGAGAAAATAAAGGCTCTCCAGATCACACCAGATGCTGTTTTTTTACTATTAACTGGTTAAGCTTATATTAATTAGTAAGTGTGAGTCTGTGTGCCAGTGGAAAAGCAAAAACTGGTATACATGACCAGAAATGCACTATAGGACGTCTTCTAGTAGAACATTGCACACCTCCGGTCAAAGTGAGCCAATTTCTGCCAAAAAAGAAAACTGATATCTTTGACCACTAACATGTCACAGTGACCCTAAATGATACCATAATGTGTCTTCTAACATGCTCTTTCAAGTTATAAGATGAAAAGACGGTAACCTATGCCACACATGAAAATTCAAGATTAGTAGTAGGGTCAGAATAAAAATAATACCACCTCCCTCAACTGGCAGCCGTTCGGCGATCCGTGGCCCCCACCGCCCTCTCAATCCCTGGGGCATAGTGTTGTTGAGACATGTGGTTGGTGTATGCCTCTAGATGGAGATGGGAGCTATGCCCCCAGGGATTGAGAGGGCGGTGGGGGCCACCACGGATCGCCGAACGTCTGCCGGTTGAGGGAGCTAGTATCACTTTAATTCCGCCCCTACTACTACCACACATAATAGGATCTGAACGCCCATTTAGAGCCAAGCATCCACAGTGATATACGTCATTGATCGCCTTGTGATCAACCACACCAAAAGGAAGACGCTATCCAGACCAAGATGGAACAGAACCTTGATCAGTGTATCCAACTGTTCGTGGACGCCCCACGACAGCGCAGCCTGGGATGGCTGCAGAACAAGGCAACAATGGTAGGCGGCTCCGAACTGGCCGCCATGATGGGGTGAAACCCCTACTCGAGCTTCGAGGAGGCTCTGGGCCAGAAGTGCGGGGTCAAGACCTGGAGCGGCACCAGCGTGGTGTGCTGGTGGGGAACTCTCTTTGAGGCCATGAGCATGCGGTTGCTCGAGATCGACTGCGGGATGCATGCGCGGGGCACGCCAACAGCCCTGACGGCTACTGTCTACTCAACCTGGTGTGGCAACGAGACTCCGACGAGGGGTGGCAAATCCTGTACACCAACCTGGAGGTCGACGACAAGGAGTACGAAGTCCAAACAGTGCTGGTACTTTTGGAGTTCAAGGCCCCCCTCCAGCTGGCGCCCAAGGGAGATATACCTCACTACTACCTGCCGCAGGTCTGGTTGGGCATCGAGCTGTCGCCGGTAGCCAAGTTCGGACTCTACGTCGACTTGGTCTACCGCATCTGTGCACTCGAAGACCTCGGCGACGGCCCCGAGTACAACGAGGACTACCACTACCACGACAAATAGGGCTGGGGCTGACCCGTAGCCTGGGGCCACGGCTCGGCTGTTGCTCGGCTAGCAGCGATGACTCGCAATCCATCGACCACAATGGCGAGCCGGACCATGAGGCCTGTCTGATGCAGTTCAGCTACATCGGGGTGGTGCCTGACACCAAGATAGTCCACCCGGTGGACTTCTGCAGCTGCCCCTCCAAGACGTTCGACAAGATGATGGACTTCGTGGACCGACGCAAGTACCTGACGCAGCACGTTGACCTGCGCTTCGCAGACGGCCGCGGCGACCTCTTCGACCACAGCATTATAGACGCCCTGGCGGCAGTCATGGCCGACTGCCACTACCTGCTGGGCGTCATCCCCTGGAAGGTCTTTGAGATCAACTACATTCCCGTGGAATGCAACCCCAGGCTCCTGGCTGAAAACCAGCCCCGCATCGACGAGCTCACCACACATGCCGCACAGATCCGCGAGTCGGCCAACCCACACGCTGCCTACGAGGCCATTCACCAAACGTGCACCCTGGAGCAACGGAAACGATGCGGCAAGATCTCGCTGCCCGGCTCTGTGACCGAGGGCTAGATTCAGGACTTCTTCGACATGCTCTAGCTGGGGCATAAAGTTGTTGAGACATGTGATTTCGTGGTTGGTGCATGCCTCTAGATGGAGATGGGAGCTGCTGTTCTCCCGGACATGGAAGGCCGTGGCGAATATAAAACTCCTGTATGGACCCCATGTCCGGGAGAACCTCCTCAGGATACTGGCCAGTTGCCGGCCTCTCTCTCTCTCTCTCTCTCTCTCTCTCCCTCTCTCTCTCTCTCTCTCTCTCTATTCTGTGTAGGCTCAGACAAACATATAGTCTCTACCAGAGTCGCATCGGCATGATGGGACACCCCCCCCTCATAGTGTCTTCCATCTACGTTTGCAATGCTCACCGGGTAGGATGCTAAAGTGCTTAGCATTTGCACCATGGCAGACTCCGGTATGTTCACATGTTATGCAGAGAATTTGGTGCTGAGCAGGTGTCTCCAGCAGACAACCACGTCCTTCCCTCTCCACACCATAGAAGTACCAGACATATTCGATCTCTTCACGTGGGTGAAAGTGGACGTAAATGTTTCTCCGCAAGGGGTCGACCCAAGGATTGTACTGGGGGGCATATCGGAAGTGGGCCCACTTGGCATCCAATATCATGGCAGTCTCAGCGCCCTGTGCCACTGCTGTAGACGCCAGCACGAGTAGTATGATGAGAAGCATGACTATATATGAAGAGTTAAACTGAACAGAGTGAACCCCTCAAGAAATATCTGTGCCAGATCGATAATGATCTTCATCCCCTCAAACGCAGGGGCTAGCTGCTTCACTCTGCCACCAGCTAAGAAACATAGCTCTAGGACTATATGAGTCGTTTGCGTGCTAGTAAGTCCGCCTCGCTGAAGGAGTTTAACAGCACCCTTGGCTTTGGAAACATGTGACATGATGCCCTCCTGGAGGTTAACAGCTTCTTCTGGTCCATCGAATGGACGACGCAGCAGGAGCTTTCCACCTGTAACCCCGATCCGGTGACCCACCCTCGTCAGGGAGACGCCTTCACCTAGGTAGGTGAGGAAGGATGATCCCCGATTGTAGAGCTTTCGAACTATCCCATCCCTTTTCACAACAGTGGAGAGGGAAGTAACCTCTATGTCAATGAATGCGGGAGGCCCATATAGTGGCACCCATGTGTGCCAGTCACCACCAGGTCTAGCGCAGTACCAGACTACATTCTTCTCAAACATGAACTCCAGGTTTTTTGCCAGGGTCAATGGCAGACCATCATGTGTCATCGGCGGGGCATTCGAATAGGGTTTGTCCAGATGAAAGCCGAGGTCATCATTTAGGGTGTTGATGTCTGCCACCTCTGTATCCGAACCCTCAATCAACGGCTCGAGGATGTACTTCCTCTTCGGGAAATCGTACCGAAACACGATCTTGTGGCAATCTATGTTGCGACCAGGCGCTCCTTCGACACATCCTTGAGGTCTGTGAGCAGCTCCACCCCATCACCACCAATGGGGCTGAGGGAGAATGCCTTTGAGTTCGCTTCATACTGTAGGGTGAATAACTTGCCATCGCTCTCTTCTACGTTGGCAGCATCAACTGTGTACACATCTGCCAGGTCAGCAAGACCAGTCGAGTGAGCAAATATGAGTTCCATAGCACGCTATAGGAGGGGTTTAAACAGGAGATATAACCATGCCGATTGTCTGACTTCTGCTCTCCAGTGGTGAGAACGTAATCTCACACTCTCTAGAGGGGAGACGGGTGGTACAGTACCGTGTAGAATGGGTCCTCTTCGAGGTTCCCCAGCAGGGCACAGCATACATCCACGCCGATGTGCTACATCAACCTCTGGTAAGTGCACATAGCAGCTCACTGGTAGAAGTCGGCAGGGACGTGATAGAGTATATCCTAGGTTCCAACAGCAACCTATGGAAAGCTATCAGTCCTAGACCGTTCACACCTGCAAATCACCTGATTGACAGCCCCTCCATTAACATATATGCCAGAACGGATGGGATATCGGACGCCCATTTAGGGTTTATACTCGTATTACACATTGACCTGACGACAACATGATATCATACCAGGAATATCTGACCTTTGCCGAGATGATGAACCCGATAGAGGGTTGCCCAAAGGCCTTAAACGAACAGATACTCGCACAGCAACAGATCTGTCAACAAGAAGGAGAGCGACTACAGCGGGAGAGTTGGTATCAACAGGCTGCCAGCAAGGCAAGGACGTGAAGGAACAGTGAAGGTTCCCGATACTGGCAGGCTCTCCTGGAGGAGAGTAAGCGGGCCACAGGGGTCTTGACATACGACGATGAGCCAGATGTCTTCACATACGACGATGAGCCAGGTGTCTTCACAGACGAGGATGAGCCAGATGTCATACAGTGGGGAGAGGAGATGGCGCAGAAGTGTAAGACCAAGAAAGCCATCCAGCGGCGGATCTACTATCTTGGTCATAAGGTGACGTTCCAGATGTCACGTCCCAGAAAGCTACTGGCACCCGACATAGTGCTGGATGACCACTTTCTAAGAGACGTCTGTCTCGACACTAAAATTCTGGCATGGTTCGCCAGGCTCTCCAAAATGAACCCTTCTATGACTCATGAGCAGATTATGCAGGTGATGCAGGTTTAATCTCCAGGTATACTATGGCAAAATCAGAGTGGCGGAAGCAGCCAGAACTATACCCCTCCCTGACTGCTGACAAGGGTGGTACAGTACACGGCTGGCGACTCCAGCAGATAGATGCCATCAGGCAGAATCTCGTCCATGAAGCAGAGAAGTACAGCAGAACAAGCAGGTGATATAAGACAGCCTACAACATCCTCGCGCGTAGAACCACTGCTGCATGTGTGATTGGAGCCAGTGCTGGTGTGGCAGCCGTGGCCACTCTCGCTACAGGGGTGGGTGCCATGTCGCCATCCCGCTAGGTGGCGTGACACTAGCAACCACTGTCTTGGCCACTGGCTTGGTGGTGGGGCAGCGGCAGATCACAAGGAGGCTGGAGAAGCATGTTAAGTACGTGACACTGGCACAGAGTATGCTACGGACTATCGACGAGTCTGTCAGCAAAGCTCTCGAGGATGGACAAGTCACCGATGAAGAGTACCACCATATATTGAAAGTCCACGCCCTGTACCACATGGAGAAACCTAAAGTGCGACAGCAATATGATATGGAGGAGCTAAAAACCGAGATGTTACGGCGAGGTCGCCTCGCTGGTCTCTAGAGTCGAGACAACTACATATAGTGTGCTGCCTGTACGGTAGCTTTAAGAATGCCAGTATAGATGGCCTTCCCACTGAACCTCACAACAGTCATCCGGAGCTAACCGCCCATCCTAGGTACACCCTTGACTAGCCTGAGAGGTCTGTTGTCTGATATACCAGAGCTAACACCGTTCTCCATCACAGTGGATGGACGGTCCCAAACCAGCTTCTCTGTCAACCCATGACCGCTGACCAACCGCCCATCAAGGATGCGAAGCAAGCTCATACTTGGATGGCTGCTCCAAGCCTCTCATACTGGAATCAGCAGCTGAACTTTGCCATGTGGTGTGCCACGGCAGGGTGTGGAGTAAGTTCCACCCTGCTTCACTCCTATTCTGCTCATCGCCATCTGTCTCAGATTCCACGTGTACTTCACGGTGCGACGAATCCTCGATGAATTGGGTGCAAGCCTCCCTGATACAAACGACTTCGAACCACAGCTCAACAGTTATAGCGTCTCAGCGGCCAGCAGACTCCAGAGAGAGTTCAGCGCTCACCCAGACTATCGGTGGCATGGTGGTGACAACATCGGTCTAGGGGTTATGTATGGTGACCCGAGATGTGACTACTGAGGATTCCCCTATCGATCACCCCAACGAGTAGGCTGTCGGAAGACAGCGACATTCTCGTTCGATCCAGGCTCCGACCCTGAAGCGCTGGTGCAAAATATGCACATCACTGGCTTGCGGCAGGACTATCCAGATGTGTGGAAGTAATTTGTCCCACACAACACCTCAGGCCTCACACCAGCAGGGATCGTTCGGATCAACCAGTCCCTGGAAGAACTGTGCTACTGCCTCCTTACAGCACAGACCAACCTGCGTCATTCCATAGATGGTGTCAGCGGAGCAGAGGTCCAGGCCATGTTCACCAGTCTCGTTGAAGATATGATCATCGTGGCAGACCCCAGTAGTCTTATTGAAGTTCCAGCAGGGGTTGCTGAAGGCCCGTCACAAACTTGACTTTGCTATTTCACCACACCTACGGTTAATTCCGAGCAACATGATCGTGAACATCGAGGACCTCCAAGTCAGGGGCTATAACAACATAATAGTCGAGGGGAGTTTCCCCAGTGTCCACTTCGGCTTTAACACTGATATCAACGCACCTACGTGTAGTACGGGCATGGCAGCACATACAGTCGTTCCAACCCTGACACTACAGCCAGTCGACATGACGCTTCCCATGGCAGCTCCACATAAAGGCGTTCCGACCCCGACACTGCAGCCAGTCGACACGACACCGCTTCCCGTGGCAGCTCTATGAGTGGTGTCAGGACTAGCTAACGTGGTGCTCAGGATCAGCCTACTCCGCCGCTAGCAAATCAGTTATAAGACTATCCTGACTCTCTACAATAGCAGTGGGGACCACGGTGAGACACTGAACCAGCTTGGCATGCCCTACATCCCCTATACACGCTGCCAACATGCACATCCAAGGGCTGGATGGTTCCGCAGTGCATCCTTTTTCCAGCTTGTAGTATCGCAGAGCCTTGTTCAGCTCTGAGTCAGGTGAGGCCATGGTGGTCTGCATTTGCTGGAACACATCTGACAGATACTCCTGATCCCCGAGAAAGCAGATCTGTTCCTTACCAAATCCTAGATAGAGCTTCACAGCTGTCAGCTCCTCTCTCAGCTCAGCACCGGAGAGCTGAGCGAGCTAATCTGGTGTCTTCTTCTTGTAGTCCTTCAACTCCCTCCAGAAGACATCATTGTACTTCTTGCATAGCGTGAGCCCGGACATATTTAAGATGTCTCAATAGAGAGATGAATATTCCTGAGTACCAACCCGGACCCCTGGCAGATGCAGATGCAGACTGGGAAGATCTTATTAGCGCTCTTGACAGGGGATGCAGACGTTTAACCACATTGTATACTCAGTGCTTAAACAATTACGTCAACGGTACAGATCGTGAAGCAACTGCCCGAGAGCCAGGCGAGTCTTCAGAAGGTGGAGAACCTGCTGCGAACCAAGACACAGAAGTTATTGACCAAAGCAAAACCTCTGGCAGTCCATATCGCCAGTACCGTGGCGGCGAATGTGGCCATGGTGAAGATGACATGTGGAAATGAGGTTCTTCCTGCCGCCACTGTGGCTGTCCTCGCTACAGTGGTGAGTGGGGTAGCTGAGCACTGTCTCGGAATAACTCCCCCAATCACAACGATCGCCCTCAGTGGTGCCTCCTACACTACCGCCACCAAGATCATGTGTGAAAGTGTTACACTAATGGAGGCTGCGGTTCTAGGGCTATCAACGAGTGCAATGGCTGAGATCATCGTCGATGGATCACGAGACTCCTGCAGCATATGAGGCATGGTGTGCCGGAGGGTGGTGTGTAGCCCATAGTTGAGCATGCGGACTGTGGATTGCCAATGCCCGGGAATGGTGGACCGCCCACAAGGCATGCCCCTGCAGAGAGGGCCAGTACCCTGAGCACTGTTACCTATTCCCTTGGCCGGCTGCATGGTCCTCTTATGCCCAACTATTTCACTGGGGGTATGACTAGTCGGTTTAAGCCGTCTGTATATAGCACTATGACTCTGTCACTCACAGATCTAGAAAGAAAAGAGCTAGGCGATCTTGCTCACTTGGGCGAGGCACACCTCGGTTCAGAGGACACAGTTGCCCTTATCTTCTTCCTAGACTTCGATGAGAAGGGAGATCCACAGGAGATCCGAGATACCATCCAGTGCGAGATCTCATCGGGAACACTGATACGCTAGGACAATCGGCCATTAACAAGGCCAAGACTTATTCAAGGGGATGGGCATCAAGGAGAGGGCGACGATGCTCGGTATGCTCGGAGTCGATGAGGCTGGAGCCATCAAGGTTATGGCTGAGTCCTTTGCACAGGACATGGTAAATATCTCCTGAAATCGCCGAGCTCATTGCAACAGGGTGGAGAGAATCCCAAGATAGGCACCACCAGCCTGAGCAATGTCACGATCGATGGCAAAAAAGGTTCTACCGCCAGCCTCCAGCTACCAGAGGTGGATAAGTCAGGGTTCTTTGGTTTGCCATTTAAGACCACAGGATAGTCATGGCTTCCCGTGCATGTATCATACAGATACTGGATGTACTAGACACTGTGGGTGCTGACACGGGCCCTCTACGCTATCTTCACAGCTGCTGCTGGGATGTCATGCCCGACACCTCCATCACATCCTTCATATCCGCCAGAGGTGCAGGATTCTCCGCTCTGCAGGCAAAAGAGCTGGTGCAGGAAGTACTGCCGTTTAGTCTCCCAGATATAGATGAGGCTACCGCCGATAAAGTGCCAACCATCCTCCACACGCATATCTGTACCATTCGACAGTAGGCCGGCCGATGCTGGCCAGGTGGTGTTGATCATTGCCCCATCAGGATACAGGAAAAACATCTTGCTGCGGGCTCTCCTGGCCAAACATCTACACTCTCAATACATCCTTCTGGTGTCTGACTCCACCACTGAGGCGGTTGACAGTAATGATCAATGGTACAATGGCCCAATTACAAAGATGCAGAACCTGCAAGCACTGATGGAGAAACTGCTGGCAGCCTGACTGACAGAACCACTTGTTCTAGTTATTGATGACCCTGCAATGGGCCAGAAGACAGTCGCCTACCTCAGCAACATCACCAGGTTTATCCGGCACACAAAGATTTCAGATGTACACCCGCGAGATCGCACCAGACATCCACCACAATGCCCGGATGCTATACTCAGCTCCAGGTGTGGACGTGCTCGAGACCATATACGACAGCCTAACCCTCAAGGAGACCAAAGGGGCTTTTATCGCAGGTGTACAGAGGGCAGCTGAGCTGTACCGCTTCATATTCAGCAACAAGGAGACATGTGAGCTGTTACACTTCAAGCCATCTCTGGAAAAGGCACAGACCTTCACCTACAAGCAGAATCCAGCCAGGAAACTAGCCTGCTCTACGTGTCATCGCTGACAGACTGTCGCAGCTGCCGCAACGTGTTTTTTTATTCATCAGAAGGCTGAGGACCTTCGTCCAAGGTCTCCGCTACTTCGTCAGAAGCTTGAGGAACTTCGTCAGTTTCGTCAGAAGCATGTTGCTGAAATTCCAAAGAGGGTCAGATTCTAGGGCTCGCTTCTTCTGGAACTTCTCGCAGAAGAGCCACTTTATCCATGCGCGACTAGCATTGTGCTTGCGAGTGGATTTGATGAGGTAGTCCTGGTAGTTATCTGGGAATTTCAGAAATGCTGGCAGTTTAATGACCAATCACCTGCGCCCTCTTTCGTTGGAGATGTGCTCAACAGCCTCCTTGCGGCCAATAGTGAGCCCCTAATTGCAGCCAACAGTGAGCCCCTTCTTATGGCCAACTGTGAGCCTCTCCTAAGTACCTTCTGCATGACTGGTATCATGGCTCTCCGCTACAGCGGCACTGACCTCCTCCCTGAAGCGGTTATTTTCTCCAGACTGGAGGCTATCCAGCATATCTCACTCTTCCTGGCTATGGAGGCTAAATACAGCAGGCCACTTCCCGTCCATTAGTAGATCTTTGGGTCGACCCTCGCCCTTTGGAGAGCTAGAATAACAGGATTGGGCCACAGGTAGGTTGAGTGCCCTGCCCTGTGTGCTGTCAAACCTCCGATAGAGTATCCGAGTCAGGAGTTCTTTTGTACTATGAGCTGGCGCTCCTTCCTCTATGGTGGCCAGTATCTCCGCATCAGATGGAGGTGTGACCTTGGCTCACTCGTGAATAATGTTAATGTCACGAAGCAGTCCTCGGACCCTGTCACACTGGGACAGTGCACGATGTGGCTGTCATGCTGACTATCGTGCCGACTTGTCCTGCTGGCTATAGACCATCTGCTGGAGAACTTTAACGAACATGGCAGCAGTTTAAAACCTCTATATACCCAGACCTTAAACATGCTACAGTATGTGCACCATCCAGATGGGGCCATCGAACCAGCGGCATTGCACTGCATTGATCCTCGGAAGGACCGCATGATGGTCATTCGACTCAGTATACATGATGGGAAGCCGTTGTCCGCTGATAGGAAGTACATCGACTTTGCAATCTCGGCACAGATCCACGAGATCAAGAGCATGACACTCGAGTTCAAGCTTTAGAGCACAACATAATGGACGGTAGAGCTCCCGCAGGTTCTGAACAGGTGGGAGATCGTGCAGAGCAACAGCACCGTGGACACCACCTATGCGAAGCATGAGTACCGAGTCCTAGGTCCGCTGGCTCATGGACCAACCTTCTATGCGAAGGGAAAGGGGTACTACGCCGTGGGGTGAAATGTTGGATTCACGGAATTCGCACTCTAGGTAGGTGTCGAGCTGCCCATGGCAGTTCCACTCTTAACCCTCCTCGAGAACACACACGTGAATCTGGCTGCCATGCAGGATAGGCTGTTCCTCCGGGTGTACACTGAGCGGCTCACAGATGTGATGATGAATGCTCCAGAGACTTCATGTCTGGCATGAGGAGAATGACCAGGAGCTGAAGGAAACGGGTTCCAAACAATGGATCGTGCACGTGGAGCGAGAACACCAGCAGGTCCAAGCCACAGCTAACCAATGGGTAGAGCTTACATTGCATCATGGTATATCGGACTGTGTCACTGTTGCGGCCCTGGTTCAGAAAGGAGGAGTCATCCAGCAGGTGGATACACTAGACGACTTCAAGCTTGTGGTTGATGGGACAAATGTTCTTGGTGAGGTACGCGAGCTGGCTGATTGCCAACTCTATAGACAGAGAACTAAGTCATATGCGCTTCTGCGACTGACCAGTGGAAGCGACGACCTCGAGTCGGCACTCAAGGGCCGTCACCACCTCGGGGGCAGGGACATCCCACCTAATCATGGCAACCGGCTCAGCTTCAACATCGGAAACCTCATAGCTGGGACTCGCTCATTAAGTGTGATGGTACTTTACTTTGGCTATGCTAAGGTACGCGTGTCGAACACATCATGTATTCAGCTTGAGCATGTGTAGAGCATGACTCCTGTCATCGCAGCTGCAGCTGCCACCACTATTATAAGCTCTGCTGTCTTCTGACCCGTCGATGCTTCATAGTCGAGCGTTGGCTCATATATTTTTACAGCCTCGTAGCACTCATCGAGACCCTCATCTGCCTCTTTGATGCTCTGGTTGGCCAGAGCTCGGAGTTGTCGTCGGCATGCCTCCCTCTTGAGCATATGCTCGAGTGCTTTGCTGTACTCAAACTTCTCCTTAGACAGCTTCTCCATCGCCTGGTTATGACGCTCATGCTCGACCTCTGCCTCCTTCTTGTCAGCGAATCTGAGTCCCCAGGTCGCTAAGGCAAACACGCCCGCATTCAAGATTGTGGATGCCATGCTATAGACTACAGTTTAAAGCTACTATATAGCTGTCCCCCAGCGACGGATCCCCAGCGCGATGTATGAACCAGAGGCTTATGAAGATCCAGTCGAGGATATAGATGACGAGGACTATGAGGAGGACTATGATGAGGAGGATTATGATAAAGACTACGATGTCGGTGGTGAGTATGACGATATAGAGCCTGAATCCCGCAAGCTAGTACACAGAGTGAAAGGAATCTATCACACTTACGTAAAAGGTTCTATCTGGCAGCAGTTGGGGCTCTGATCGCTCTGTTCACAATGAAGGCTGGCGAGACGGTCCACAAGATCGCCAACAATGCTCTCCATGGTGAGGAGAAGATTTCTGAAGCCATACCAGCCCGCCTCAGGAGTAGGTACGTTCTTCGGAGTAACAGGCCATTGGCTACTGTACGTTGCCATAGAGCTCGCGGCCATCTTGGCTGCCGAACAATCAAGCTGTACTATATAAGGATGGCCTCTCTGTATGACCTGGTCAAGTCCCTTAACTTTCGATGGTTGGTTGATAAACTACCGTTCAGTGAAGATCCAGCAGAGATTAGACGCCAGGGTATGGAGGTGTTTTAGGAAGTCTTCAGTGATGGTCGAATGAATGACTGCCGTCTGTTCATCTGTTTAGAGTTCACCCAGGATGTGCGTGACATGACGGGAGTGGACGTCAGTGATGAAATCCAGGAGTTTATCAACCGTCTTTCTTGAGGAACTCTACTATCAGCCTGCTGGATATTACTGTGAGCCCCCACAACTACTTGAGGCTGCACGTCGCAAGGGGCATAACTTCACATTGAAGACAGTTAGCCAGTGGCTCAGCGGCCTGGCAATGTGTCCGATATACAGACCTCGTCCACGGCACATCAGGCATGCCCATTTCGATGAAACTGTCCCGAACAGAGTTCACCAGGCAGATGTTCTATTCCTTCCACATGACTCGGTTGGTCGTAAGACCTACAAGTATGCCCTCATAATCGTTGATGTTGCCAGCAGGCACAAGGCTGCAGTACCGCTCACAGACAAGTCAGCTGACCAGGTGGCCCAGGCATTCCAGTGTATCTACGAGGCTTCGGAAAATCCCCTCCAGTGGCCGGAATTGTTGCAGGTGGATGAGGGTAAGGAGTTCAGAGGTGAGATTGCAGCCCTCATGCGGAAACATGGTGTGGCAGTTAGGCGAGGCGAGGTAGGGCATCACCATGCCCAGGCTATCGTTGACTGTTCCCACACCACTACGCCCAGGAAATGGCCGCGCCGAGTGAATGTTCTAGAGTATAGGTGAGAGGGCTGTCTGTGTGGTGGAGAGATCCAATGCTGAGGTTACTATGCTAATCGGGAAGAAGCCGGGAGAGGCTCTCAGACACTCTGCTGTTGCCAGTCACAGCTCTAGCGGAGTGCCTACCACCTGATGCTCTGGTTCGGTACCTGTATGAGCCTGGTGAGCTGGAAGGTGGTCGACGGCGTGCAACAGATCCTAACTGGTCGATAGATGTTCACAGGCTTGACAGGTATGTGGAGGCGGAGGGGCGGCCTACACTGCACTACCTGGCATGTCAGCACGGAGTGCCTAGGCGACCATTTGCTATAGAAGAGCGTCAGCAGACACACAGCTACCACCACCTAGGGAGCTAACATGATACTCGATGGGCTCGATATGGACACCATCTGGCAGCACATGGTGCTTATCATAGTAAGCGGAGAGTCCGAGTTTTTCCTGCTCATACCTCACCATACCCTGGTTGCGCATGGTTTAGCTCTGTCCACCCCGCACTGTAGAACCTCTGCCAAGAGACCTCATTCTGCCGCTTTGACATTCTCTTAGCCGAGCACTTACTTGCAGCTGTGCTCTCCATGTAGTAGCATTTGGCGCAGAGAGCGATGCCACGAGAGCCTTCGAACTCGAGCTTGAATAGTCCCGGAGTCCATCCAGACCATTTGTCCCCAAGCTAGCCAGTCCCAATTATGAGCCTGGTACTCTGCTCACATCTGAGGGCGAATGACGTCGTCGAGGTTGGAGCCTGCTATTGCGATATACGCGGATTCAGTGTCCATCTGCAGGTACTCAACGCTGTCACCAGCTATGTAGCGATCGAGGAAGTAGAACTCTAGCATTCGCAGCTTCACGAGCTCATAAACGGCTATCCCCACCTGGAAGGGTCTTCGAATAGTGATTCTCGGCTTGCAACTCTGGAGCTCATATGACTCACCGATCTCCTCGAGATCTTCGAACCATGCACTACGCAGGGCCTTGTCTACCATGTGTTCATCCTTCGTGAAGCTGGTGTTGCTATGACATTCTAGGGCCTCGATGAGCTTCCCGTAGGCACTGTTGCCGAGGAGTTTGAAGAGATCTGCCAAGAGCGCTTTGGTCCTATCTACATCTCCCAAGCGGCAGGCCTCCTTAACATTCTCCACGAACCACTCGAATGGGCGCCTGGCCTCATAGTCTATGGTGCGGGATACAGCAGTGATCTCCAGGCCATGGGTTATATACCACTTGAGTGTCGGTGTGCACCGCATCCGCTTCTTGCCAGAGAGGGCACCGACCAGCTTCTGGGTGGTGGGACGCTTCCTCCCTGTTCGCCCCAGATATGCCAGCATCTCAGAAGAGATTGCATCTACCGGGATCTTGCGGTTATAGAAGGCATTTTCTCGAACTTTGCCCACAGAGCCTTGGGAACCTCTATATCCACCTCAGCAAGCCCAAACCAGGTGTCTAGGAGAGCCTCCTTAAAGCTAGCTCCACCACTAGCACCGGACCAATGGCGCACTTAGCACATGGCATCTCTTTGGCCATCGTTGACAGGTACAGAGCATTTGTGTCGTAGCCGAGTAGACGTAGATTCGAGCCACACCAGCCTCGTGGTATCTGGTGAACACGATTCTGGGACCTCCAACAACAGCACCCTTCAGCATCTCGTAGGCTTCCTTGCCCGGTGAATAGAGGCTAACATCTGGCATGTGCTGAGCGGTTCCACGTAGGCGGTACTGCAGTGACACACCTGGGAGAGACACTGTGTCTTTGACGATGTATATTTCTCGTTCTGTGTAGAACTCCCGCATCCGCTCTAGGGCTTTGATGAATGGACTGATGTCCAGGTTGTTGTAGTATCGCAGCCAGTCGGCGAATGCCCGCTTTCCATGCTCGCTGAATGTGTGGTTACACTGTTCCCACTCTGATCGCGTCAAGAGTTAGCCACCCTTGAGCATAGATGTCCATACTGAGTAGTTAGGTAGCCCTGGATAGTTGAGTTTCCCATTCATACGGGAACCAGCTCTTCTGCTGTGTACACCCATAAACTTTGACCCATACCTTGTACGAGACTCCTGGGCCGAGGTAGTTCAGCACATCGAGAAACCGTAGCTCAGGCGTTATGAGGAACAAAGTCTGACTAGCCATCTTGGTGACTTTCACTGTACCTGTACTGTCAGTTAGCTCATTGACAAAGTACTTCTTGATGAGGTTCAGGTCATACCGCCCAGAGTTGAACCCCAGTACAGGCACTTGGTCACACCACTCGTTGATCAGTCGCTGCTGTCGCTTTGGGAGCTTGTCCAGGTCTGTCGGTATGTACTGTGCCCTAACCCTTGTCCTTATTAGATATGCTCGCCGTCGGATCACAAGCATGAACTCTCTGATCAGTTCTTTGGGGTCATCATTGCAGAGGTGAGTGGGCTCACTCATGGCGCCATCTAAGGAGCAGCCAATTGACACAGAGATAGGTATGTGAGCACTCTCGATCGTGAGAGTCTCCATAGGATGAGTCTTGATACCATCTAGGAGTGCTTCGAAGTCGTAAACTATGAAGTGTGGGTATGGGACGGACTCGTTTAGGGACACTTAGACAACGTTTTATACAGCAATTCCACTGTACCACAATCATGCATCCAGATGCTCTCAGCTTCTCCTCTCTCAGGACTGTCTTGCGGTATCTTTGTTCGGCATCCTCACCTCGCTGGTGTTGTGGACACCAGTGCCATAGCAGCCATGGAACTGGTAAACGGTGTTGGTGGTTGGATCATAACCATCTACGGGAGCACCCTCGATCCAATGCTCGCCACCGTGCCCACACTCTACATGATGTATGTGTACGCCTCTGTTTCTCGACTCATACTCGATCCAACGAGTAGCCACTGAACTGGATGGTTGGGGCGGATAGAAGGATTTCTCATACGCAGACTCTGGCGCCTCAACCTTCTCGCCAGGACACACGAGTGTTCTTTTGCCGCCTGTAAAGTGATACGCGTGGCGTTGAAGATGGCATGCCTGTGTAAACCTCTGCTGACAGTGACTGCAGACTAGTGTATGTGCCAGCTTGGAGATGTTCTTGATGTAGAAGGCGTGGTGGTCCCACACTCCGATGGTCATGGTGTCGCGGTAGTGAGCAGCTTGCCTGATCAAGTGCCAGGTGCCCTCTTCGGTTGTTTCCTACACACGAATCCCGATCTTGGCAAAGAACTCTACCTTGTCCAGCTGATCCATTGAGGTATTGCGGATATCAGGTGATGCCACTGTCTTGCCGTAGAACTGTGTGGCAAGCTCTCGTGCAGGAGTTGTACTTCTATCAGCTCTCGCTCCTCGATGGACTGCTAGACATCTCCAGAGACACATGTTGTCCCTGTAGGTGTCAAGGCAGTCATACTCTTCTTCTGTCGTAGCCAGTCTGGGAGGGGGCCTGTCTCAAGCAGAGGTTGGCCGTCGATGACAGCCCTGACCTCAACGTTGATTGATCGAACGAAAGCCCACTTGGTGGTGGGTCGATTGATATTGTCTTTGTCGAGGCGTGCTTGCTTTCTTGCTGCCACCCTGTCCTGAGCTGCTCCTATCGTGTTCAGCCACGGGCTCCCTGGAGCATTCTTGTGGAAGAGCATCACCCTACCATCTTCAATGTGACGGATGCGATAGGTATGGGTGTAGCGGAGGTGGAAGGCATTCTGGACAGTCTGCTGGGTCTTTTGCATGATCTGGCCTGTGAGGTCTCCTTCTAGACCTCTGAAGAATGTCCAGCGTACTGACCGGCATCCTCTATCCTCTGTCTCCATTTCGCCGAGAGGCTGGTCGAGAATGTGTTCGCCTTCTCACCTCATGCTCCGGGCTTAGGGTTTAGACCTCGGCCCCTCATCACTCACTTAGTGATCCTGCATAGGGGAGGTAAGCGATCCAGTGGATAGTCCACCATCCGCATCGCTCTTGGCTCACAAACTAGCAGTCACCTCCTCGTCCAACTGACGAAGCGTACGGATCCGCTGCGCTTTCTTGTGGAGATTCCAAGGATCATCTTTGGTAAGCGCTGGAATCCTTCCCGTCTTCATTGCTCGGGAGAGTCGCTTCTGCTACTCCTCGGCACGGGCCTGTCCGATCATCTGGAGCAGGTCGGTTTTCTTGGCCTTAGAGGCTACTCTAAGGCTGAATTGCTTTGCAACATCGAGAAGCTGTGCAACAGTAATCATGGTGTATATCACTGTGGATGCCTGTCTCTAAATGGGCGTTCAGACCCTATTATGTGTGGTTGATCACAAGGCGATCAGTATCTGGAACCTGTGGATGGTCCAATCGTGTCGATGTGATAGTGGATGCTTATCTCTAAATGGGCGTTCAGACACTATTATGTGTAGGGGATCACAAGGCGATCAGTACCTGAAAAAACCTGTGGGTGGTCCGTCGTGTCGATGTGATACCGACGGAGACTATGTGTTTGTGTGGGATGTGGTCGAACTGATGTGATACGTGGGAGTAGTGCGCGCATTGAGAGGTTGGTTGGCGAGGGATCACTGCATTTCTTGTTCCCACTCTTCTCCCAACTCGATAGCAGCATCCATATCAAAACTGCAACCCGTTTCTAAATAATTCATATACTTGAAGAGTTTGTCCATCACTATCACCGTCATCGGATAATGTCCGCAACACGTAAGGCATGTTAGTAGAACTGACGAGCGGAATGTTGGGATCCCTGAGCTTCTCCATTTCTCAAAATGTTGATGTGCATAGTTACCCATATCACGCAATGGCCCGGGTACTTTTTCTCGTCGCACCGCACAGCCTACGTCATGCATGCATGACCATAGCTCTTCAGGCCAGCCCATTGTGTGTAATATTGTTTGTAGATTAGCGTTTACACGTAGTTGAGTGTTTGAGTGTTTACACGTGATGTATGGTTGTGCGTTCACACGTGGTATGCCTTTATCGATTTTGATATTCGCATACACAATTAACATGACAGTACATTGAACATATATAAATTGCAATGGCCTTTACCTCAAGGGAGATATCAATATTTTCTTTGGAAATTATTTAAATCTCGCAATATTCTAGAAGCTGGCTAAGTTTGAAGAGAATCGGAATAAAACTCTCGGTGAAACCTCCAGTTCAAATCACTCTCCAATGGGTTTATTATGGGAACACTTTTGGCACAGAAAACCATTTAATAATTTATATGAAATCAACTCCCTGTAAACGCTAACTGTGTACCAAGTCTCAAATCGGTCAGAAGATTTCAGCTAGTGTTTTGAAAATTGCTCTGAACAAACAAAATTTCAGCGGCCATTATGAAAAAAATTGAAACTTACCAAAATAGGTTAGTTGGGCCCTATAGGCTGTCATGACATATCTTATCATTAAGTTTTCTGAGCATGTTTGGATAAGAGATGCTAATTTATGCCAAAAAACTAGAACTTTAAGATGTTGACCTTGGTCGGATCGCTTTGTAACTATCACCAGTTGGATCCGACATGCCTGATATGTGTTAGTGAAAATTTGCTAAAACTGTGATCACGTCATAGCCACCACCATTGGATCACGCATGTCTGATATGGCTACGTGAAGTTTTGCTAAAATCCAGGAAAATTGCCATCAACTGCGAAATAAAGGAGTAACTCATAAGATTTGCATGGGAATGGGGTAATAGAGTATCGAATTCCAACAGATTTCATATTCACAATACAGTTAGAGAAGTAAATGGAGGTAATTCATGAAACAAGAATTCTGCGGAATTAAATGTCTCGCCTGTCTCCTGTTTGTCACAGCTACCTTTGACGTTCAGCCCTCAATGTTATCATGCCGCTTCCTAAGATTATAGGTAACCAGGTATCCAAGTTTAGTTGCAATAAGCAACCAATCCTGAAATATAAGGTGAAAAGTTCTGCTAAACGCAAAAACTTAATGTTGAAAAGCAGTTCTGTATCGAAGTCAGTGACGTTGACCTTGTGTACCCCAACATCATGGTGTTTCCTAACATGATAGGTAACCATGAATGCAAGTTCAGTTGCAATATGTTTAACCAATCCCGAAATATAAGATGAGAAGTTTTGCTAAACGCAAAATCTTAATGTTGAAATAACAGTTCTGTATCAAGGTCACAGTGACGTTGACCTTGTGACCCCAACATCATCATGCCGCTTCCTATCATTCTAGGTAACCATGTATCCAAGTTTAGTTGCAATAGGCTTAACCAATCCCGAAATTTAAGCTGAAAAGTTGCTAAACGCAAAAACGTAACGTAAAATATTAACAAAGATCATAGTGTGACCTTTGACCATAACACCATCAAGATGTTTCCTATCATTATAGGTAACCATGTATCCAAGTTTAGATGCAATAGGCTTAACCAATCCTGAAATATAAGCTGAGAAGTTTTGCTAAATGCAAAAACCTAATGTTGAAATAACAGAGTTCTATATCAAGGTCACAGTGACCTTGACCTTGTGACCCCAACATCATCATCCCGCTTCCTATCATTCTAGGTAACCATGTATCCAAGTTTAGTTGCAATAGGCTTAACCAATCCTGAAATTTAAGCTGAAAAGTTGCTAAACGCAAAAACGTAACGCAAATTATTAACAAAGATCATAGTGTGACCTTTGATCCCATAACCTTGAATGTATGATGTCTGCATCCGCGTGCTGCTTCCTTTCGATGTATACCTCCATGTTTCCAAGTTTGGTTCCAATTGGATCAGGCATTGCTGAGATATAAGACAATAACCTTTGTTTAACGCAAAAAGTTAACATAAAATATTAGCAAAGATTATACTGTGAACTTTTACACCATAAACTTGACCACGTGATGCTTGCATCAGCGTGCTGCTTGCTTTCGATGCATCTCTCGATGTACCCAAGTGTGGCTCCAATTGGATCAGGCATTGTTTAGATATAAGACAATAACTTTTGTTTAATGCAAAAACCTAACGTAAAATATTAACAAAGATTATACCGTGACCTTAGACCCCATAACCTTGAACGCATGATGCCTGCATCAGCATGCTGCTTCCTTTCGATGTATATCTCCATGTATCCAAGTTTGGTTCCAATTGGATCAGGCATTGCTGAGATATAAGACAATAACTTTTGTTTAACGCAAACACTTAACGTAAAATATTAACAAAGATTATACTGTGACCTTTGACCCCATAACATTGACGTCATGAGGGTTTTATCGGTGGGCTGCTCCCATTCAATGTATATCACCATGTACCCAAGCTTGGTTCCAATTGGATCAGGCATTGCTGAGATATAAGGCAATAACTTTTGTTTAATGCAAAACTTAACGTAAAATATTAACAAAGATTATACTGTAACCTTTGACCCCTGTAACCTTGACCTCATGGCCATTTTATCGGCGGGCTGCGTCCTTTTGGTGTATATTCCCATGCACCCAAGTTTGGTTCCAATTCGCTCAGGCATTGCTGAGATATAAACTTAATTTAAAAGTTTACACCGCCGCCACCGCCGTCGCCGCCGCCGGAAAAGTGATACCTATGTCTCGATCCTGCTTCGCAGGCAAGACAAAAACGAAGATTGGCAACTTTGACCCATACATGGCCTTGATCTTGCTCAGGGATCACTTCGAAACCATTACTAGCAAAGATATGTGGGTCTTGGACGGCTTGATCATTAACGGTTAGCCATTATCTACACTCACGAACCACAGAAAATGGCAATGTGATTACTCTGAATGAATTTAAATCGATTATGAGCAATCACTACTACACAATAATACAATAATCCGTTGTACCGTATAGATGCAGAAATCTGTGAAAGCAGCTTGATATCCATTGTCCTACAACGACAAAATGCGTATTAAATAAAGTTGAATATGTGTACCAATTTTAGACATCCTCAAGGAAAACAGTTTTTATCGTCAATAGAGCTCCCTCATTACCACTTTCGTACTAATTGAAAATCGACAAATTTCCAGAAGCAATACCTTTTCTATTTCACTTGCTCAGACGCATCTCTGATGTTGTACACCTACTACTTCCGAAATCGGTAGCCGTTTATTGGATGCTGTTGGAACACAATATCTCAGAAGCAAGTCAAAGCAGACTGCTTCTTCTTGGTATTTAAACAATTAAACATACTTGTAATATGAGCTTAGCCAATTATGGATTCTTCTGAATTATTTGTTATTTTGTAACCATTGTCGCCACAAACTCCACATTTGTGCCTTATGATGAGTCCGTTGCTAAATAAATATAAATTCAAGTGATGAATGGTGATAATTCTAGATATTCTAGATATGCCTGAGGTTCACCTTGCACATATGCCTCCGAAAATTAAGATTGCGGCTTAGATTCATAATTGTGGATGACAAGATGGTACTCGATAACGTGGTAGTTTGCGGGAGAAATCATCTGATGTAGTTTGAATAATTGAATGAGTGGTGAATTTTCTGGATTTGTAGAACTCAAAGCGAATTAAAGAGATGAAGAGTTGGCATTACATTCCCAGGTGGTTTCAATCTATCAACTTACTTTTCAGCAACATCCACATCTACATCCCTATGTCGAGCTTTTCTGCCTTATGAAGCAAAATAACTGCATAACTTCATGCCGAATTGATTTGATTGCCAGTACATACACAAGTGGGTTTAAAAAGCTGTTTGCGAACATCACATGTAAGAGAACAAGGTATAGAGTGCCTGAACTATGTATATATCCGGCGATTTGCGTCCCTTGTGTCAACATGTGTGCCAGGCTCGGTGTTATACAGATATAGAAAAGGGTGATCACTAAGATAAGGACTCGTGCATCCAGGCTTTTGCGTTCCTGTTTAACTTCCACCCTGTTGTTTGACATGCTGTAAGCAAAATATTTCAGTGCATGGATTAATAATATGGATACACACGGGATAATGGTAATTGTAACTAAGATGCCCCAGTCCTGGGTATTATTATCACCGATGAAGAAACACACTGCAATAGCTTCTCCATTTTTGATTGTGGTTACTGAACGCCAGTATGCACCATCCAGCACGGCGATGCATATGGAGACTACTGTTATAGTAGTACAACATTTCATCATCATGTCTACTGTCACTAAAGCTCTGGCCTTCAGAGGTGACATAGTCCCGCAAAGAAGATATGGTGGTACTCGCTATCCACCAAGCCAGCGATAGATACAATGTCTGTTACCGGACATAAGAAGCCCGCAGCTGGCGCTATCACTGACGGCTGTACAATAGTATGCAACAGTCCTACAAGACAAGCACATGCATCCATGGTGGCCAAGCTTGTTAGAATGATAAATAGAGGTCTACGATACCTTTTAGACTTAATGAAATAAACTATCAATGTTACATTCAGCAAGATGCCTATCACCTCCATTATGCCTGGTATTTCTTTATAGAAATACCTTGGGAAATTTACATTCCATCGAGCTATCGCTCCAGCAGTGTCATTCAATGCACTCATACCTATATGTTTACTAGTCTCAGTAGCAGATTCCACACCCATTATCAATGCTCAACACAGCCAATGGTGTCTAACGCTAATAACATGGGGCTGAAAAACTTAATGGTGTTATTGTTGTTGTTGTTGTTGTTGTTGGTTTGGTGTTCTTGGCCGCTCACACCTAAGTTTAATTGACCCATAACTCTGTCTATGAGGTGCTTCCTCAAAGGGTTACATAGACGTAATGGTTACTCGCATTCGGACATAAATATGTTCAGAGGCTAGCCAAATACATCATGCAAAATGTGTATTGTAGGGTCAAATGGCTCAAATGCATGAATGTCACTTTAAAAAATATAGTATCTCAGCATACACGAGTTAGTTATATGCTATATTAACACAATGAGATCAATTAATAGGATTTACATAGTTATTCTTATCACGCCCTTAGAATTTCTTCATCGAGTGCTGTGCTACTATTTTGTTGAATATTTACCTCGAGATGTACACACAATGAAGTGTGCCAATGAAATAACTTTAGACCAGAAGTATACGGGCGGAATTGCCTTGTAAACTATAGACATTTAGGCTGCTCTTATGGGAAATGATGTTTATTCCATATCCACTACTACAAGCTCAATTTCTACCTTCTCATAATATACTGTTTTCTGCTTGACTAATACTAATTAGTGAAAACTCTAATTCGGATGTATATTATATGTATTTTAAAATACCAAGAGGATTGTTTATGTTTCACACAGCTAGGTAGTGATACAATAATGCAACACCGGAATTTGAATGGTGCACTAAGCATAGAATGTATTTGCTTATTTATACGCATTTTACCCCACAAGTCTTCCCATGGGTCATAAAGGAAAGATACAATCTATCAATATAATACAGCTATTATCTGCTTAGTGTAAAGATAGTCTCTGCCTTTGTCATGTTTGAGAGCTGATTGATTTATATGCTATAGCCGAGATCGATCAGAGAAATCGATGGATATATAGTTAAGCTAGTTGTCTGGAACTAAGTGATTTATACAGTTTTAGAACGACTAATTCTGAAAAATACTGCCTGATGTACAATACAGTGATACATTCATTTCGTGCGCTATCAGGTACAGACTACCGGTACAGTGACCATAAAGAAGCAGTGCATAAGATATCAGCAGCCGCCCCGCCAGCGCCGCTGCCGTCGATAGACCAACGAATCAATTTACTTCAAATGTGCGATGTGGCATGTTAATCTCGCAGTATTTCACTGAGATAGGCTAAGATTGTAGTCTTCCAAACATATCAGCAGCAGCAGCAACATCAGCATCAGCAACAGCAGCATCATAATTAGTAGTAATAAATTAGAGACAACAAACTTATTTGTTTAAATGTGAATGAAGTTAATGAGTTTCCTTCACAGAACGAACAACTAAAGGGACACAACCGGCAAACTACGAAATTTTTAAAAGAGCCAACAGAGTCCTAATCTAGTTGCCAAATCCACTTTTCCGATTTGTGGTCTGTTTCTGACAAGTTTTATTTGACACTTGCTTCATGAAGTACAGCCAATAGCGCCATCATTTTGGAAGATGCCATGAAAATAACGGTTTAATTAGTCAGATCTCAATTCCTCTTTAAATCGCCTACTTTTAAGCAAACGTGTATTTCATGTGGCTATAATAGGTCGGCAGAAACATAGCTGAACATGGCAATTTTGTATATTGTTTACTTTTTTATGTATTTGTATATGCAAGGGTGTCTTCTATCAAAATCTCCTGTCGGACCTTGGTCACCCATGACCGTTTTCATATATTCAAGATGGCGTCTAAGATGATAGCCATTTCATGTCTCCGAGTATAACTTCATTCACATTAGACATAGGATGATAATATTGGTTTCCAGATGTAGCTTTTAAGGGTCAAGAAATCCATTGAAACAATTTCGTTCGCGGATTACATTATCGGTAACTCAATATGGCCGCCAATAATGCTCGCCATTTCCTCTTTTGGGCTTTAATTTGCTTCATATTAAATAAAGGATGATAGTTCTGATGTCCAGCCATAGGTCAAGGAATCCATTCATAAAGTTGATAAAGTATTATATAATTTAATAGCGACTAATATATCCGGTACCAGAACTCAGAAAAAAACGAGTTATTCGAATGGTAATATACATGATATACAAAGAAAGCTGTCTATGGCCATAATTTGCGTTTGGGGGGCCAAAAGATGGTGGTTCTTTAAGAGGAGTCGTCCCGACATCTATTTAGTATAGGAATTGAGTTTTAGTAAGAGACTGTCAATCTTTAGTGACCACTTTTTGATTGTCCATTTGAAAGTCGTCCTAGATAGATTTGATTGTATGTATAGCAACATATATGTTTACACATCATTCTATATGAAATTGGATTTAAGATATATTTCTTCCTATTCAGTATATGGTTTCTCCATGATTTATAAGACGGCTGTCATTATTTATATTGTGACCAATGTGCGATTACGGAAGAGGTTCGGGTGTGATTATTATGCTTAACTTTCAATTAAAAATTTCATAATGATTGGAAATATAATGGCTGTTAAAATCAATTACGGGAGTGGTTAAACAAAACAAAACAAATCAGTTTTCTTACACTCCTACATTTCTATGCTACTGTACTTCCTAATTTGACTACACTCATATATCCATGAAGTTCGGAAACGACATCGAACCAGACTATCTACACTCTTATACCTATGCACTCTTTACACTTTAATTAGCTCCATGTAGGCCGGAAACGAAACTAGGTTGTTACTTTCTGCGAGAACGGATAGAGAATAGTGTCCACAACTTACACGAAATACAGCTGCATGCACAGGTTCTACACCTGGTGATAACTCTTGCACCCACGCCTGATACGACGTGTGCTAGACGCTGGAGCGAGATCTGGATGAGAAGTTGGTAGGAGTGTTTTCATGGTTGTGTCCTGTGTCCAGTCATATAATTCCGGAATCAATCATGGTGGATTTTTGTCTTCTAATGACTGTCACGCAATGGCTTAGTGATCCGGCCTTTTTACATTCTCTGCAAACGCCTGATTGGTCAAAGAAAGACAGTACACTTTGGGTGGCCAGGTGGCGATGGGGCTCTTTTAGATGTCCATGCCTTCCAGCGTATTTCCGAAATTGGCCCGCTAGAACCGTGTCCATTACAAGGTGGCATAAATGTGGGACTTGCACAATCACACATTCTATTGGCGTGTCCATCACACCAAGATGGGACAGTGGATGGGACCCAGCTCTTATAGCATTTAGAACAATCCCCGTGTCTATCCCATATCAACAGAATACAGTGTTAAGCTCAGTAAGCGCAGGACCTGTCAGGATTTCGTTAACTATACATTCATGTTTCTGTACTGTTTTGCAATGCCAATGATTGGTCAGCCCTTGATTGGTAATTCCATAATAATATGATTTTTCATATTTATTGCATGGTAGTAAAAGCATAAGAAGTACTAAGAAATCACCTGTGTCATACGAGACAACCATTATCACAGGTCGTTCGTCTGTTTGGGAACAAATCATTGTACCCTACTTGCTGAACATGCGTCTTCCTGCGTTGTTGCAAGACCTGTTCTTGTTGCTACTGTACTCCTAGTGCCAATCTTAACTGGGGCCGTTTCCTCTCCAGTCAGAACCAACTTATGGCTACATATATGTGCTATGTGCATGGACTTACTTTTCCAAGACCTATAATTAGCTGACTTATTTTCAGACACCCAATGCTATATTTGTGGTGCTGTTCAATTGTAACTTGTCTCGTGACAATCTTTATACTATAAGCATAATACCGGTCGATTACTAGGTATACATTCATCATTTCCAATATCTTCGCAATTGTGCGTTTCATATTTGTGTTTCATATTTGTTGCATAGCCGTCACCGTACCATCCATATGTCAAGGGATTACACAGAGTAGTGCCCAGGCATGCATGATTGAGATGCCATTGTTACTAGATATCCTCGTGGATACCGACACCTGAACCTGTCTTTTTAATGGAAATTTCCATGTGGTTGCTCTCATTTCTCCAGTTGACTCAGACATTGACAATTGGCAGTGGCATTGGGGATAATTCTTGCGAAAGGACATCCTTGATATATTAACTTCGTGACTGCCAGCCTGCAGATCTGCTATTCTCATGTAAATGACGTTTATGTAATACACTTTAGCGTCTCTGATGTTAACATGTGTGTTACTACCAAGGTAAGCACTTTTTGCAAACGTGTTATGTAAGTCATCTGGGAATTTTTGTCCGAACTCATATCAGTCATATGATCGAGCCCTATTTGTACCTTATCCTTGACATTGCCTGCAGAGTCTCCATGTTTTCATGCCACAATGTTAAACACAACTTCTGGGTGATTATCCATTACTAGAAGTTTGCACTGATGGCTTCTCTGTTGATTTTGTCATCAGTTATTCTTGTCCTCCCTACCTTCTTGTGTTTGCACTCGTATTTTTAATCATGTCCTCCAGGTCGACCTCTAAACACCGGCAAACACGGAGACTATACGTCAACTCATTTAGCATCTCAGGCTTCCGCGGTATGCGAATTATTCCACCGGGAGAATGCGTAGTGGGGATGTAGTGGGGATGGTTCACCAGACACCCGGAAGTGACGTCAACGGAAATGAAGGCATCACTACTTCCGGTCACGGGGTTATGGTTAGCTAGACACGCGCGGGATATGGTTTGCTAGACACACACTTGAAAGTTATTGTATGAGGCATAAATTTGTTATTTCCAGACTTCCAGCCACGGGGGTATGGTTCGTTAGACACCCACTGGGGTATGGTCCGCTAGACACACTTGACAGTTTTTGTATGAGTCATAACTTTGTTATTTCTGGTCAGAAAGTAAATGTAGATGGGTTAGTAGCCGCTGGGGTATGATTCGCTAGACACCCATGGGGGCATGGTTCGTTAGACACACACTGGTAATGATGCTTTTACTTTCCATATGTTTAGCGTCAACGTTATTGGTAGTGGGTAGTAATGAGGTGACCTATTACAATTACAGGTAAGCTAGCCTCCGCCTGTAGTTATCAGGCTGATAGATTTGTAAAATTACTGAGAAGAAGTATATGTTATGCGCCTATTTTGGGTGTTAGCCAATCTACAATATGTTGTACTCCAATTGCTGTGAGTTATTGTTGCCTCATGTCCCATTAAGTATATGGGGAAGTCTATATCCCTTGAGTTAGTCACTAATCTATTGATCCAACCTTTCCTGGTAGTGTTATGCATACTCGATGATGTCTCTTGCCTTTTTAAATGTGTATGGTTCTATAAACCCCTGGAAGTGCTCACTGACTCATATTTTTCTTCCTATTATCTAATCATAATATGTCTAGATGTACGAAATTCGAAACGACACACACATATGCACATACATGAAATATGGCCAGTTGCAATTTTGTATCTGTATAGGAAAGCTGTTATTCTGAAATTAATTTGTGTGGGAGCCAATGTTCAGACGAGAATATAAATGACTGCGATATGATCATTATCTAGCTGTCTGGCTGATACAGATATTTCACAGGTTGATTCGGGGAGGCTAATTAATTCACTAGGTGCACAAGTCAGTGTTTCTTCTCTGTACACGTGCGTGTGTCTATGTTCGTGTGCGTGTGTGTGTATGTGTGAGCGGGCGAGCGAGCGCGCGTGCGTCTGTGAGTACGCACGTGCGTGCGTGCGTGCGTGCGTGCGTGCGTGCCTGCGTGTTTGAGTTCCTTAGGTGGAACAAAAGGCCGTGTTTTCCTAAAGTGGAATTGCCAAATATGGAGATATTGTGTGCATCGCGTTGTCTTAGGGGGAATTTACCATATATGGACTTTCTGCGCGTATGAACTTAGGGGAATTTACCTTATATGGTGTTCGTAGAGAGTGTACTAAGGGGGACAGACCTCGGGGGAGAGTAATGCTGCTGCATAAGGAAAATGCCAACTCCACTCAAGGGAGAATCCACCTAAGTCACACCCGTGTGCGTGCGTGCGTGCGTGCGTGCGTGCGTGCGTGCGTGCGTGCGTGCGTGTGTGTGTCTGTGTCAAGCCTTACATCATACGGGTCGTTGTGTAATGAAATACGGACATGTTCCTAGAAGATCGTTATCTTTTGTGTGGGGTAGATCTCAGAGTTCGAATACAAAGAACTAAGGATATCTTTTCATGTATGAGTGCCGCTAATGTGAAACTATGGCAGATCACTTAGGTACCAACAGCCTACAGCCAAAGTGACCTCAAAATATGCAATAGGTTCAGAATTATGCCTTTCTAGAGAATGTTGTCTTAGCAAGTTCAGCAGTTAAACAGCTAACGAACTTATCAAGTGTTATCCGGTATGACATTCATAATGCGATGTAATAAAGAAGGCCAACAGAATACAATGGCAGTTAAGGAGCTTATTTTCAATATTTCATTCATAACACTAATTCATTCATAACGTGGATGTAAATAAGGAAGAGTAACTATTGAAATTGATGGTGACCTAACCATCAACAACTTTCTGTAAAATCATTAAAAAATATTCTACTCGATCAGCGCTATACCTCGTGGAAAATGTCGTATGTGAGAACTCATTAATACTAATTGGATATGTTTTATTTTCAAACATCTACACATGTAGAAGAATATGTTAATGGTGACGATGATAATGCTGTCAGTATGGGATTCCCTTCTGTGTACGGATCTAACATTCATCGACTAGGAACTATATTGTACATAGTGTATATATGTTTTGAGGGCCTCGGGAACATCAGGCCACTGACGATGTACCCTCTTGAAATAAAGATTATTATTATTATTATTATTATTATTATAGAACAGTGATGATATTTGTCGTGGCAATGCAGATCATGACACATATATAGATTTAACAAATTCATCCTTAATTCTTCCTCCTAAAAGAACTGGTTCTATAATAAATGCTATGATAACACAATTCCTTCACAACTACCTACTGTAGTGTATTAAAAATACCTCCCGCATCCATCACCTGCCACAATGATATTAATGTCTTATAGAAAAATTATAATCTTATAGAAACCGATAAGATTAATAATAGTCATGTGTGTTCAAACAACCCATGCTATATGTTAACAGACCTGCACAGTATTAACAAAGCTGCACGATCTAATTATGTATGTTTCACAATACCGTCGTCAATCATATCTTTTTCAGATTACTAATTTTAGCAGCACCATTCCCAAATGCACTAGCATTGCTAGTTAATCACATGAGCCGTGCATGTGACGTTGGAGGTTTAGCTACAGGAATGTGAAAGCATGTTTGTTCATCATTATTCCCATTAACGTCTATGTGCCACAAACGACGCATTACAGTTTCATAAATATGCTTTTTCTACTATCATTTTTCGCGGAAAGGAGAACACAGCAGCCTAGACATACATATGCTAAGTCCCCGCTACCATTTCCCAGATAATTAGCAAGACAACTCTTATTAGCGAACGTTCTAGTATATGCTATGCATAGGATGAGGTCGATAGAATCTTTTCTTTCTACAATCTGACAGACTCTACGAAGGCTATTTTCATTGTTTTCCAGGCCAGTTTCAATGAAGATGAGCTGCGAGGAGTGAGACTACTACTTGCAGACACCAAGCTGTACTAGACGGCAACGTCCTAGGTCGTATGCAGGACATTTTCTAGAGGATGTGAGTGTGTCTGGGAGGGGTGTCTCCCTTCCAAAATGGATGGCCCCGGCCACTTTTGAAATTTAGCCTAGGCACACTGGGGCCATCTTCTGAATTTCTGGATGTAAATATCTAAAGCATATGAAACCTTGCTTTGCTATGAAATTTTATCCAGATCGAGAGGTGGGGTGGGGGAGGGGTGGGGTGACAAGTGGCCGCCTCTCCCCTTCCATGCGGACGCTCACGGTGAAGTCTACAGGAGTTTGTAACATCAATCGTCTCCCTACAGGGAGATGGTCTATCCCCTGTTCTCTTCGCCTGCTATCTTGATGTAGCATTGAAACCTGAGCTAAAGAAAATGACGATCATTTCTTAGAGGCGAACCATGGAGATCCTGTGTCACTGCCCTGCCGTACTGCCGACATTGCAGCATGCTGCGTTATGGGAAACATAGCTTTCTAGTTCTTCTGGAACCTATAGATTCGTAGATAAAAGATGCCCTTGACAAAAGGACTAGGTTTGAACAACGCAACGTAACCTTGGCGCTGTACAACTACTGTGCAGCTCCAAATTCAGTTCAAGGCAAACTTGAAGCCTGCCACTGAAAACACCTCCGTACCATCACTCGAGACCGATGGCCAGACATTATAATTACCAACGACGCACTGTCCAATGTGTGTAAAACAAAAGACACACCAAGACAGAGAGAATAGGAATTCTCCCTACTGGGAGCAAGTAAACATAAAGACATGGAAAGACGCTATTGCATAAATATGTTAAGCACGCTGCGTGGTGACCTCAAGAAAACAGGACTTGCTACAGTCAGATCAAGAATGGAACTGACGAAGCTCAATACTTTAGCTGAGGACAAGAAACAGTGGTCAAAAGCGAAGAAGAAGCGATAGCAGCTGTTTCATGTTTCTACTACTACAGACGCAGAATAAAGTAATTATGCGTACAAAGTGCTCTCAACATGTAACCCTATGCTAGTTAATAGAGAATGGTAATGTAAGTTGACATAATATATATTTTTGTATTTATTTATAACTCGCTTCTCTATCAGGTATCCTACAATACTACATTGTTGCTAAACATGTAGCACTAATTACCCGAAGCATTATGGAATTAGCATTGCCGTATGACTGGTTATGGGTGTTTTTTCGGAATATAGCTAGATATTACAGATCAATATCATCAACAATTCAAAATTGACAACATATGAATCAACATACAATGGAGAACGTATCCGATCTGTCACTCAAAAGAAAACAGACCCTCGCCCTCGCGTTTTGTCACATTGTAAGAGTTTTTCAGATTTTCCCGAATTTTTTCACGCACGCCCCCCCCCCACACACACACGCACACACGTACGCACGCGCACGCACACACACACACACACACACACACACACACACACACACACACACACACACACACACACACACACACACACACACACACATACACACACACATGCAGGCACACACGCACGCACACGAGCATCTGAACTACATACCTCGCCCCCCCCCCGCCCCCCACCCCACCCCACCCCACCCCGTATGATGACTTTACTTTCTGATAGGTTAATCGAAGTGCCAATATGCATTTTAATTTCTGTACTGCATGCGAATGCTTACCAGCTACTGATCGTTTGATTATCACTGAAAAGAACTTGTCTAGGTATGTTGACATGTTGCAGTCCTTGTGAGGACATACTAGTAGATTCTGTGCTCGTCATGCGAGGACTAGAAATGAACGTCTACATGATACATTAATTGTGAGGACTTCAGTTACGCACACCTGACTAATTCTTGTGAGCACTTACACTCATAATGGATCATACATTTAAAGCGAGGACCCTATCGCACACGTCGAAATAATTAGTCAATGAGAGGACCTCATAACATTACTCATTTTATTATTCCGGATTTCTTGCACTCATCTAGGGCTGCATGATATCACTGTATATGCTCTATGGTTTTTTCACTATTTATTAGCTAACCTTTTACTGTGTCCAGAAAACCGTGTCTAACTATATATCTTTCAATAAATTATTTTCGACATTCTTACCAATCAAGTTAGCAAATTTTATTCCTATACACGATGGGATAAAAGATGCCATGTTTCCATCCTTTCTTCTATTTCTCATGACGGGATACAATAGCCTGAGGGCACCTGAATGATCAAGGCAGAAATCCACCGTGTTCTTGAGGTGTGGGGAGGGGGGAGGTGGGGGCAGGCTACATGAAACAGCATAACCTTACGCAGCCGTCGCTGAATAATGTGATACAAACTTGATTAATCTTTGAAATAATTTAGCTTTTATTCTTTTTGTACTTAAACACGGATAGTATTACAAACAACTAAATGCTGCTGTGTGAGGTCTAGCATACAGATATATAAAACAACAACACAAATCAAATAACAATCAGAACAAAATATATACTAAGCATACGTTGCGTATAATTACAATAGATTAAAGAGTGGCTTTTTTCCCACCACACACTGAAATGAATTATAAAGCAATAATTGGAGGCCCTATTAAATATTTGAACATAATTTGAGGAATAGTTTTGGGGATCAACCAGCTATGGTGTATTGTTGCATTACTATCATGATATTCAACAGAGCACTACAAATGCCTAAAATATGGGCATAATAAGCATATATATATTATATATCATACTTGCTTACAGTATGGCAGAAAATCTGTTGAAACTACTGCCAAAACCGTCCGAATTTGTCAGACAGATTTTCTGCCATACTGTAAGCAAGTATGATATATAATATATCATACTTGCTTACAGTATGGCAGAAAATCTGTTGAAACTACTGCCAAAACCGTCCGAAATGTATACCATAACGACGTAAGTTTAATAGGCCACACATATTTGCATACGCTTGGTATCTGTATTTGTCTGAACAATCAAATACTTTCAGATTTTACTTAATTTTCACTGATAAGCAACATAACATGAATATAGCAGGTGATTTATGAAATCTATGGTGACCCGTCTTGTGTTCCCCTTTAAATACAGAATTAATTTTGTGCACACGCCGGCACTGACCTTACAGTTACAGAGAATTGGTCAGAATGCCTGATTGTCATCCAACAATAGGCATGCATGGTTTCAAGATTTTTAAAATGGGGCAATTTTTCTTTTGATCCAAACTCATTCATGATTAGCGCCGTTTCTGGAGTAATCAGTTTTACACATTGTTCTTCTAGTTCGGTTAGTGCTGCGACCGAATTTTTATCGCAACCAATTGTATATCTCGGAAAATATTAGCCCATATTTAGGGGGAACTTGCTTTTTTGCGATGTATATATACATATATTATTAATTACTTGCTATATCATGACTGATAGTCAACAATGACCTTCAAAATATTCTGGAGATTTGTTTTTAAGTTACAAAGCCGGTGCCTGATTAATGGTACACAGGGGCACGTGCCCCGCCCCTTATAATGGGGTCCCCCAGCAGGGCTGCACAAATTTCAGTTTTAAATAAAACAAGCATACGGTTACTAAAAGAGTAAAATTAGGTAAATCTACTTAATGCGCCTACATTTGGGCCATAGTCCCCTCCCCACCGACCCCTCCCCCACCCCTCCATACACGCACGAAACCATATGCTTGTTTTATTTCAAACTGAAAAAGTCAGCCCAGCTAGGAGCCGCCTAGCTCATGTGCCCCAAGCCCCACACAGCCATAATCCGGCACTGTACAAAGCCAAACATACATCACTAAATAAAAAATTGTTAGAATTGTATTCTTTTAGAGGCCTAAATTATGTATGTCAATGCAAAGAAACGAAATAAATCTTACGATACGATTATTTCATTCCATATAAATTAAGATTATCTTTTTTAATTTAGTTTTTTACAAAAGGGATCTGCGCTTTAAACGGCGCACATTCATGCCAGAATGGCTAAATCATATACTTTTAAAGGCTTAAAATATCAATTGCTAATTGTAATGTGTAAAGAACTTCACTTCAGAAATCGGCAGTCAAAAAGGTTTAATGCACGCACCATTGATACTGTCAGCGTTAATGGGAATCAAAGTGCATTGCTAAGTCTCCGAGCAAGTATACATGTTTTGTCTATCAATTGGTATTCTATCTTTGGCAATACACCTTTCTCGCAATGATGCAAGGATTCCCCAAAATCAACGCCTTCGCCAGTTTGCGCTGGTAAGACTCGAAATGAGCCGCTAGCCAGCATTGAGTTGCTATTGGGCTAAACGACACTGCATTTTGATGAGTTCCTATGACAAAGTATAATCACAATATTATTGAAGCCGTACACCGTTGGAGAGAGCGTCCAAAATCTCTAAAGATTTTTTATATTTTTATTTTTTTGGTAACATTTTCACTAAGATATTTGCATATATAAAATACACCTTTGTCTCTAGATTTAGTAAATTTAAAAAGCGGCGAGTATATGGTCTATTTTTAAATTATACTTAGCTCGAGAAAATTAAAATATATATATATATATATATATATATATATATATATATATATATATATATATATATATATATATATATATATATATATATATATATATATATATATATAAGCTATTACATAAATGTGTAGAGAATTGGATGAGCTTTTCAATGACGTATGACATTAATAATATTATGAACTTATTTTTTCATATAAACGGCTTAAAGCGCCCTGTATCTGAACCTAAAAGCAAATTAATGCTGTCCGCCCAGCGCCGTAAGTATTTACCAGAAAAGATGCGAGCGATACATTATGAGAGGGTATTTTCCAAAAATAGCGTAATGTGGGAAAGGTGTATTAGGCCAGCCGGCTTAGTTCTTGGTGGTTTATCACAGACAAATTTCTATAGCTTGCTTCCAGTAACACAACTAATGTTATGACTATATATAAGTCCTCTCAAGTTTGCTATCATCTAAATATGTCTGAGTGCACACCGTTATATGCGCAATAAGATACAATTAAGTAAATAGTGAACAAAGCAAAAGATATATGCTGGTGATAGGCAGGCCTAGAAGGGCACAGACATGCATCGATAAATAAATAATAATTTGAATGGTAGCATTCTATTCTTTGCATGACATATCACCAGTGTAAGTTTCACAACAAAAATATAAATATGTGTAAAAGAAGCCCTCGCAGGTCATGCATCGTGTTTATGTTCTATGTGAACGATATCAGCACGTTCACCCACTTTGTTAATCTAGATGGAAATGCAAATACCATTTGTGAGACGTGTGATATAACTGATGCATATTATCCAAACGTATACAGATCTAGAATTTTTACAATACTCTGTACACACTGTCTATGGAATCCCAAGTCTGCTCTAATCTGCATATGGCTTAAGCCCCATTCATACGCCACAATTTACACATGTGTATTGTGCAAATGCAATTTTACTATTTGCACATGAGTATTTTTTGGCGTATGAACGGAAATACACATATGTAAATGTATTTCAAGTGCAAATGCGATGCAAATTCAGTGCAAATTTACACCTGGTCTGGAGGTCATGCAAAAGTAAATTTAAGCGTGCAGAAAATACACAGAGGGTAAATAAACGTGTATGTTGCCGTATGAACGGGAAGTAAAATTGCACACCAGCGTTTTGTTGAAATCATTATACTGAAATTGCATCATTTCTATTTATAGAATAGTAACTGGGGCACTCCTGGGACACTTTATTTTTAGTATCATAGCACCGCGAGTAATAGGTCGGTCAGTACGTGTCAAGCCTCCATTGAATACAGTTTTACAAATAAATTTGTTGAAAATGCCGCCAAAGAAACCAAGAGGTTCTGGTTGGACAGATGAAGAAACTGAGTTGTTATTGTGTTTGTGGCAGGAGAATTGTGTTGAGGAACAGTTGGACAATGCAAAGATTACGAACAGTTCGATTTACAAAACACTTTCGGAACAAATGAGTGAAAAGGGATTTAAGAAGACGCCAGAACAATGTAAGACTCGAATGCATACGCTAAAACTAACCTATCGTTTGTGTAAGGGGAAGCTTAAAAAAGTGGACATGGACAGGCAACATGTAAGCACTTTGAACTTCTAGACGGAATCCTTGGGACCCGATCAGCTTCATCGCCAGTCAAAATCATCGAACCGCTCAGCAAGTGACGAAGAGAAGATAGCGATTACAGTGATGACAGTGGTGAGAAATCTCATCAGGAATCCCAGCAGATGAATACCGTTGAGTCTGATGAAGGTGAATCTGACAATAAATCAGAAGAAAATGAAGACGGGCTATCGGAATCAGTCAAACAGGATGGAACTGCCGCATCATCATCAAAAGGTGACACAGACACAAATGGTCGCAAGAAGATTAATGCGTCACCATCTGTGTCTCCGAGTGATGCAATGACAAATGTGAAGTCTTCTAAAAAAGGAAAGCGTGTTAAGAAAACTCGTTTGGAGGTAGCGTTAGGATCCGTAATGGAAGGATTCAGTACTGCAAATGAAAAGGCTGAAGGGCAATTCTTGGAACTAGAAAGAGAAACGCTAAAGACGGAAATGAAGAGATTAGATTTAGAGAAGGCTAAGCTGGAATCTGACGAACGGCAAAAGCGCGAAGAAAGACAGCATCAGTTTAACATGATGCACATGATTATGGGAATTGTTGGACGTAGTAGTACTCAGATTCCAGCACAAGGCGCCGCTCATGTTTCGATGATGACTTCTCAACATGGATCACCTAATGCGCAGATGGCAGATGTTCAATGGCCGAATGAAGTTTCAAGCTTCGACGAGTCAAACACATACATGAATTTGTAATACATGCAGTCTTGTATTATTGTGAAAAAAATACAATGATAGGAACTGTGAGATCTCTAATAGTGATATATCTATCTATCTGACCTTAATTAAGTGTTACTCAGTTTGAATTGTTTTACGTTCAGTGCTTATCTTCCTTTCATAGGGCATTTTCTGATCTTTCGTGCTTTCGTGGCACATTTATTATACGCTGGTACCCGATTCCAAATTCTCGCAATTGGAATCGGGTACCAGCTTAAAATAAACACTTCATGAAAATGACCATCCACAAAGCCCTATGAACACATCTAGTCAAATACATTTATGCATTTAATTTTTCAAAGAAGTTTGTGGAAAAAATCATGATTTGCTTCGTTTTCATAACTTAACATTAAAATAATTGAAATGTATTCCGCCATGACACGCAAAACCTAACCTGGAAACATACCTAGTGAAACTCCCCAAGGACCACAGAAATGATATTCCTCAGTCTCCTGCTTTTACGCAAAATGCTTAGTATCAGGCATATTTTGGTGATCTTCCCCGAGCACAGCTAAATAGAGGGATACATTTCTAGCTATGCCCAGCCCATTTCTAGCTAGGCCAGTCCATCTTTTACTCTTCTTAGAATCAATTTAATACTTTGAAACCTGAATTCTCAGAACCGAAATTTCAAGGTGACTGTCAAACTATTTTCAAAATATTCACCAGAATGGATTTTTAATTGTATATTTATCAAAAAACAATTCATACACTTGACGGGCTATACTAGCTACATTGTGGAGCTAGATGCCGGCATAGTGATTGCGACGTCAACCTACATATGACGTAATTGATTATGAGTCATATACTTGAGCGACAGATCGCATACCTCCATTAGATAGGCTGTCGATAACAGAAAAGAGCACACCCTGTTAGTATAACATTAGAAGTGCTCTTTGGGCAAGGATTTTATGGGACACTGATAGGGATTAGTGAATACAATTTATGGATCAATCATTCTGTCAAGTTTCATTCAATTCTCTCTCAAATACTAGGAGATGCGATGACAGGTTTTCAGGACCTATGTACCAGACTGAACCAATATTTTGGAAATAACATTCAATACGTATGCATGATTCACGAAGCTACAGCACATTCTCTGCAAACGCTGATGCAATGTCATCACGAAACCACTTTCCACATAAGACCCTGGCTCGGTCTCCATCTCCATCATTTATATCATTGTCCATAACTTCGTCGGTTTCGACGAACCATTGCTCTAAGAAGTCTTCACGATGAAGTTCACAAATGTTATGGAGAATAACACAAGTTGCGATAACGGTACTTGCAAAATCTACGTCCACATCGAGTCTCTTTTGGAAACACCTCAAGCGACCCTTCAGTCTCCCAAATGCGTTTTCAATCGTCATTCTTGCTCTGCTCAAACGATAATTGAAACTGCGCTGCATGTCTGTCAGTTGACCCCTATCTGAATATGGTTTTAAAAGCCATGGTTTCAAGGGGTATGCAGGGTCTCCGATAAGAACAACGGGCATTGATGTGCGTTTTTCCGGAAGCAAGATCTCTTTTCCAATCAGAGAAAAGCTAATTATTTTCACCTTTATAGAAAATTTAAAGTTAGCAAACACCCGTGCGTCGTATACCCTGCCTGGCCAGCCTATGTTTACATCTCGGAAAATGTATCTGTAGTCACACACTGCTTGTAGTATCAAGGAATAAAACCCCTTTCTGTTACGGTAATCCACATATGACTCACAAGGACCAATTATTGGAATGTGAATTCCATCAATGGCACCACCACAGTTCGGGAAATTCCATTTCTCCTCATGGCCCTGTATAACATTCTTGAGTTCGTCCTCCTTAGGAAAGGATACATATTTTTCCATCAAGTTCTCAACTATTGCATTGCAAACCTTATGGATACATTCACAAACTGTCGATTTGCCTACACCAAAAAGATTAGCTACAGTTCTATATTCCGCCGATGAAGCTAGGAAATATATGGCAATTGCTACCTGTTTTCTAACATCAAGCGGTGGCACAACCTGTGTTTCTTTTGGTGAAAGTGTTTCTTCTAATTGTGAACATAAGAGGTCAAAGGTGTCCCTTCTCATCCGAAAGTTTTCAATCCATTGCTATTCATCAAAGTTATCATTCACTGTTGTTTCCCACCATTCCTGAGACCTTGGTTTTCGCCATATGTCTCTTTCCTTTGAGAGTCCAGCAATTAAGCCCACACATGTTATATAAGGTAATGTCCTTTTCCTTTGCCTCCTTAGGAAATTAAGTCTGTCCATCTCTTAATCCAATACCTTCACTGACGACCTGTACTTGACAGAGATTTAGAGTTAAATGAAGTGAAAATATTAATATACATAGTAATATACATATGACCGTATGAACACGCGGCAAATTTGCATTTACACTACTGTGCATATTTACATATATGTATAAATACATATATGTAATTTTCCTCGGCGTATGAATGGGGCTTTTAGTGTACGTAATCGCATGCATTATGTTACATAGTAAAGACAACATTTATTATCCACGCTAATCATCCCAGTAACCGTATTCGGTTCGTAAACAGGGTTTGGTTGGGGGAAAAACTCGGTTTGCCTTTCACGCAGTTTGAAAACACCAACCGTATCTGAAGCAGAATATAGGGTTTCTGTGATGGTGGAATTTTAGCTTGAAATGGGTTACAATAACGACGTGGTCATGGATTTGATTTCAACTTTACGAAGATTTCCTAATTACTGAAATCTACCAAGTCCTGCTTTAAGCGCACAGTCCCGTTTTACGAATCGTACGGAAGACGTTTTGCTGGGATGATTAGCGTGTTATCGTGGCTCGCATTATTAATTAGATAAATAACTTTACCTTCTTTATTGGAGATCGTATATGAAACATGGTAGGGGGACATTTAAAAATTCCAAATTTAGATGTTCAAAAAGATTTATACAGGGCCATGCAACAAAGATAAAACGCATATGAACAATTGAATACTAGCAGACAAAACTTGGGCGAAATTATGTGTAAGGAAAAGCAATAACGGAAGCGATTTGAAATTGAACGGAGGAAAATCTTGAAGGAACATCGGCTAAAAAATAATATGGCCCCTCTGGGTTTCATATTTAGCTGACCTCTCTTGCGACCTGAAAGAAAAGTAGGTTAGATTTAGATAGATGACAGAGAGACAAGCAAAGACACAAACTAGCAAACAAACAGACACACAAACAAATCTACACGCAAACAAGCAGACAGACAGACAGACAGAGAAACATACAGAGACAGACAGACAGACGGGACTGATTTCAATACTCACATTGGCCTCCGTGGCCGCGTGAGCAAATATATGTTGCATTTGAGAATTACTAATCCATTCGTTACAAGACCACCGCCCCACCATCTTTCGAACTACTGTGGCATATCCAAATGAAATTCAAGCTATTTGTATAGCATATCGAAAAGCTCTGTCTCCTCTTTGTTTTCTCCGCGTTTTGAAAAAGTGTCAAGGATACTAAAATTACCTCCGCCTGTATGCCCGTCCGTGTGTCCATCTTCCCGTCCGTCAAGCTATCTACTCTCAAAGCATTGATCCGTTCAGCGACGATATTTAGAACTCAACTCTTCTGCGACCGCTCGGCGAAGAATTCAACCAAATTTGCTATGTCGGTTACCCATATGATTGCGCTTTGCAAGACACCATTTACATTTGACTGCGCCCCAGGTGTGATGTGGGGTGGTTCAGATTCTCAACAAATCGTGTATAACACAACATCACCGAAACCTTTGGACGGAATTCAACCAGACTTGGTACGTGGGCTATACATATGATTGCGGAATGCAAGACGACGTTGACACTTGGCTCCGCCTACAGTGGGTGGTGGTCAAAACGTAAAATTGGTGAACGGGAAGGGCGGGGGGGGGGGTTGTGATGGCGGGACATGGACGGCATATTCTAATTCCAGTATAAATCTAACTCGTTGCCAAAAAAAAAATGGGAGTCTAGGGCTTCTCCCCAGGAAGTTTTGAAATCTAGGTGCTGTCAGATGCCAGGGTTAAAGATAGAGCCTTGGTTGGTTGCTTTATTGTTCCATATTAACCCACGTAATTATATTTTTCCAAAAACTTAGTTGCACGAGAACTGATGATTAGTTAACTGTCGAGGGTAGCACATTGTAGAATTTCTATGGATTGATACTTTCAGATTTTCTGGATCAAATTTAATGTTGTGAACTCCCATAGTAGCCTATACGGTAACGCCTTTTCTTGTGTTAAAATTTAATCCAAATCCGATCAGCACTTTTAGGTATACTGACATACATGTACAGAAATACAAAGACATACAAAAAAAGGACCCGCACTCAGGCACGCACGCACGCACGCACGCACGCATACATGCACACATGCCCGCGCGCATGCACGCACGTACGCACACGTGCAAAATCTTGAAATCTTTATTATAAATTGCAAATCAAGTGCTTAATGGACATTATTTACAGCACAACGTAATGCTTTGCTTTCTTGTGAGGACGTGTGAAATTCACTGAAATAGGACTGTAATATGCATAGCAGTGTTCCACCAAAAAGGAATCTTTCTGACCATATTATTATGAGGCCCTCCGGTACTGTTGCTGATGACTGTTGCTATATCAAAAAGTAATAGATCATAATAAAACAGAAATACCGCTTGGAATATTTGGATATCCAGTTGAACAAACTTTGCTAATATATGCCTTTATTATACATGTATAGCAATGGTTTATAGCAACACCTCGTATCCATTGTGCAGATTGATAACCCTTGCACTGATGAATACAGTAACGTTTATTTCTGAAACATTGAGATTGGTGGTGCTGATTGGTGTTGCTATTTTGGATAGCAAGAATTTGCAACAACTAAGGGCAGCACGATTTCATGCTTTTGGAGGTGGACGAAGTTGAGGATGAGTCGGGGAGAGGGTGTTCTCGTCTGAACAGGGGATCCAGGTGTCTTCCCCTGAATATTTGCAAATTTAGACGCATTTGCTGTCTAAGCCGGCCAAGAACGGTCTCCATAGTGGTCTTCAGAAATGTCCATTTGCAGATTGAGAGGGCATTTTTGTACCGCTGGAATTACTGGCTCTGTTACATAAACAAATGGACATCCTTTTGAGAAATTTTGAAAACAATTTTTATTAAATATCAATCACTGTTTTATTGGGGATGACATAATATATGGTGTCCTAAGCAGCACCCCCCCCCCCCCCACCCCTAAGATACTTTTGCGCGGGGGGGGGGGGGGACTAATATGCCTTTTAAAATATTAGGTATAAAAATACAGACGATGACTTAGAGCATTTCTTACCTCTTTCGGTATGCATTGCAACACATAATCTCGATGTCTCGGCCTATCTTTTCCCCGCCGGCAGTTGTCTGAGTGACGCGTAGTGCGTTTCCATTTTCTTTGATCTTCCCAGAGAGCGACAGACGCGATGTTTAATTGACAAGCAATAATTTCACTTTGGCAGCGTGTCCGCTTTCTGATTGGTCGCATATCTAAACTGCTGTTTTTATTGACAGACGTGTGTATCGAGCGATGAACGCGAGCATAAATGTGTACACACTCTCCCGACACACACACTACCCTACGTTACACACAAATCACAGAGTCACCAACATATGAGGATATAGTCAATATTTGTCACAGGGCCTCTGAAACACATTAGCATAAGTAGTGTACAATTTTATCTCACGAAGACTATGGGTTAAGGCCTCTGAACTCTCTGAGGCCGGGATAGGTTTGGTCTGCGGTCAATGGCGAGAGCTCACAAGAATAAGAAAACCAGCGCGCGGACGCGCGCACACATCTTGGTGTATGGCTACACCCTATCTTGGGTATAATATCACCCTTCTTGTATTAAAATGTGAGCCACGGCGGATGTCTGAGATATCCATAGATAGAATTTGCTCTGATCTGGGCGCGATGTCTTTTATTCGTATCAAGGCCAAAGTCTTTCTTATATGGCAAGTTCCTTCGCTATGTTTTATTTGAGAAAAATCGGACCATCAGTTTCCGAAATAATCATAGATCCAAAACTGGATCCCATCCAGATCCGACTTCTCTTAGCCGTATCATGTCCAAAGACTGGAAATGTTCGTTTCCTCGTTATGTTCAAATCTGAGCCAAATCAGATATTTTTAGATATTTTCCTGAACAGACAGACAGACAGACAGACGCACGCACGCACGCACGCACGCACGCACGCACGCACGCACGCACGCACGCACGCACGCACGCACGCACGCACGCACGCACGCACGCACGCACGCACGCACGCACGCACGCACGCACGCACGCACGCACGCACGCACGCACGCACGAACGCACGCACGAACGCACGCACGCACGCACGCACGCACGCACGCACGCACGCACGCAATTGCAATACCACCTTCCCATTACAGGGCGAGGGTAATAAAGGAATAAAGCAACGATATCACGGATACACATTCGTAGCTACCTGTTAGTGAAATCATAAATTAAAGTCATGCGAGTGTTATGACTATGGTATTAACAAATGAAAACATTCAGTTGTTCAGCAATAAAGCCAAATTTGCACTAGCAGCATCCAAATAATCTTATCATAGCAAAAATATCCCATCATCGTATGAGGATGGCACTGTGCATCACTATGATAGACTAACAAAGAAGGTGCATAATACTGAAATGCAAGGCAAATTGACAACATAAATATACTAATATATCAGAAGTAGAAACCCATATCTGCCACATGAATTACACTGACACAACTAGCTAATAATAGCACCCGCGCCCAGTCAACTTACTTTCAAAATTACTCAGCAGAATGTTTATTAGTTTCAAAATATTCAACAGCTTACCAGTATAGTTTCCTGGAAATTGAGATTCAGAGAGTTCATGGATCAATCGATCACAACACGGGCAAAACGTGGCTTAGCTAAGGGTTGGCGAGGCATAGCTAAAGTTGTATTTAGCCATTATCATCTAAACAATCACTATCTCAGACTTCGCATTTGCTGTTTTACAAGATTTTCAAATGCTGGTTGAATGGCAATGGACCTTTTCATTTCAGCTATCTCTATCTAAGCTCTACCCACACCTCGATCGTGTTAGGATCGATCGATTTCTGAACTCTCTGACTATCAATTTCCAGAAAACTATACATGTAAGCTGTTGAATTATTTGACACTTATTTGACTGGGTGCTGTTGCTGCCTATGGCAGTTACAGCGCCCAGTCAAATTAGTTTCAAAATATTTAACAGTATGTTTATTAACTAGTAGAGACATACAATTTGTATAACGTGTCGGACTATTAAGAGTTAAAGACGGGCTTAATAGAATCATTTATGACGTAATGATATTGACGTCATCCTACATGCCGCTTAGCTCATTATGACCTTATATGACGTCAAATCATCGATCGATACTCCGAAAAGGCGAATTGGAAATATTTTCTAAAATGTCACTTTCCTATTCACACAAAGCGAGAAATCAGCCAAGGCATACAATCCAGGAATGACTCCTGTTCACTTGATATATCACAACATATTCTCTTCATCGCACAGGTGAGAGGACAATCGGTGTTCAGGAAATAGAGCATATCTGCAATTAAATTTCGCCATGAGTTTCTGCAACCAGGGCATGTGTTTGCTACACTGTTAGTATCTTAATTATGATATGCGATTTCAGATTTGCTTCAGTGTCAGCGTCTTTGAGCTATTGATCTAAATTAGGGTGTTACATCATACATGTTAAAGATTACACAAATGGCATTATTTTTGGCTGATATACTCTGAGTAGTGTATTGTAGGGGCAGCCATTCTATTAACTCAAACTGACTACAGTGTTGGAACATCCACCATTCCATCAAGAGCCAAATTCATATAAATGGAGTACTACTTTTATTTGATCATAATGGGTCAACTTCATCTCCCATTATCTTAGGCACATCATATAGAATGGAGGAATCCAGTTTATCTATGCCCCACCCATAACTAGCTAAGCTCCAGCAACGCTTTGTTTGTGTTGGGATCAATTGATCTCTGCGCTCTCTGAATCTCAATGTCCACAAAACTACATAGGTACGCTGTTGAATGTCTTGAAACTAATTTGACTTGGTGCTATTACGGGATTTGCGTGTTTAGTCAATATAAAGACATACAATTCGTACAACCTGGCGGACTATTAAGCGTTTAAGACTGACTAAATGGTATTATCAATGACGTAATTGATCATGGCATCAGCCTACATGTGACATAGTTGATCATGAAGTCATATCATTCACTGAGAAATTGGATTCCTCAATTGTCAGTAATTTATACTTTGAGCACACCAATCCGTCAGCAGCAACCAATGGATGGGCAATGGGAGAGAATTTGAATTGGCAACCTGTGTCTAGCAGATTGATATCAGCCCTTATTGGAACAGTGACACCATCAGTGCAGATAGCGATCTGTACCTTTGACATTAAACATTCTTCTCTTGTACATTTACTAGTATCGTCTTGGCACTAGTTAACAACTACCGTTTTATTAGATGTGGTCATGAAGCGTAACCAAAGCATCACTACCACCACCACTATCGCCGCCGTCGCCGCCATCACCACCACCACTACACCAGCAAATTAATGTTAATTATCTTAACACCCGCGTGCATTGGACCAACTGCTTATATTCATATATTCAGATAGTTGTTATATATTTGCACCACTTCTTACAGATACTAATTTTTCTGCTTTATAAAACAGAATAAGTTAATAACTTCATCTCGAATTGATTTAATGGCCAGTACATAGACAAGTGGGTTTAGTATGTTGTTAGCGAACATCACATGTACGAGAACTGGGTATAGGCTATCTAAACCATGTTCGTATTTTTCAGTAAGTGTTCCTTGTATCACAATATAGACCATGCTCGGTGCCATGCAGATATAAAATAAAGCAACCACAAAGACAAGGACTCAACCGTCTGGACGTTTTCGTTCTTGTTGAACCTCCACTAGGCCTTTTGATCTTCTGTAAGCGAAATACTTCAACGTATGGATTATGAATATCGTAGTACAAGGGAAAATGGTGAGAAGAAATAGAAGTCCCCAGTCCTGGGAAGAAGTATCACCGGTATAGATGCACACTGTAACCCATTCTCTATCAAGAAATGTGGCTGATGGACGCCACTATGCAGCATAAGCTCCAGCAATGGCAATGGATAGCGCCACTATAGCGGCACAGCATCTCACCATCAAGGTCACTGTCACTGAAGCCCTGGCTTTGAAAGGTGACATAACCTAATACAGTCTGAGTCCTGCGAAGAAGATAAGATGGTATTCGCTACCAACCCTGCCAAGCATAGACAGAAACACTGTTAGCCAACACATGAAACCAGCTTCTGATGCAATCACAGTTGGAAACGTAAGAGTATGCATCACTCCTCCTAGACATGCACATGTATCCATTGTGGCTAGGCTCGTTAGAATTGTAAATAGAGGTTTACGGTACCGTTTAGACTTGATAAAGTAAATGATCAATGCTACATTCAGCAAGATGCCCATCACTTCAAAACCTCCCGGTACCTCTTTATAAATATAACTCGGGATATTTAAATTCCATCGGCCCATTTCTACGTCAGTATCATTCAGTTGACGCCAACCTATAGTAGTCCTGGCCGAATCCATTATGTTTGAATAGATTAGAGGGTGAAAAAAATCTGAATTATGTCCTAGTATTAGCTCCACATACGTGACTTTGGGACGTCACGTAGAATTTTGACCTGCATACACGCCGAAAGGCTACACTTGTTTAGATGAAACAGTGGCTGAGCTGAACTCCAAATCGTGCGAAATCAGTACTGTATATAGGCCTAACCGTATCACTATTGCCGACACAGATTCTGATTCCATTATGCATGATTTCAAGTTAGAATAACGCTAATGATATATTCTAACTTAGCTATGCCACACCAGGGACTGGGTATACATGCTTGATGAACTATACTCTGCAGTTGCATTCAAATGGGATGATCGCCATGCTCTCGCTGAAACCGTTCATGTGTTGAACTTTAGAAAATGAGAAATGAGTACTGTAAAATAGCTCAAATATATGAACGTCCCCTTGAAAATAATAATGATGCCATGGGTATTCCATGCATATATTATAAATTAGCACAATCTTATCATATATAAAGAGTACCAAGTTTTAATTGTGTGTTTATTATTTGGTGGTTTTCTGAATATATATTATTGAATGTTTACCGCAAGCGATGTACGTTTGAATAATAGTCAATAAGTATTCCTTTTCAGGAATTCATCTTGTGATTTAGTCAAAATATAAATGTCGAGTCTGCTAAAAGCTGGTTAATGCAAACACAATTAATCTAGTTAAATAGCGTACCATGTATTAATTCCGTGTTTATGATTTGATGGCTCTCTGGATGTATTATATTGAATGTTTAACTCAAGTGATGTGCATCTGATTTGTCCATAGTCCATAAGTATTCCTTTTCAGGCATTCATCTCGTGATTTCGTCAAACTATAAATGTCTATTCTGCTAAAAGTGGGTTACGCAAACACAAATAACTAAAAAAATACTTAATTCGGAGTTAAAGGAAATAAACTGGTTCATAAACTCAGATATGCTGGATTACTTAGTACATGGAATTGGTTATGTGATTGTTCCTTTAGCAACAAAATGGCTTATTTATTATCGCACAGCTGCTAAGAATAATGCAGAAAAGCAAGGCAGTCCTTGATATATTACTTTATAACAGAGACCTACATCAATGGTGATAAAGCATATTGATCGATGAGGGTATTGTCATTGTGTATGTGGATATGCGCAATGTATTATAGCATATTTACCTAGAGTGCATATACTTTTCACATCTATGCTTAGCAGATTGATTTATTTAACAGCAAAGGAGGATCACAGGAGTCGATGGTTATATTTGTCTGTAAAGATAAAATGTAGACATACGAACTGAACGGGTACCTAACACTTTGCTCAATTTATTCAGTTATTCTCAAGTTCATTGTACGAAGGAAGTAAAAGTAATAAAATAGGCTTTGATATAGATTATACGGATTAATAATATAAACTACTACTACTACTACTACTACTACTACTACTACTACTACTACTACTACTACTACTACTACTACTACTACTACTACTACTACTACTACTACTACTACTACTACTACTACTACCACCACCACCACCACCACCACCGCCACCGCCACCACCACCTCCACTCCACCACCACCACCACGACCACTACCACAACCACAACCGCCACCACCACCACCACTACCACTACCACTATCACTACTACTACTACTACTACTACTACTACTACTACTACTACTACTACTACTACTGCTACTACTACTACTACTACTACTACTACTACTACTACTACTACTACCACCACCACTACCACTACCACTATCACTACTACTACTACTACTACTACTACTACTACTACTACTACTACTACTACTGCTGCTACTACTACTACTACTACTACTACTACTACTACTACTACCACTACTACTACTACTACTACTACTGCTACTACTACTACTACTACTACTACTACTACTACTACTACTACTACTACTAGTACTACTACTACTACTACTACTACTACTACTACTACTACTACTACTACTACTACTACTACTACCGCTGCTACTGCTACTACTACTACTACTACTACTACTACTACTACTACTACTACTACTACTACTACTACTACTAGTACTACTACTGCTACTACTACTACTACTACTACTACTACTACTGCTACTACTACTACTACCGCTGCTACTGCTACTACTACTACTACTACTACTACTACTACTACTACTACTACTACTAGTACTACTACTACTACTACTACTACTACTACTACTACTACTACTACTACTACTACTACTACTACTACTACCGCTGCTACTGCTACTACTACTACTACTACTACTACTACTAGTACTACTACTACTACTACTACTACTACTACTACTACTACTACTACTACTACTACTACCGCTGCTACTGCTGCTACTACTACTACTACTACTACTACTACTACTACTACTACTACTACTACTACTAGTACTACTACTGCTACTACTACTACTACTACTACTACTGCTACTACTACTACTACTACTACTACTACTGCTACTACTACTACTACTACTACTACTACTACTACTGCTACTACTACTACTACTACTACTACTACTACTACCAGGCGTTAATAAAGCGTATACAGATAAATATTATAAAATACTACTACTAACCTGCATGTAATATGATAAACCTATAAAGGAAAGCTATGTAGGCAGTGCATCAGCTTGATATCCTCTCGGCATACAACAATTCACTTAATACAAGTCTTATCTCGTGTTTTATACCAACATTTATTAAAATAAAGCAATTCTTAGTATTGATGCAGTTTTTGGGGTTGTATATTAAATACAAGGTAGTGAAGGATCCCGTTTATTTACCAATCATATGACGTCATAATCAATCGTGACATGTACTGACGCCCTAATTAATTACGTCATGAATGGCTCGATTTAGTCCGTCTTAAACGTTTAATAGTCCATCAGGCTGTGCGAATTGTATATTTTTACCATTTAATAAACATACTGTTTAATATTATGAAACTAATTTGGCTGGGTGCTGTTGCTGCCAGAGGTCAAATTTGTTACAAAATATTCACCAGCTTACCGCAATGATTTTCTGGAAATTGAGACTATGCAATTGCCGGGATCGATCGATCCCAACACGGGAATAGCATAGCTTAGCTGGAGGTGGGCGGGGTACAGATAAACCATGATTCCTCAATTCTCTGTGTAAATACCATTTTGAGGATGTATATAAAACACATTTGCTTGATTAATGTTGGTATACGTCCAGTACCGATGCAGTACCACTTCCAGGGGGCGACCCTGAAGTAGTACCTGCACCCTTGAAAGCGGGCCGTACTGGATAATTAGATGGAAGTGATACAAACTTCCTTGAAAGAGTGTTCAAGGAATCAATTCGGACGTGGCTATGAAGCGGACAATGTCGGCAAGGTAATGGACTAGTCAACCCTGATGATAGTGTGACATTTTTAAAATAAGGGTTCATTTCCATGGGTTTATATTAAATAAATCGCATCTCCATCAGCTCCAAATAGATCCATCACCGTGGTTATGCTATAAGGACACAACACGTGTAGCAATCTAATCACTTTGAAAAAACATTCACGTTAACAATACTAGGACAAGCTACAAACAGCAATTGTTAAACACCCTTGTATGGCTCCATAAAAACATATTAATTAAATATAATTTGGAACCCATAAACAGTAAATTCACAGAAGCTGTGAACAATATAACATCGATTTTACTTGCATCCAATAGACTAAAGTAGCTACCCACTCAGAGACGTAATACTAAAGTAGCTACCCACTCAGAGACGCGATGTCAGACACGCCTCAAGCTGGCCATTGTCCAGGTGGTGTTTTATGTGGTTGCCGAGCAAGGTAACCGGATTTTCATCGAATTCGGATGCCTTGTGTCATAACATGTACGTATGCTGTCCTTGGAGGTAGATGCTACTTCAAAGCGACCTACGGGAAGCTGAGCGTCTGCGCCCATTGGACAACTGTATTTAAAGATATGTAGGAATCCCTGCCACTTGCGGCCAACGTTAGTTTCCGTTTCTAACAACTAATTTGTAGGTTAGACTGTAGCAGAAGGCCCGCATAAATAAAGCGGCATCTACAAATACAGTATCTGTGGAACTACATAAGACGGTGACCTGGGTATTCCTCGGAAATCGTTCGTCTCATCTTCACGTAAACCAGCGTGTAACACCTTAACAGTAGCTTCACTAGGATTTTCAGCACTTAGCATTTTCTGTTGAACAAAAGACTCTTTTCCTCCGCTTCGGCGTTGAAGGCATTATCCTGTGACGGTGGCCTGCGCAAGGCACCTTCCTCTCGCAACAACACTATTTTCTTTGTGTGTGTTAGGGGTATATTAGCTTTTATTAAGCTACTTAGTGACTTCGTTGCAGATGCTTCTCTTGCGGGGATACCTCTGCGGATTCAAGAACCTGTGTGGTACCTCCGGCGACACCACGTGGTAAGAACACCAGTTAGCTCTATATTGTGTATTATTTTGTGATCATTTACTGTCAAACGATCATCTTGTTTGTAAAGTATATAGTAACATTTTACTGTTTAATTACAAATTATTCCATAGCTCTAAATTAGTATGGATAGGCATACCGGTGATACTAATAGTTGGGAAGAGACTGTGTGGTTCAATCTTGGCGGCAATGGTCGCACGGCCCACTGGAACATCAGTGTTCCACCGGCTCTAGAAGTCGGTATTTGTATTTCTCGGAGAGACGTCATACGGGATCCGCAACCCCGAGATCCGCAGCTAACCAGCCATCCCGGTCATCGTGCACTTGCGGTGCGATGGGCGGAAATCTACTGGCGGACCAGTACCTACCCCCGCGAGCTACAGTACACAGCTCCAAATGTTCTGCTATAGTAATTCAATGGGGAATCGGGTGCCAACGAACTGTAGTTAACAATCCATCGTTCGACTAGGCATAGCAACTGCACATGTTCAGTAAAACAGCGAACTGACTATGCTTAGCCTGTCGAACTTGAACCAGGTCACCATGTGATGCATGTACATGGTGTTTCAACATTGACACTATTTTATGTATACATACACAGCTGTGAGACAGTTCGATAGTCGGCATGTGGTTAGAATACTGTATGAATATTGCTACACACATATACAGTCTTATATCATCCTTATCATCACTATCATTATTTCTTTAATCATCAAATACAAATATAATTCTCATCTCGCAATCCGCAGTCATATGGGTAAATCACATAAGATCGTGTTTAACTCCACCAAACGGTTTCCGAGAAAATAGCATGACAGACAAAATTTTTATGAAATTTGCTATTTTCACACCATCCCCCCATATTTTGAATAAAAAATTGGACTAAATAGTTCAGAGAGTGTTTTACATCGCAACAAATATAGGGTAGAAATGCTCATATAATTTATGTACAGACGCGTAGATATTAAATTGCATCGGTCATGTCGGTACTCGTTCCCAGCCCATCGAACCCATGAGTTATTTATTGGCATGCTCATTGTGACTTCCACAGGGCCCATTTACCACCAGAAATGCATAGTCCTCCTCCTCCAACAGGGGACCCGACATAGCTCATGGACCTCAAAATCAGTAACTGCACCATTGGTCATGATGGTTTGCACCTCTTGCCATGTACAATTTAACTGTAATGTTCAACATTTTCACATGAGTAAACTTAGACTAATGTAATTGCTATCACCACCCCTCCCCACCTTCAGCCCTCGCCTACCAAGTTAACCATCATCAGCTATCTCATTTGTCTAGAGGTATAGGTTTTGACCATTCAATCGACCAGTTATGATGAGACGATTGACGTAGCAGTAACGCGCTTGACTTCGAATCAGCTAAGTTAGGTTAAAATTTCAGTGAGTTACAGATCTCGCAAATCGTTGAGAACAGGGGCAATCTTCTTCACTCTCCACCCAGGAGAAAATGGGTATCTGCGTTAAAATAGGGGTGGTGACGATCGAGTAACAAACTGAAATAACCAAAACCATTATAGATATGTCATGAATGGAACCTCGAATGAGCGACTCGATATACGCATAGCATACTAATAGCTACTAGTCCGCTACCTAGTATAGTGTGAATGGCGCATATGAAATTACCCTCAACCCATAATGGGAACAGGGTATTGCAATCGGGTCGGTGTGTCTGTGTGTATATGTCTGTCTGTCTCTGTGTCGGAGTTGTATTTCAAAAACTACTTATTCGATTGGGCTCAGGCTTTTAACACAATAAAGGGCGTTGGTGCAAATTAAAAAGCCAGATCCGGATCAGATCAATTTCCGGATCTATATGGATATCTTGGAAATATCTCGGAATATACTCGTCCAAGTTGGTTCAAATTTTAACACACCAAAGGAACTTAACATGTAAGAGGATTTCCAGACGCTGGCCCTGATCCGGATAAGAAAACCTGGAACTGGATCGGATCAATTTCGGGATCAATCTTGGATACTGATGGCCCGATTTGTTTCAAACTTTAATACAACCAAGGAGTGTTGCGTGTGATAGGATTTCCAGACGCTGACCCTTACCCATAAAAAAACCGAATCTCTTCAGATCGAATTCCATATATATGGATATCTCCGAAACTACTCGTCCAATTTGGCTCAAATTTGAACGCAAGAGGTACAACCGTACATTAGGATTACACAATATCACGAGCCATTCGAAACATCTGGAAAATCGCTGAAATTTGGGAAATCAAGAAAATGTTTACAGTGTGACAAAAAACGTGAGGGCGAGGGTCTACAATTTCTGACTGCTCACAATGTTACCATAATTTTAGTATGTAACTTTGCCACCATGAGGTAACTTCGCCACTAGCTCGATTGAGCCTCAAATCAGCTTTCAACGGAACGTGTTTGGTGCCATTTGGCAGTGTGGCTGCCCTGAAACACCTCCCATGTCAGGAAGCTTAGGATACCACTACAGCCCTCAATGGAAATGTTATTGATCTACTCAAAGAGATGAGAGGATGGCCAACCTCAACATCACGAACCAAACCAAAGGCGGTTGGGGTGAGGAGTTCGGGTGGGGAGGGCGATGGTGGTAGCTAGATGAGAATTTAGCGGGACGGTTGAATATCGACCAGGAACAGCGGATCCTAGTAGCTCTTCCAATAACGCCGTGATTGACTTATCTCACAATGTGGATGAGGATGTGGAGGAGGATGGCATGTGTGTACAGTGTGATATGTCGTATTCCATTTACACTGGAGCCAATTGCTTGCAATGTTTCCAATACATCAACTACTTCAGTTGATGTTGTCACAAATATTACCCGTTCTTTGTAGGTAAGAGTTGTGATGGCTGAGCTGAGGACAGGCGCCGATTAATCTGGGAACTTGTAATAACTAAGCTGTTAACGTTGCTCATGAAGCAGTATCGTAGACAATGGGGGGGGGGAGGGGAAGGGGGGGGGGAGGTGTTGGCACTTTGGGAGCTCTTTTTTCTGGCAGTTTTCCTCAACTATCAATATTAAAGTAGGAACAACGTAATCATATTGAATCTTTCGCATTGACGCTAAAGAAGCTTTGCACTACCGGGCGGGCGTACAGAAGGTCAGCATTAGTAGCTTTTCGAAAGTGAAATGAAAAAGATGCGAAATTACTATGAATCTGAATTCAAACAGATTGAGAATGAAGCAACTAAGTTGGCTGGACTATGTGATATTGCTACAGAATACAAGCAGCAGCGAGTACGTAAAGGAAAATGTTCCATGAGGAAAATACAGAGGATGAAGGAATATCTGATGCCCGAAGGAAATTTATAGTTGACTCGTACTTAGTGCTACTCGAGTCTGTTATAAATAGCACAAGTAAAAGATTGGAGAATCTTACAAAGGTGGCTTCTAAATTTAATGATCCAAATCATTTTGATGACACAGAAAATGTGAACAAATTAGAATTTTTGGCAGACACATACTCAGACGTTGTAACAGTCAAACTGAAATTGTGCAAGAATTTCATTCATTCAAAGATTTGTACAAAGAGATAATGCTCTGTAAAGCAAACAAGTCAAGTGGCGAGGAACTAAATATCAACAGTGTACTAAAATTCATGATCTTCAATGACATGTGTTCGATTTATCCCAACCTGTGTCCATTGTACCAGATTTTCAGACCTTGTCACCAAGTAGCGCCATTGCGGAAGGATCCTTTAGCTGACTCAAACTCTTAAATCCTACCTTCTTTCTACAATGGGTGACGACAGACTGTCCGCATTAGCTTTGCTTTCAATCGAAAAACAGTTGGCGACTGAATTGGGTTGTAATAAAGTAATAGATTACTTTGCTAAGATGAAGCCTATGAGAAAGAGGCTGGTGTAGTTACTTCATGCAACAGACATTATATGAATTTCAAAACAACCAGACATGAAATGTTTTGGTGGAAGGCTTTGCTGTCTCCGGTCAAAAGATTCCATCTGTAGTTCCCTTGTAATTGAATTGAGATTGCTGTATACTATACACCTGTGCAAAAGTTAAGCACCACCCTATTTTTACGCACATGCGAGGGTATATTCATGTGCTATGAAGAAAGCAATAGCATAAACATTTATGTACCCATCCATCTTAGTGCAAGAGGTAATAATGCAACTAGAGGAATGCTGATTATGATGGTGGGGAAACACTGTATGTTTTTGTTTGAACTTGAAAACGAGGCCTGAATATGGTTACATTGACACAACTGACAACTATTGCCCTACAGTTGACACACGTGGCTAGATTGTCATTAATGGTGTCTGAAAACGAAGTTTAACATCTGTGCACGAGTTTGAGACTGTCATTATTAATACCGGGTATATCCACCTTGTGCCTGGATGACGGCGTCTCATGCTGGTCACCAACCGACTGATACGCCATTGTGGTATTCGTTGCCATTCAAGATGGAGTGCGTCTGTTAATTCCTGTAGGTTCTGCACAGGAGGATCCCTCCTTCTCACCATGTTTCCCAGAATGTCCCAGATATGCTCAATAGGGTTCATGTCAGGGCTCCTTGCTGGCCATGGTAGGGTTTCGATGGCATTCTGGCGGAGGTATTCATGCACAGCTCTAGCACGATGTGGTCGGGCGTTGTCATCCATGAATATAGGGTGGGTTCCAGGTGCATGATTTACAAAATGAGGGACCACAACTCTATGCAGTATGGAATCTTGATATCTTTGTCCATTTAGTGTTCCAGGTACAGTCAACAGATCCAGCTTACAATCAAATGAGATGCACCCCCATATCATAACGGAACCTCCACCAAATGGAACTTCTTCCATGATGTTACGTTGGTCGTACGCCGTGCGTCTGGACCTCCATACACGAGTTCGACCATCTGTGGCATGAAGCAGGAACCGACTTTCATCGGACCAGTGTACCCGTCTCCAGGATCTCATGTTCCAGTGTCTTCTTTCGTTGCACCACCTCAGACGCTCCTCTTTGTGGTGTGCAGTGAGGAGAGGACGTCTGACAGGTCTCCTAGCTTTCATGCCAGCAGCACACAGTCTCCTTTTGACGGTAGACATTGACACTCTATTGCGCGTTTCCCATTGCTGGCTGAGCACTCTGCTGTTGGTGAATGGAGATCTCCTAACAAGGCGTACTAGGGCTCGATCATCACGGGCAGTAGTCTTCTTCGGTCTTCCAGATCTAGGCCTGTCCTTCACCTCGTTAGTTTGCCCATGTTTTGCAATCAAACGACTGATTACAGTATGGTTAATGTTCAGCTTTCTGCCAATCTCTCTGCATGACATACCAGTGGTATGCATGCCTATGATTTGCCATTTCACACGATCACTTAACCTTCGTCTTGCCATAGCGGTTCACAATCAAGAGCTAATTCTCTCTGTACAAATAAACCACGGTCATGAACACAAAATTCCTAATCTTGTCGCCTAAATCTGTATGTAATGTTCTACACCTCAAACTGGACTTTTACATAACTGAACACGTGTGCTGTTTCCCGCCACGCACGGACATCAAGCGGCGTGAAGTCATGCATGCATGTGCATTTCGTACTTGGAATTATGTCAGCTAACGCGGGGACAAAAGGTATGGCAGCCTAGTTGTACCATCATGTTTCTACGTTCTATTGTTTTTGCTGGTGCTTAACTTTTGCACAGGTGTATATAAAGAAAGAGATATATTAACCTTAAACCCTTTAAGCCTCAAGTTGCCCAAAAACTGCCTCTGCACAGTGGTCTTGAGAAATGCCCATTTGTAGACCAAGAGAATATTTTTTGAAATTTTACCACTGGAATGACTGGCTCGATAACCATACCAGTCATTCCAGTGGTAAATTTCCAAAAATAATCTCTGAAAATTTGGACATTTTGGTAATGAACATTTTGAATGAAAAAATTGAAATTTTATTGAACAAATTTAAGTGTTAATTATAATTTAAATACTATTTTGTGAATGAGAATATTGTATTTTGGTCAACACTTCGGGCTGGCAAACTAAATTTTTGACAATAATTATTAGTTCACCGGGTTTGAAAGGCCGAGTGACCTTATATGCAATGGTGACTGCCCAGACAAAATTTGTGTTTGGAAGCCAATGTTCAATATTTGTTACTCAAATACTGATATTCCATACTTGTGCAAACTAAGCAGTACATGGTATATTAACTTAGATTCACTGTGTTCCTTTAAAAGTAATATTCATTAGAATTAGCTAGTATTTAATACATGTAACTCAAAGCCTAATGAGAGTACTGTTTGACTGTTTACATTTATGTTACTGAAATCTGTCTGTCTTAGACAGCATCAGCTTATAACAACATTGCTTATTAGCTCAACTGGCCAGAATGGCCAAGTGAGCTTATGGCATGGCGACCAACTTTGTCTAGAAGGATCCTATCGAGGGAGGCTCTAGAACAGATATTCAGAGTTTTTATTTATCAATTTGTGGGTCAAAAATCTTAGATTTTATCAAAATTTACCAGTAAGTGTCAAAATGCATCTCCTCCTCAGATTCTTGACGGATTACAGCCAAATTTGGCTTGAAGGCTGCTATAGAGGTAGCTTCTAGATCTTCTATTCAGATTTTTGATTCGTCAATTTTTTGGGTCAAAATCTTAGATCTTGTAAAGAATTTACCGAAAAGTGTCAAAATGCATCTCCTTAGCTCCTTGACGAATTTCAACTAACTTTTCCTGGAAGGATCATATAGTGGTAGACTCTAGAACTTCTATTCAGATTTTTTATTTCTCTGTCCGTCAACCTTTCCTTTAAACAACTTCTCAAGAACCGTTAGGCTGATTTCAAGTATATTTGGCAGGAAACATCCTTAGCGCATAGGGATTCGAGTATGTTCAAATCAACCGGATCGGCGAATTTGACTGGCGGCCATCTTGGATTTTGGCTGATGCTTAGAAATATCTTTAAAAATCATGTCGATTTTGGCGTTAACGGTCAAGGTCACTGTGACCTAATTAATTATGTAATATTGCGTTTCCGGATAATGACTCGAGTTCGATTGAAGGGATCATTACTAATCTTTGGTGGGAGTTTGTCTTTGGTGTTTCGAAGAACCCTCGATTTTGGTGTCAAAGTTCAATGTCACGGTGACCAATCTTGGGTGGAAGAGTGTGCTTGACGAAAGGGGTGGGGGCATACATTAGCAATCTCTGATTGTCGTTCTTGTTTCTACTATTTTAGGTGTACGTATGGTATTACTGCCAGATGATGAAAACATCCAAAGAATCTAGATCAATTGTCAAGAAATTGATCATACTTGCCAAGTGTGCAGATTTGAACCTAAGTGGCCCCTGTATCATTGACCACCCATAATTCGATCCTGTCTCAGGCTGTCCTTACTCAACCGAAAAGTTCTGGACACTGCATATTACCAGTATCATATTACGAGTATCGGTACCTGGCAATACACCAACATATTATAGCCTGTTCCTTATTCTAAATGTAGTGCTGACATTTGTAGTTCGGATCGACCGGTCAGGCACCGGCCGTAGCAGCTAAGCTGGATACGCGCTGCCCGTCCTGGATTCGTTACCTGAACACGGCCCCCTGGGTAGAGCTATAAGCGTATATGGGCCTATGAGAGATCGCGTCATAATTTCGTTTAGGCGCGTAGCGCGCATGTGGGCACTTAATACTATTTTTGACAGAGCGCATATTTCACAACAAAGATAGGATGGCGCTTTTAGTGTACCGAGTGGGTACATTGTAATCCTTTCTCATTACTTGTTCCCGCCAAAGCTGGCATTAATCAAGAACAGAATTCGACGGGCCTTCCGAATCTGTAAATCATTTCAAAATCGGTTAAGAGATGGCTGAGTTATCCACAGAAAACCCCTTTTTGATTATCTTCATAACTACATGTTCTAGAACATTCGACTGGGTTATTATTAGCTACACGCTGATTGGCTATTGCTCGACCGATGATTGGTTGGAGCCTGCGCCTATGACGTCACGAGTAGTATAAAAGGAGACGAAATCCAGAACTCGAGAGCATCCTCGGCCAGGGGCTGAATAGGTTGGATCTGTATTTGGCTACTACCAGCAAGACAGGCATTAAGCAGATGGCTTCGGTCTCGAAGGTTTCTCTTCCGTAGCCACTGCAGCAATCCAACCCACCGCACTAAAGCAAGTTTGTATCTCACGATTGGGCGGGAGTATTTTTGGAACTTTTGAATATTGTTCACGAATACATCAAGAACTAACTCGGAACACTAACTTGTGGTGAGGACTTTCCCCGCCTGAAAATGTGATTCTACAGATGTAGAGGCAGAGATGTTCTTTGGTGGATGACTCGCCGGATCTGGTGACACAAACTCTTGGGATGAGACTAGTGTTTAATGTTCATGACGGTGGTCGCACGGCCCCACCAGAATGATTGAGTTCCACCGGCCTTAGGAGCTGGTCTTTGTTACCCATAGGGCAGTATCGCACAGGATCCGTAACCCCGAGACTGGAAGCTAACCAGTGTCATCATTTGTCGTGCACTTGTGGCGCGGCGAGTTGACACCAGACAATGGAACAGCACGTCACTACCCCGCGAACTACACACTGCTGGATGGAGATAATTCTGCTAGTTGTGTAGATGCCTAGTAACTTATAACTGGGATGCCAAGATGTTTTAAAAACTGACATTCTTAGCTAAAAGAACCCGGATCTAGATCTGATCAAATTCTGGATCTGTGGATACATGTATCTCGGAAACTACTGGTCTGATTTGGCTGAAATTTGAACACAGAAAAGGGTGTGATCATACCCTAGAATTCCACAACGTTGCGTGTGATCCGGAAAAATCGGTGAAAATCCGGAAGATCTGAAACAAATCTTGAAGCTGCAGCTACCTCAATTCTAGTGTTAACCTTGTCATGGTGAAAACCTGCCTAAAGCATTTGTCTTGTGAAATCGTCATTTTCATGACAGGTAAACATTTCTGAAATGTACCACTAGACTACCTGCTTCTATAACCAAGCCAGCCATTTCAGCGAAGAATTAAAAAATATGTTCTTGGTCTGCAAAGAGTAATTGGACATTTGATATGAGAAAATCAAATTTCTTGGTAAAATTTGACTTTTCAATGGTTTATTGGCTTATGCACTGGCGGGCCATAGAGTGGTGTCCATTTGCCATGTTTGCAGGCCAGTGGAAGATTTTTTTTTAATATTTACAACTCAATTTTCAGGGCACGTTATTGAGACAGTCAATCTAGTAGTAAATTTTCAAAAAATCTTCCCTTTCAGAATTTTCTTTAGCAGAGACCATTTTGATCCAAGTGTCCAGTCCATCCATAGTATTTAGTAGTGACTCGAAACCATTATACATGTAAGTTGGCCTCTCAGGGCCGGAACTCGATTCCTGGCAGCTCTTGGCCAGTTATAGTCACAAATTACCAACGCCATTTGTGTCTAGCATTATATTTTAGATAGTGACATTCTCTTTCGATCAATACTTACCATTATATTATGCTTTGATAATACAAGCTAGCTAGCTAGCTAGCTGCTCTAGGAATCTAGATTTAGAAAGCTTTACCGGCTCCTGGAACCGGGTACCTGGCTCCCAACAACCGGGTACCTCTCTGCCAGTGAGGCTCATTCTTGTTTGCATAGCAACAAGAGCAATACAGGCGTTTTGCATATTGAAATATTCTTAGCTTTCTCAAAGTTTAGGTCTTTGTGCCTAATTTAGCTAAGTTTTTTGCGCCAGGAATTATTGGATTACCATGGAAGAAGCTACTGAAACTCAGGATGTATTCATTCATGTTATTCTCTAGCATATATGGAGACTTAGGTCTCTAAGATTTCGTCTGTGTTGCATGTCCCTATTTCTGACCCCAAATCTGGGACGTGTGGTTACAATGAAATATGCCAGATGAGTTCGCCTCCTTTTAATCCCAATGGCGATCGCCAGTAACATGAAATTAGATGTTGGCTATAGGTTTTTTTAACACGAAAATCGGCTGAGGTCGTTCTCCGTATTATCCGAGTGGGTGACGTCACACCCGTGTTGTTTCTCGGATTTTTAGCTCACCTGGCCAGAATGGCCAAGTGAGCTTATGCCATAGCGACCATCCGTCGCCTGTCCGGCGTCCATCTGTCCACCCACCCGTGCATCCATCCATCCGTCCGTCAACTTTTATTCTTTAAATGACTTCTCAAGAACCACTACGCCGATTTCAATTATATTTGGCAGGAAGTATCCTGAGGGCATAGGGATCCAAGTTTGTTCAAAGAAAACCGATCGGCCAATTTGGCCGGCGGCCATCTTGGATTTTGGCCGATTTTAGGAAATGTCTTTAAAAATCTTCTCCGAAACCCCTTGGTGGATCGATTCAAAACTCACGAAATATCATATAGGGCAAGAGCTGAACCAAGTTTGTTCGAGAGAACTTGATTGGCCAAATTGTTCGGCGGCCATCTTGGGTGACCTAGTTTTCGTGAAAACGACTTCTTCTGCAGAACGATGATTATGGACTATGGGCCATTAACGTTTGTTCATGGGAAGTTGATAGGTAAAAAACATGGCCGCCGTGGACCAATCAAATTTTAGCGTGTTTGGCTGCCATATTCAATTTGTTTATTTGATTGATTTTGAAGCCGAAATTGTTTTTCTTAACTCAGCCTACTTGTCAGTCAGCTGTCGCACAACGATGACCCCATCCGTCTTCTGTATGTCCGTCCATCCATCTGTCTGTCCGTCACCATCAATGGCGGCTCATTTTGTTATTTCTTGACGGATTGTCACCAAACTTGGTCACAAAGTTAATGTCGGCATCTAATATCTGTGTTGTGAAAATGAAACTGATAGGACGTCAAATGCCAGAGCTATCACCCCTTAAATATTTGCAGTCACACTTTCATAGGGCAAATACAAGTTTGTTCCCGCCGTCCATTGATTTACCACCATGTTAGATTTTATTGCCAAAGTAGATATTAAACTCCAATTAACAGATTAACCTTTCCAATATTGTCCGAAATATTTAAGATATGTATAGTGTGCTCTGACATCTATATATATTTTGAAATGTATTTGATTGAAAGTTGTTGCTGCCTTAGGCAGCAATGAAAGTTGTTGCTGCCTAAGGCAGCAATGATTTTCAGTCAAATTATTTTCTAGATCAACTCCAGCTCACCCTACCCCTGCTGCTAACTTGGTGATTAAGCCCGATGCGCATGTCTTAAATGGACTGTGTGGTGGTGGGGTATAACCTGCTATAAAGACCACCTACCTGCCTTTAGAGACCATTTTCTTCAATTCTATTTAAACCTCTAATAACCGTCTGACTGCTGAGTTTTTACAGACGACATATTCCAAATGGTTTATCTCTGAACCTGATAAATATTTTGAAAACAACTGGACTGAAAGTTGTTGGTGGCTAAGCCGTCAACACTTTCAGTCAAATTGTTTTCAAAATATTCAACAAGTCAAGAGCTTTTGAAAATTGGAATTATTGTCTGCACTTGCTTGCAGCAGTGAAATAGTTAAGAAACCAGCTGTAGTTAACACTGATATCATCTATTTTAGCTTAAACATTGTTCAAAAGATTATTGTCAATATCTCGAAAACTAAACCATTTGACTGAAAGTCATTGGAAGTGACACCGGTGGATGTAAAACCTAAGTAAGATTAGTTGGAATGCCAATGTTCCAGGTGAGTGATACATGGGCCTCTTGTTATGGTGAAGGAAATGTTTCATTAATTCGCGCATCTTATTCTTGGTTCTGCGTGCTTTTTGTACCAGAAAACTGCAGAATTATGTCAGGTTTTGCGCGGTAACCACGATCTGTTTGCATTGATCGTTGGTTTCAAAATTCTTGATTTACGATGTGTGTTCTGTGATTTTACCATGTTCTACAGGAGTTTGTTTATTCATTTTGTTGTTTCCTGCACGTATCGTTTTGGCCTTCGTTTGAGTAGTATAATTTTGAAATTAATTCTTAAATATACCGCGAATGCAATTCGATATGGTTCCTTGTTCCATGTGATCAATATATGGGTGTATTAATGTCCGCTATCGTTCTTGTCGCCAGCTTTCGTGATCTTTTTTAAACGTTGCGGGTTTGGGGTGTTGGAGGGTTTACATTTAATTTATGGTCAAAATATTTGAAATTTATTTGTCAGCCTTCCATTCTTGTTTCGTTCCGCTTGCTTATTTTAGGCTTTGTGCTTATTTTTTTAGGCCAAGCCTACCCCGTCATCTTGCTCTGAATGCCACAAATTTGCTACGGTTGCCTATAAGTACCATGTCTGTTTTGGATGCTCCAAGTGTAACGTTGACAATAGATGTAACATATGTGCAGTGTGGCTGGTCGAGTTGCTAGTTAAGTTCCTTGCCCAGAAGGACTTGGCTGGGTCTGATGCGGGGTCAGGCGGTCCAAAATCAAATCGGGGAGCGTCTGTTTCAGCCCCTGGGGGCGCTCCTCGTCTGCAGTCGGAGGCTTCGGCGATGGCACCTCTGCCGTGGTTTGGGCCCGCTATGCAAGGCTTCTTACATAGCGTCCTACCCATGCTGGTGTCGTCTCTGATACCGAAGACTGTCTCCATGCCCGGTACGGATCCTGTCCTTGGACAGGGTTCTTGACTGGCTACCGAGGGAGCCATCTCGTATGCCTTCCTAGCGGTCCCATCAGGCTCCGGCCTGTTGGGTACTGCTTCTCTGCGGCCATCTCCGGGTGGTCCAGTAGTGGCGGCCGGTCCGTCGGGCATGGGAGCCATTCTGCAGGCTCGAGTGTTTCCTCGTCCGGTGAAGACTCTTCGGGGTGCATGGAGGTCGATTCCATCCTGGACGGAACCGGCCTTCATATGTCTGGCTTGGCGCAAGCCATGGCAGCTGCTCCAATCGTGGTTGAGGCCACACCGGTACCGGGCATCCGTGCAGTGCTGGTTGGTTTGCCACCAACCGACACGGAGACGGGTGTTGCTGGCCAGGCTTGGTACACGCCTATCTCGCCTGGTCCAGCAGCCACGTATGGGGTGCCATTGGCGCCCGTGTATGGCCACGGTTCCATAACCGCTATGGGTCCGCATGGCTTTCCATGCGGGCCTACTCCATGAAACAGTGCTTTTCATGGGTGGCGGCAGAACTGTGCGGTACCGGTGTTGCTGGTTTACCAGCGGCAGCTCCTAGCTGGGAGGCCACTGCTGGTAGACCCATGAATACGTCAATGGGTGAGGTAACCATGGGGGTGACGTCTTCAGAGACGGACTGGTCTGAGGCTCTGGCTTGGTTAGCCAGGGTGGACCCGTCTGTGGTTCCGAAGAAGACATGCCCATCGGTTGCGTCGATTCGGATGGAGGTCTTGCCTATGACTCGGATCCAGTCCATCGGCCTGGATCCACGGGTCAAGGAATTGCTAGATGCTATTTATAGCAAGCAACTCCTGACCAAGATCCAGCTCCCTGTGGCCTCTAGGAAGGCGCGGGCAAGGTGCCATATTCCCAGAGGGGAATAGGAGCACTATGGTGTGGCCCCGCTCAGGCGCTTGTGGACAGATCCTTAGCGCACATTGAGGAAGTCATGTCCCACTACGATGAGGGAGTGACGGCAGCAATGAGTGCTGTCAATCACTCTTATGGCTTGCTTCAGTCGGTGTGGGCTGAAGCTGGGGCTGGCCACCCTGTGCCACCTGTGGCGCTGTCTTGCATGAATGACGGCCTGGTGCTGTCGATGGGCGCTTTTGCCAGTGTGCAAGCGCATGTTACTAAGTCTAGGAGGCAGATGGTCCTTGACCATATGCATCCGGCCACAGCTGTCAGGGAGCGTTTGCTTGGAACTCCCCTGAACAGTCCTAGCATCTTCGGTGGCCAAGCGTGGGCCATCTTAGAAGACACTGCTAACATAGCGCAGAATCGGTTTGCTGTTAACCTACAGCTAGAATTAGTGCGCCAGGCGCATGCACTAGGGGCTGTGGCCAAACCGTTAACTGGACAACCTTCCTCCAAGAAACAGAAGAAACACAAGAGCAAAACAAAAGCCAAGCCAGCTTCTTCTGCTATTGCTGGGCCTTCGCAGCCGCCTGTGGCTAAGAAGGCGAGGAAGGTTGTGGAGGCTCCTGCACACCCCAATGTTGCTCCTGATCGCCCAAGAGGCGGGAATGGCAAGGGGAAGGGCAAGGGGTAAGTCCACCAAGGGCGGAAAGAATGGAGCTGATCGTACCTGAGGGTATGGTAGCTCCCTTCGTATCTGCCTGGACCACGCCTGTGCGACAGGAACAGTGGTGCCAGTTATACCAGTCAAGCCTAGACCAAAATTGTTCTCTCTCTCATTAAGAGGGGTGGGGGAGCGGATCGCAAGCCAGACACCCGCATTAGGCGTCAATGCGTCTATAGTGGGTGGAAGGCTTATGCGTTTCGTCGAGGCTTGGTGAGGTGTAACGCCAGACAATGTGGTCCTGGAATGGATATACCAGGGGTACATGCCAGAGTGGTGGGATTTTCCACCACAAAACCTGTCTTTGGCACCTGTCTGGTCTCCCGTACCAATGGAGCCAGGCAAGTTATAAGCCATTCAAAACGAAGTGTCAGGTTTTCTTCTGAAGGGAGCAATAAAACCAGCAAACCAGAACAGTCCAGGCTTCTATTCAAACATGTTCCTTGTCTCCAAGAGCACAGTGAGCTGGAGACCCGTACTCAATCTCAGGCCATTGAATTGGTTTATCCATACGCCTCGGTTTCAGATGGCAACTCCGAGATCGGTAATGGCAGGATTGAGGAAAGGAATGTGGTGTGTGTCAATCGATTTCAAAGATGCATATTTCCACATTCCAATGAACAGGGGTTGTCACAGGTTTCTGAGATTCGCATTTCAGAATCAGGTATGGGAGTTTGTAGTCCTCTCATTTGGCCTGTCGACAGCCCCAAGGGTGTTCACCAGAGTGGTCCTAGCTGTGACAGTGTTTCTCAGAAAAGAGAACGTGGCGCTTCACACCTACATAGACGATTGGCTTATCAAGGTGGACATGCCAGCCAGATTAAGAGTGGATACTGCTCTGACTCTGAAATTGCAAGATCTAGGCTGGATAGTTAACAGGGAGAAATCCGAGTTGACGCTCACTCAACACTTCGTGTGTTTAGGGATGCGATTCGATCTCGAGGACGGCAGCATTTACCCGCCAGAACCCAGAGTGATGTCTCTGTTAGCCATCCTAGAAGGTTTTCGACTGGTAAACCACATTCAGGCGAGGAGGTTCTTCAGATTCTGGGCATGATGGTCTCCATGGAGCAGGGAATCATGGACGCTGCTCTGATGCAAGACCTATCCAGTTGTATCTGATGTCTCTCTGGAAACAGAGAACAGAACCCCTGTCAAAGCTGGTACCAGTTTTGGGGCCAATGATGTCGCATCTTGTATGGTGGAAGAAGCGTCAGAATCTCCTAGTAGGAGTTTCGCTTCACCTACCCCGTCCCCAGCTGTCCGTGTACACGGATGCATCGTTGGAGGGGTGGGGCCTGCCTGGGAGAACACCAGCTTTCTGTCACATGGACACTCCAAGAGAGTCAGCTGCATATCATTCTGTTGGAAATGTTGGCAGTGGAACTGGAATTGGAAAGGTTTCTTCCAAAAGTCATGGTCAAGGTGATATTGATACGGTCGGACAGTAGTATCATACATAAATCGCCAAGGCGGGACCAAGTCACCCGCGCTGTGTATGAAGGTGTGGCACTTGATTCAATGATGCAGGAATTACTGTTGTTTTGAAAGCAGCTCACATTCCTGGGCGATTGAACATTCTGGTAGATGCTTTGTCTCGCAGACAGAGGATTCTGCCGACAGAATGGTCTCTCAACCCTCCAGTTCTTCAAAGGATCTTCGAGCATTGGTGCAAACCAAACGTGGACTTATTCGCCACAAGAGAAAATGCTGAAGTCATGATTTATGTTTCGCCGATTCCAGATGCAAATGCCATCGATACAGACCCTCTGGCGATAAGCTGGAGAGGGATGCACGCTTACGCCTATCCACCCACCATTCTTCTACCGAAGGTTTTGGTGAAGATTAGGGAGGAACCGTGCCTGGTCCTGCTAATAGTGCCATTTTGGCCCAGCAGGGCGTGGTTCACAGATCTTCTGGATCTGCTGGTGGACAATCCAGTGCAGCTGCCCGAGATTCCGAACATAATCTCCCACGCTTCCTACACGAGCAGCCCGAGATGTTCAAATTGACTGCGTGGATGTTATCAAACAACGTTCCAAGTCCGTAGGGTTTTCTCAACAGGCTGCAAGCTTCATCGCAGCTGCGAGAAGGAGGTCAACCTTCAAGTCATATAACCACAAGGTTAACAAATTTGGTGTGAAGGAGAGGGTATTGATACCTTTCAATCCACCATTCAGCAAATGGCAGACTTTCTCTGTGAGCTGTTCTATTCAGGACTCGCTCCTGTCACAATTGCTGGATACAAGTCAGCTTTGGCATCAGTTATCGCATGTCTAGCCAACAGGGATAGTCCAGAGGTGGCCCAGTTGAATGTGATGGTGAAGGGAATGAGCAATCTCCGACCGAGATAACCGGTAGTATTCCAGCCTGGAGTCTATCTTTTGTGCTTAATGTACTGGCCAAGCACCCTTTCGAACCTTTGGGTTCGGCTAGTCAAAAGCATTTGACTCTAAAGGCGGTTTTTCTATTGGCAGCTTCCTCAGCGAGAAGGCGCAATGAGATCCATGTGCTTTCAGCAGAAAGAGGCCGATTTATTGTCTCTGGAGAGGGTCTGCGACTGCTGCCAAGAGCAGAGTTTATGTCAAAAAATCTTACATCCCGGGGAACCGATCATTATACCAAAACTAACCAGGTTTAATCGTGATGCCAGTGCCTGGTGTCCAGTCCGTCCTTTGACTAAGTACAAGAAACGGACGGACTCTTTACGGTCAAATGATAGACATCTGTGGATCTGCCATAAGAAGCCATATGGCTCCGCATCCATGGATTCTATCTCTCGTTGGGTAGTCGAATGCATTCAGACTACCCACGAGACTGCGCCTGGGCACCAGGTGCAATGTGCTATGGCTCACGATGTTAGAGGAATAGCCGCCTCGACCACCCTATTCAATGGTGTCCCGTTAGAGGACGTCATGGCCGTTGCACAATGACACTGTGAGTCCTCTTTCATGGATTACTATATGAGGGATATTTCAGACTCAGCCAATCCACTCGCTTTAGCTGTTTTGAGACGATAGTTTATGGCCACATTGCTCTCCTCCTTTTGGTACTTTGAAAAGCAAAAGTAGTAAGAACAGACATGGTCAGGCGAGAGGAATGCAACCGTATGGAACACGTCTGGTCGAAAGTGTGTTGGTTGGTGGCTCCACGTCTGGAATCCATAATTCATGAGGTAATTCAAGTTAGATAGTTTTTGTGTATTATGTTTATATATCATGATCATTCATCTTATATATGCATGCTCATTCTCAGGCTTATATATGCAAAGAGCTGTTAACCCTCTTCGCATATTTTTGTTTTCAGGCGAGATGCATGTTCGTGAGTTCTCTCCCTTTTCTTAGGAGAAAGGGGGGGGGGGGGTCGTGATGCGAATGGGATTCGGTCCCTAAACTTGTCGTCCTTTTAGGTCTCCGTATGTCAAGTTTGAATCTGTATGCAATCGGTCACGAAATTCAGTGAATACATGTTCATTTGCAGGTCAAGAAACTATTTTTGAAAATGTATCACTGGAATGACTGGCTTGAGCAAATGGAAAGCTTAAAACCATTGTAGCGTTTGTCATTGATATGCCTTTGTTGTTATATCTGAGCAGTTTGTATCCAGGTAGCTGCTGATTAATCCGGTAGAGGATTTATCCTGTCCTTGCCCGTTACGGAAGGTAAAATGTCATAACTAGGACACGCCTTGTCTTCTGGGTAAATTAATTAGATACCAGTCTCTAAATTAACTGGATAACAGTCTCTATATATAAAAATATAGTGGGTCTGATCTCGCGAATTTTCTAAGTGCAAAAGATGCGCTTATACGCATGCTCTTGAATCAAGTGGAACAGATTACCCACAATATGATGTACAATGCGCCTCCTAGTTATAACTGTTTAACTTCCGTCATGGGGAAGGACATGATAAACCCTTCCCGATTAATCGACTGATCACGATTATTTAATAATCTTAAATAACCGATCGTGATAAGCAATACTTGCACAAGCCTAGCCGTAGGGCCTCTTGTTGATGGAATCTGTTATCTAGCGCACCATAAAAGCATTTGTTGGCCAGTCATAAAATATAGATTATTATGCGATGACCGTATCTAGATAGGCTGTATCTTATGACTACCGTAGTAGCACTAGGATACAGCTCTAGCCTTTGGAATCAACATATGATCATAAGCATAAGAAGAGGGTTAGAGACAAGGGGATGGGTGTGCGGTGGTTGCTCTCACCCAACACACATGCTTGGATCCTGCTTTGGTGTGTCTGCCTGTGTGTGTATGCGTGCGTGCGTGTGTGCGTGCGTATGTGCGTGCGTGCGTGCGTGCGTGCGTGCATGCGTGCGTGCGTGCGTGCGTGCGTGCGTGCGTGCGTGCGTGCGTGCGTGCGTGTGAGAGATATGAATTTTGCCCTCCACTTTTTTAGTCTAAACGTGAAATGCCATATTTACCCCCTAAATGCAGATGCCATATCAGAACATCTAAAGTTCCATATTTGTCGGAGTGGGTTGGGGTTGGGAAACCACCCTGACCCAGCCCCAACAATCCCAAGCATATGAAGGTGGTCACATAAAACGGGTTTTATCAGTGACAAGCAAATACTATTATGATGCACTAGACCTTGATCATGCATTTAATATGATAAATTAACATACCAGATGTTGAAATTACCACTATCCCTCTAGCCAGAAGCTACAGTAGTAGAAATTGTAGTGATCATGTTCCACCGTTCCAAGTTAATTTTACATCCTGCAAATCAGGTTGGATATTTTTAGACTAATTTTATGTAAAGTTGCTGCTGACTGGATTAGGAACGTATTCCACTTGAAATAGCTCCAAATTATTTAACAGCCACTTTATCGTGAGGTTGGAAATGAGATTCACGTTTACGTGCAGACTATATAACAGGTGGCCTTAGTATAGAGGTTTTACAGTATAGTTCAACCCATCCACCCTGCTGTCCATGAGCGCGTATAAGAAGGCCAATACGCGTACTTGTCTGTATCTATAGACACTGTATACGGTGTTGATAACTGTGGCGGTAATTCATGAAAGCGTTAATCAACACCTTTAATAATAACCGCGAAAAAGCCAGGCGTGGTCTGTAGTCGCGTCAAAACCCAAACTCGGGTCGCTACAACATTAAAAATCATATTGTTTTCACTCTTTCGTGGGAAATTTAGCGGTTCTGGAACATTGAAAAATATTGTACTCGTCGTGACTACAGGGCAAAACCTTCGGCGGTGTGTTTTTCCAACAATGTACAACATATTGGCGCAATATTGTGTAAAATCTCAAGAAATAGCATAATATGAAATTCGCAATTTATGACGATCCGTTATTTACTCATAACTGTCAAACCGATGTCATGTGATCGTTATTTTATCACGTGATGAGAACGATCAATCATGCGATGACATCATCCCGTGATAATCACGGAAATTGAATAAAACGATTTTTGCTAACGAAATTTAATATTTAGGAATTGGAAAATATGGAAATAATCTATTTTATTTTAAATACATTATACAAAAGCATCATTTGTCATGTTTTAACACACACCCCCCCCCCCCCCCCTCCGTTTGGGTTACCATTTAAACGTTATAAATATTCAGGGGAGTCGAAATGGTCAAGGTGGTAGGGCAGGCAGGGCGGGGCAGTTGCTCAATCAATAATTTGTTCGAAACGAATTTTGAGTATGTAAATAACTTCTAGTATTACATCTATACATCTATAAAGGGGATTCAGGATGGATAAGCTTTGTAACAGAATTTGCTAATTTATATTAAGAGACCATCTGTCTTCTCTGAACATTTCTTGGTGCTTCAGAAAGGTAGCTGTTGAAGACAGGCTTGACTATAGGCCCCCTAGTACTGTTTATTCTTATATGTATCTGTTATTTGTTTGCTCACCTGGGTGGGCTTATACGATGGCGATTTGTCAGTCGTCTGTCCATCGTCTGTCTATCAACAATAATGACACGTTTTACCATCTGTTGAAGGAATAAAAGCAAATTTAGCAGATGTGTTCCATTTGGCAATATCTATTAGAGTTATGAAAATGAAGTGGATACACCTATTAAAACCAGAGTTGTGGCCTTGGTTTTTTTAAAATAATGATTGACAATTTGTTATTTATCATTAGTGTAAATTAGTTTTCTTTTGTGTACATACATATTTTAACATATTTAAAATAAAAACATTTTTAACCCTTGTCCTGCTGGACAGACATAAAAATAGTTATCAACTGGTTGCAGAAATACTATCATTTTGAGAATGTTGCAGCTGAAAGGTGTTACTATCTATGACAGCAACACCTTTCAGCTGCAATATCTTTAAAATGAACATCAGTTATCACGCTCACGTCTATTAAAATAAAATATAGATATAATTTGAAAGCACAGTAAATGTACTTTTTGCTCGCTCAGAATGCAGGAGATAGCTTCTCAGAACGTTTAATTTTTGGGCTAATGGGAGGGGTCACCCCCTACCTCCCCTCCCCCAAATCACCCACAATTATTACTTTAAATCTACGCCACTGTTAATACACGACAGCATTGGCCTATACTTATTTACTCGGAAAAACACGAGCTATAGGTAGAACTTTGATATTGCTGCCACTGATTGTAAATGGTGATATCTCTGAAACCGCCTGGCCAATCTGGTTTATTTTTATATCTCGACCAAGCTGATGACACTGGAATTGATATGATGTCAGACACGTTATGATTCATCAAATAGTGCTTATTTTGGAAAATACGGCGGGAGGGCAGGTTTCCTGACAACAATCCTACATGTGCTATCCATAAGCCCATAGGGTTCTATATATATTTGGTTTAAACAGTATATATATTTTGTTTCAGCGGGAGTACGCTAAGACTTATCTTATTACCGTGTCTCCCACTCACATACAGTTGAAATACTTCAAATGGCGGCATATAATATAATATAATATATAATACATAATAGGCCTATAGAAAAAATATATACGATTATAATAGTATAACAAGAATATAAATCAAATGAAACTAAGCTTTAACTAATAAGAGTAGAATAGAATAGAATAGAATAGAATAGAATAGAATAGATGGGCTTAGGACGCAGCTTCCCCGCTGCCTGCCAACACCATCTTGGCTCGGATTGGGCAGATCACTAGTTCAGAGCAGACCAGATGCTATTTAAACCGATTACTTTCGGCAATATATTTGCAAAGCATAGTAGTTACTAGGAGATGAATCTCAGGAGTATCATCGTCATTGTCGTAGATGAGTTGTGTAGCTGTTAATGATGTAAGACGAATATTGTTGGAAATAAGTTCATTGTAAAAGGAGGCTCTTTGGTTGTTATAGAATGGACAGTGGAAGAGGTAGTGGTCACTGTCTTCATCATTATGACCACATAGGCAGCCAGGAGAGTCCATCAGCAAATTATCATAGAGATGTCTATTTAGATTACTGCAACCATTTATACATATATAATAAATCGCTGATCCTAAGCTGTCAAACGGCTCGGACTGAAAATTACCATGCATCTGTGAGATGATGTGGCTTTATAATTTAAACAAATTCGTCAACATGTATGTCAAAATCTACAGAGAGCGTATGGAGATATTTTGGAGATGGCGTAGACGCATAATGCACGATTCGGGGCAAATCATTGATAGAGCCAAATATGATAATATGATTAATATAATCAGCCAAAATCTAAACTTAGCTGTGACCTTAACCGAGCTAATCCACTTTTTCTCACTGTTGAATTTCACGATTGAAAATATTTCCTGAGACACGGCATGAAAACATAGGGTTATTGATGAAAAAATATTGCAATATAGACCTATATACAGGTAGGCTTACATGCAGGTCTATCTGTCCACAATCCGTCCTGCATATCTTCAAAATCGACACGATTATATCCACGTATGAAGAGATTGGGCGAAATGGGCCCAACCCCTCAACACACACCCACCTCCATCCCCACCCCCACCCCTCCCTCTCAATCTTGGATCGGGGTGGGGTGAGGGTTGTGAAACATGTGTTACCCCACCCATATTTACCCACCTAAAAATACAGGAGATGTCATCTCAGAACATCTAAATTTCGAAATCTTTCCCGAGGAAACCCGCTAACACCAACCCACCCCACTTTTCGACATCTTTCTACGCCTATGGCATAGCGATTGTTAATAAATGTGAACAAATTAATTTGTCTAATCATTGGTAAATATTTAGCGAATTCACGGCGCACAAACAGTGAGATCACGCTAGGAAGGTGTTTTAAAACATTTTATTGTAACATCTGTACAATGGGATTGGACACAAGTTCTGAAAACTTATTTTAGCCCGCTCCCTACAGAACCATTTGACAGCAACACTGCCGCAGTTGATAATTACACTTATATACACACATTTATATTTATATTTACATAAATCAGAGCGGGAGAGAGAGTGGGAGGGGTGGAGGGGGGCGGGCTGGAGTAACGATAGGGATGGAGCGAGAGAGGGAGCGAGGGGTGAGAGGAAGGGATGAGGACGGGGTGGGGGGGCGAGAGAAGAGTGTTCATAGTGTAGAAATCTATTTTTTAGTTTTGTTTAATTTAGTAATTGTATTATTAGTTTAATCTTATTTATTTTTTCGGTTTATTTACATTTATAAATTTGTATACGTCTATGTTTTGGAATAAAAACAAGTGCGACGCGTTATAGGTGCAACTTCTAAGAAACCTTTGCCAGAAAATGTCAAGAATTTGACAGAACGACAGACAGACAGACTTATCGTATCTACTGGTAACAACTAAAAATCCAGTAATTAAATTCCATCCATCCATCGATCCATGGTTAGTGAAAATATGTGTGTGCGTGTGGGGGATGGGGTTGGATGGGGTGGGGTGGGGTGGGGTGGGGTGGGATGGGGTGAGATTGCCTTTACCAGCCAGCCACCCACCGGATGCCTGTTTATACGGATATCATGGCATGTTATGCCATACACAATTTAACTTTCTAATTAAATTTAGGGCTGCGTGTTCAACTGTTGGTGGGGGTTGTGCTTAATATTTTTAGGGGAATGCCCTATGGTAATCGCTGCATCCATATGTCCCGTCCGTCCACAATATCTCGTAAACAGCATATCATACAGAACCGCTTCAGATATTTTACTGAGACCTAATATATGCCCCAGTTATGATACACAGATGCGCCTTTTAATGAATTCGCCGTTAGGCCTATAGGTCTGAAATTTTTGGTGAAAGTGGGCTTTTTAATGCAAAAACTCAAGATTTTTGTCAATTTATTTCGCAATCACCATATTAGTAGGGCAGATATGTGAAAAAGATGTTCCATTCTGACAGAAAGCATGAAATTTGGCATATAGGTATCCTGATCATAATTAGATGCGGTGCCACGTGATTCTACCAAGGGAACCCATTCAAAATGGCGGATTCAAAATGGCCGCCTTCCCAGCGGAAAATTGGCATTACTCAAGCTCTAGACGGAGTAGAGAAATGGGATTAATGTCAAATTAGGGATTTCATGGGCCAATCGTTATAATTCTACTCACTACAATACTCTAAATATGTAAATATCAATCCTTCTATAGCGACCATCTGTGTTTGATGTCAAAAGACGGTGGCTCTTTATGATGTGTTATCTAAAAGATCCATCTCTTGAGAACAAAAGCAATATAGCATCTAGAAATAGTTTAAATTACTTGATTTCTTAAGATCGAACCAAGTAATGGTCGTTATAGATACGTTCAATTATCCTATTAGAGTATGCACGGCTATACATGATGCTGTTGATTGTTGAATCATGATTCACAGACGTCACACGCACTGTGTACCGCATGAGCACAACTGTGTACAAGGTGAGCTGGATTTATAGCATTTGCATCTGCCAGTGCAATTACTTTTGCAAGCACATTTCACGAGTTCCCGGCATGCCTTAGATGCGTCTGCAAGCAAACTCCATTGCGGTGACCTAGTGTCTCCATCTCTGACCCAACCCCAGTCAGCTGGCGATGGAGTTTTTGCATTTGCGTGGAGTGATTGGCCCCAAAGATGGCCTGCCTGGAACGCAGCACGTTTGGTGTGTTGCAGCAGAGCTGCACTGGTCGGAGGAATGTTTTCTAGCTGCCTGTTGCCAAAAGCGAAAAGCCGTTTTCGTGCCGCATTAACCTTTGACAATGGTGATGTGCGTTTGTACAGTAGTACGACAAACCTCTCCAGCGTTTCCATGCCATTGTCACACAGAGACGCCGGAGCATCAGACTAAATAATGACCTGAATAGATCTGAGGTTGACCCTGTAGGTGGGGCTTAGACTACACCTTCCGTATCCTCTGCGTGTCGTAAGAGGCGACTAAAGGAGGTACGGGTGAGGTAACCCTGACAGAAACCTCGAGTGCTGAAGACGGAGGTTCCAGACCGCACGGCGCACTCTAATAAACCATGGATCCACGCACTTAACGCTTATGAGCATGTCGATAGTCACTTACAGGACTGGCCGTATGATCAGCGAACGAAAAGAAGAAGAAGATCTGAAGTCCTCCAAAACTTCCCATGCTGTCTTCTTGCCAATCCCACAAAAATGCAGACACAGTGTCACACCCAGAGAACGCATGCATAAATAGCAGTCCTTGTGACGTTTCTGCGCCCAAAACTGTTGCAATGCCATGAGCTGATACATAGCGGAAGGTCTTCCCATGGCCAAATGTGACCTAGGGATCACACCCATGAAGAAAGTTTGCTGTCCGTATGGCTAGGACTACGACGTCTGTATCGGTAGCATGAATCATTATTGTTCGATAACCTTGGTGATATGCATGGAAGGCGTGGAGCAACATTCTACCATCTGCTTCATCTTGCATGCATGACGCGAGTTGTGAGACGTCGTCATGCTCTGGCCTCATCAGCACGTTTTCCGACGAGTATCTTTCCTTCTGGTAGCATGAATGACTCCAATGTATGTGCGAGAAAGGTGAAGAGGCCTGTTTTGTTTGCATCAACTCGTAGGAAAGTTTTCCAATTTTGAGGGATTCTTGTACTCGATGCAACACGAAGAGCTTCACCATGTCCCCGTGATTCTCTAGCGTGTGTCTTCAAGCTTCCCGCCTTATACACGTCCCATACAACATCCAATCTTTTAACCGTCTGTAGTTGTCTAGCAATGTGTGGGAGGAAGACGTGCTCTACAAAATCTCCAAATGTGTTCACAACCACGTTTGATTTCTTGGGATCTAGATTATGCATCATAGCTGCTCCGTCAATGATTATCACTTCAACCTCTGGACAATCAGCTACACGAGCTACTAATGCTTCCAAACATCCCATCAGATCTGATTTGCTGCCTTGGCGCATTGCGTTGCTCTCAGCATGTGATGGGGGCAATGGATGATTCTCATGCTCAAAGAATGAATCACGGTCTCCGTCTCTGGATTGGCAGGAAATGTACAGTCTAGAGAATAACTGTACATCTCTCTTCATTGCAACAAGCTTCTTGTTGGTGCTGGTACTCTTCCTCTGTTTTGATTTGAACAAAGCCAAATTGTTCTTTTGGATTGGGTCATATACCGATTTTGATGATACAGATAGTCGATCTGCGACGAATGCGTGGCATTGTCTGATGCCTAGTTCTTCTGCTATTCGGATCGCATTCACTAAAGACTCGGACATAATGACTTTGGTATCTAGAGTCACTAAGTCAAAACTGTCATCTAAAAATGGGTTTCCCATTTCCTCGATTGCATCAATAAGACAAATTGTGTTTAAAGCAAACAATTTCTGCCTACTCGGAATCTGCTCATGGCGACAGTTATCATTGATATTTCTGTGTGTATGTTTCACTTCGTACTCGCTGATCATCCTTCCTATTTCTGGGCCTGACACCATCCATCGTTTCAAAGCAGCTTCATTTTCTGTGATTCCGATAATTCCACCAAAGCCCTTCAGAATAGCATTTTGCTCCTCGTGGATTTGATCATGTGCCAAGGCTGAGAACTTGTGAGCCATTTTCTGAGTAACGAAGTTTCCTTCAACAAATTTCCTATGTACAAGTGGGCATCGGTTCTCAAGTTGCAACAGATCAGCCACATAGATGGTGAGCCATCGTGCATAGTGTACATGATCCAGGGAAAACGTTCACGGGATAATCTTGCCCAATGTCTCTACATACAACGGGAAATTGGCCTCTCGCTGAGCTCTTATGAATTGAAGAAACAGCAGCTCTAATTTCAAGACTGAATTTCAGTACTTAAACTGTGGGTGGTCTGTTTCCTTCTGCTGACACCAATCTTCGAATGGCAGTGTCCTCTGAGGCAGCATATGCACGTTTCTTGCAATACATAGAGAGCAGCGGATGTCACCTGGTGTGCCCATTGCCCTCGTGATGTATGCGAGCCAGTTTGAATGGCATCGACTCGGCCTTCTGTAGTTACATTAGCTGTTGACATCACAGCCACCCATCCACTGTTGCTTAGCCAGTCTCCCAACACATTGAGTAGCGCCATCTCAATGTGAAGTTCACCCATCATCACCACATACTTATCCTCACCATATAGAAGGGGCCAAGACCATTGTATCTTCTTTGCAGTAGCATACAAAGGCTGATCAAGAGTGATGACTGGCACCTGTCCATGATTGATATGCTGTGTAGCTTACTGAATTAAATCCATACCATGTTTCACCATTGCCAAACTATGAGCCTTGTCACGAAAGAGCGCCAAAAGTCCAGTAATTGCTGGTGGAGGTGGGACATCTTGCAAACTAGCAAAGTGAGCTTCCCATGATATGTCATCTGTCCCATACATCTCGCCCTCGATCGAATGTTCGTTTATCGTGTCCAGCCATGCAATTTGAGTCGTATCTAAGATTAATATGGTATCACTGGGAATCAAAGTATCAACAGCTCGAGAAGGCAGAGGATTATCACTTGGGAAAGCAGCTGGATTCACAACTGTGTACATCATGGGTAATGGATGGATGGTGGTGAATTTTTGTACAACGTTTGGTGTCAATTGTTCAAGAGTTCGAATGACCACAGTATTTGTGTCTGAACAATGTTGTGTTAATGAGATTGCTGTCCCATGGAATGCAGTTCGTGCTGATGTGGATGTAGGATTATGGTCTATGTTATCAAGGTTCCCAGTTGTGAACAGATTACCATGCAAGTTAGTCGGACAAACAATCCCGTCCTTTTTAAACATGTCTATAGCCTTATTCCCTACATCAGTCGAGAGCTGCATGACGCGATCGTATGATACTGAAAGTCCATGTCTGAAGAGTTCATCCACAAGCTCCCGCTTAAGCGTTTTGGCATGAATTAGTAGGCCTAGGTAGAGTTGCAATGCTGTTTCACGATCAGGATTATGGCGAGTTCCCATTCTGCTTTTACGCGCTCTTTTAATGGCATTAAAGATGAGTAGCTGGATCAATGACGACACTTCCCCCTTGATAGTTTGGGAATTCTCATTTTGATTATGAATGTTGGTACCGCCAAGTATCATCTGAACTAAAGTAACAAGTGATTGAGGTAAGTTGTCATACTGATCAGCACCAAGTGAACCCTTGCAATCATACTTAATCTGAAAAATCTCTTTGCGGACTATTTGAGCTGCCCTCATCAACGCAATTGCGTCACTATCAGAATCATTTTGGTGGCTAGTAATAGGGCACCGCTTATGTCTTTCTTGAATGTGAGAATCACTTCATAGTTAATCTTGTTTGACTCCACATTTGGCATTTTCGACAAGATCTTTTACTTCAACCTGGTAGAGTTAATCCTACTTGGCATAGCACCACCAAGTTGTTCAAGACGGCGAGTGTATAATCGTGTTAAATCAGAAAGCTTAAATATGCTGCCAATAGGGTGCTCAGAGGCTGGACGATCTTCCATGTATGATATTAGCTCTGCAAGAGCAACAGAGTCAGGTTTCATATCGTCAGCAATATCAGATTCACTTCTCGAATGGGGTCTATGTCGTATGTATAGTGTTGTCAAACATGTCTTGTGGTAAATAGCATCCAATACAGTCATGTCTCCAGATGACATTTTAGCAAGAGGTTTTGTATCTCTCAGTTCTGTCACCATTTTGCGTATGTTTTGGTCAAATTTTGCTGTTGCGGCTCTATGAATGTCATGCTCTATCGGTTGGTCACCGAAAAAGCACAGTGGTTGAGTGGTAATCACATTATCACGATTTGTGTTACAACATGGATCTATGATATGCTCCGTTGTGGACTGCTGGCAAATAACACACAGGGACCAGTTCGTGTGTGCTAAATCCACTGTGGGATCAGATGTCAATTTCTCTTTCTTTGACATATTGACTTGAATGCGAGAATATAATAGGCTATTGTCTCTGTCTATAAGCAGAGCACAATACGCGTGTGCGTGATTGCTATGCAGCTCTGTATTCTCCTGATATATTTAAATAGTCAGTGTGAGTTTAGGAAACTACAATAATTATATGGAAATCCGCAACGAACTAATGCTTGGCGAAGCGAGGGGCTGGCATACAATTACTTTTACTGGAGAAAACGTGTAGACCAATTGTTTTGAGTAGCGCGGAACATGTGTGTACAAACGTTTAGCAATAATACTACTAATTTACAAATGTTACAACGACGACGACGACGACGACGACGACGACGACGACAACAACAACAACAACAACAACAACAATAATAATTATTATTTTTTTCAGCATGTTTACCTATTTAGAGTATTGTAATGGGTAAAATCATAACCAGTGACCCAAGAAACCCTTAATTTGACATCAATTCCAGCCCTCTACTCCATCTAGAACTTGAGTAATGCAGATTTTCCGCTGGGAAGGCGGCCATTTTGAATCCGCCATTTTGAATGGGTTCCCTTGGTAGAATCACGTGGCACCACATCTAATTATGTTCAGCATACCTTAAACCACCTATATGCCAAATGTCATGCTTTCTGCCAGAATAGAACATCTTACCTCAAATGTGTTACATATCCGCTCAACTATATCATACAGACTCGCTCAGAATAATTTAATAAAGCTTGGCAGGGAGCTTCTTTATGCGGTCTAGATGTACCGTTTAAAGGATTCACCTTTATAGGCCTACGTCCGAGTTTTTGGTGAAAATGCAAAAAAACTCACGATTTTAGTCCATTTTTATTTAATGAAACTTGGCAAGTTGCTTCAGTATGATTGATAGATGTGCGTTTTGAAGGATTCGCCTTTATAGGTCCAAGATTTTAGTTGAGAATCGGCTTTTCAACGCAAAAGCTCATGATTTTTGTCACTGTCCTCGTAAACAGCGTACCATACAGAATCACTTAAAATAATTTGATAAAACCTAGAAGGTGACTGCTTTATGATGGCTGTATGTGCCTTTTGAAGGATTCACCTTTATAGGTCCAATATTGTAGGTGAAAATGCGCTCTTTAATGCAAACTCATGATTCTTGTCAATGCTCTCGCAAATAGCATACCATACAGAACCGTATCAGATAGCTTAATGAAACTTGGTGTATATATCCCTCACTTATAATATGCAGATGTGCCTTTTGAAGGATTCACCTTTATAAGTTCAGGATTTAAAAAGTTCAGGATGCAAAAACTCACGATTTTGTGAATGTTCGCGTAAACAGCATATCAGTATTTTGTATTTTTTATTATTTTTATTTATTTATTTGTTTTACTAATAGGCCTATGAATGCGTTGAATAAGATCGCTACCTACTAGATAGAGAAAGGTATTTTCAGTGATTGGGTGGGGGGAGGGGGGGGGGGTGCTCTGAGTCAAACAACGGGTTCTAGTTTTATTTGGCTAAACCTTACGTCCATACCTATGTTCGCACCTGATATGCCTGGACATATTAATACATTACAAATATCATGCCATTAGTAGTGACAGAAACCGGAGAAGTTCGCCTAAATGTAGGCCTACAGCTAATATAATAGTTTGTCTGATAGTTAATAAACCACGATTTGCCATGAAATGTCGAACTAGGCCTGCCCTATACAGTGACCTAAAAGATGGCCAGTTGTCCACACATGCGCGGCGACTCTGTAAATGTAATAGGTCTAGCTAAGTGTATGGCATAGGCCCTATACTGATCAAATTCTGTGAATTATTCCTGACGATAGGTTTAGTACTTATTAGGTATATTCAAAATGTTGGCAAGTTTCTCGGTAGAAAATAATATCCGTATGCGCTGTAGATTCTAAAATAATAAATTGGATGAACCAGGACGTATAACATTAAATCCTATGTTAAAGGTACATATTCACACCAACATGCTCGAAAATAATATTGTTAAAATTGTATAGGCCTACGTTTAGAGGCTTAGAATGTGTGCCTAGATTAGTCCGAGTTTTCTGACTCTAAACTACCATGCCGATTCTGATATGCCGGGGAATTGGCACATGGCAGAGTCAGAGAACTCGGACTAGCCTAGAAGCAATGAAACGAAATAAATTTTAACATATGGTGATTTCATTATGTATAAATTAATATAATATTTTAAGTTGTGAAATTGAATCTGAGACACGAATTCCTATTTCAACTTCACAACTAAAAATACTATAATAATTTATACAGAATTAAACCAACATAAGTGTTATTTCGTTTCCTTGTATTTAGACACTAAAAGTACACAATTTTAACAATTTTATTTTCAAGCATTTTGGTGTGAAAATGCACCTTTAAATCTTAAATCCGCGAGTAATACAGCTAAAAGCGATTACGATCGGAATATTAAAGCCATTTCTCCAACTTCTAATCACCCGCCTTGTCTGAGTAGACAAAACGTCTACGACGTCATCGCTTTTATGTTTCTAAAAATAGTAACTTTGCGCGACACTATAAATTTCGCGGACACTTGAAAGAGGGGAAATAGTACAGCTGTTATAGACGACTGCATTACACCACAAGTAGTAGGGCCGGGGTCAAAATGATACCAACCCCCCCCCCCCCCTCAACTGGCAACCGTTCGGCGATCCATGGCCCCCACCGCCCTCTCAATCCCTGGGGCATAGGAATTTGAGACATCGGCCACACAAATACATACAATGCCCCATGTCTCTAAATGGGACGGCTCACAGAAAAAGGTAGTATCTAAATCCAGTCTAAACGCTGGGCATATGCCCCGCTGCGATCCGCGGCTCCCACCACCCTCTCTCCGGTGTAAACAAAGTTTAAACACAGTTTAAAACGCATTAGGCCCCGCCCCACACACCCCACCCCCACCCCCGGCGGGGCCCCCACCCATACGGGACGGGCATTGCACTCTGCGTAGGCTCTGACAAACACGTAGTCTCTGCCAGAGTCGCATCGACATGATGGGACCACCCATAGTGTCTTCCATCTACCTTGACAACGCTCACCTGGTAGGATGCTAAAGTGCTTAGCATTTGCACAACGGCAGACTCTGGCATGTTCACATTGTAAATATGGGATTGTCTTGTGGGAAGTCATGACCCCGCAGGATGTCTTATATTTTCGAGTAAGACCCTAAAGAAATTATGCTTTGAAAATACCAGGTGAGCTAAAGGTCCAGATGACATCTTTGATATTGGTAATATATAATCGTGGTTTCTGATAAATAGGAATCACCACAGTAGCTGGTTCAAATAGTTATTGTTGACAAAACATGTCCATCACCAGGACGGTGATAGCCATGTATAATTAATTGGAAAGGATCCTGTGGTTCTGAGTTGATGTATATTTGGAAATAGTTTGGATAAAAGTGGTTGCTGTTCAGTCGGCACACACTTTTATAATATTCAGCAGTAATTGATAATTGTAGTTTAGAAAATAATCAAGGAATAATAATCAGTGTTGGGATGAGTGAAATTGAACGTGACAAACGGACTTAGTTGATGACGTAGGCGATCTAGTCTCTCACACGAGGGTAGAACAACACCACCTGGCAATGAGATCATACAGCTCATGTGCCTATACACCCTAGCATTCTAGAGGCTTATCCATCGATAGGCAATGGACCGGAAATGGACATTGTACGTCCTTTAGGAATGAATAACATAATTGAAATGTGTGTATCAACTAAATGTCACTCATACAATGGCATGCAACAACAACACATTCCGTAATGTTGTTAGTTAGCTGACAGATCACATCAAATCAGAACCGGTACCCACCGCTTTATCTATGTGAGGCACCATCTCTCTGGAAGAATAGGACAGAGTATGATTGGTTAGGATGACGTCATAACCAGCCAGCGTCAGTCAAACTCTGTAGTAAAGAATAATGTAGAATAGGTTTGTGCTCCAGGCAAGAGATAAAGGGGATCGTTGATTGGTTGAGAAGACCAATGTTTATCAGGTCAGAACTTCTAGGAAGAGATAAGCAGAGGTTGATTGGTGGACTGACTGTTCAGACCAATCAAAGTGTGCTTATAGCATACCTAGAAGAGTTATTCGAATAGATTCGAAAGAATCTAATTATTGTCATATCTAAAGAACTTGATTATTAGAGCGAATCGAATTGTATATAAGGCGAGATTTCGCACTTAGAAAGTATTCAATCCACCATCATGAATCACTGAGCGTCACGCTGACGTTCAGTACTGTGAGCTATTGCTTGGCATAACTGAGCTCTGTAATACTTCGAGTTAGATTAGCTACTTGTTAGTTTTGTACATTAAATTGTGCTAGTTTGATTGTGAGCGATTTTGCTCTTACATTAAAGTCTTGTATATTTGTGAATAAAAAGTTTAACTTACGTATATGTAAGTCCGTCGTTAGTCAAGTTTATTAGTATTAGGAACCTAGCCTTGAGCTGGAGGAAACCTCCAGTCCTTACCTGAGAAACATCACGTCAGATAGGCCCATTCGTCAATAGTAAAATATCATCACCTACCATCTGTCAGACGAGGTGAGCCAGACTGCCTTCCTCCTGCTCCGCTACTGATAGCCGTTGTCGCAGCAACATTATCTAGCTACCGGTAACGAAGAGGAATTCACTACTGAATAAGAAGAAGACGTCGTCATCGAACCCCGAAGATCCGAAATCTTCAACATGTTACGCAGAGAATCTGGTGCTGAGCAGGTGTCTCCAGCAGACAACCACGTCCTACCATCTCCACACCATAGAAGTGGCATACAGACTCGATCTCTTCACGTGGGTGAAAGTCGCCGTAAATGTTTCTCCGCAAGGGGTCGACCCAAGGATTGTACTGGGGATCATCCCGGAAGTGGGCCCACTTGGCATCCAATATCATGGCAGTCTCAGTGCCCTGTGCCACTACAGTAGACGCAGCACGAGCAGTATGATAAGAATCATGGCTATACATGAAGAGTTAAACTGAACAGAGTGAACCCATCGAGAAATATCTGTGCCAGATCGAGCCCTGTTCCATCTGGATCGATAGTGATCATCATCCCCTCAGGGGTAGGGCTAGCTGCTTCACTCTGCCACCGGCTAAGAAACGTAGCTCTAGGACTATATGAGTCGTTTGCGGGCTAGTGAGTCCGACTCGCTGAAGCAGTTTAACAGCACCCTCGGCTTTGGAGACACATGACACACCATATATTCATAGGATGCCCTCCTGGAGCTTAACAATCCTTCTGGCCCATGGAATGGACGACGCAGCTTGGAGCTTTCCACCTGTAATCCCGATCCGGTGACCCACCCTCGTCAGGGAGACACCTTCACCTATGTAGGTGAGGAAGGATGATCCCCGATTGTAGAGCTTTCGAACTTTCTCATCCCTTTTCACAACAGTGGAGAGGGGAGTAACCTCTATGTCAATGACTGTGGGAGGCCTATATAGTGGCAACCATGTTTGGCAGTCACCACAAGGTCCAGCGCATAGTGCATAGTATTCCCAGGCTGCAGACTGGGGTTTATATCCACTCAAAAGACCTCGCTAGAACTTACCTGAAATTTCGAAACTAGGTAAGACACTAGGGCTGGGGTAATATGACCAGGTTAGATAAAGACCCGCTGCGACACCCCCAGTGCGGGGTCAAAGCACCACAGACACACACACCAGCCGGCTGTAATAGCAACAGGGTAGGGTAGGAGATAGGTGGGGTAGGAGATAGGCAGGATAGGTAGGATTGGTACATAGGTAGGATAGGTACAGAGATAGGATAGGTAGGATAAGTACAATAGTGTCCCACAGATAGAAAAACCTCCTCAGGATACCGGTCAGAATAGAGGGAGAGGTATCCTGAGGATGTTCTCCCGGACATGTGGGGTCCTCACGGAAGTTTTATATTCGCCACGGCCTTCCATGTCCAGGAGAACAGCAGCTCCCATCTCCATCCAGAGGCATACACCCACCACGAAAATCACATGTCTCAACAACCCTATGCCCCCAGGGATTGAGAGGGCGGTAGGGCCCACAGATCACCGAACGGCTGCCAGTTGAGGGAGGTGGTATCATTTTGACTCTGGCCCTACTACTCCACCGAGGTTTATATCTATATAGAACTATCCAATCAGCCTACCTACCCGCTATCTAGCCTGTTATTTTAACATTGATGGCAAAGGATTGTATCAGAGTATGACCTTGGTCTGTGTAGATGCAGCCATTGTATTCTAAAACGTTAATGTAACGTGCATGTCAATTGGCTGAAAGATGACACAATCAAATACATCGTAGTTACATGATCAGCACAAAGGCATCAGAATTTTATTTTCATGGGCATATATGAGAAAATTAAATTTCTCACATCATTGTGAGGACATAAAATAAAAATTACAGGTTTACGCATTACGAGTTCATCCTAATCGTTTAAACCTACCGTAATTATGGGGATAAGAGAATGTCTTCCAGAACCCAAGCATGTCCCCGGAATGTTGATCCTAGACTGGGAAATGTCCCCGGAATTCTGGTAAAACAAGTCCTCTCTCTCTCTCTCTCTCCCTCTCTCTCTCTCTCTCTCTCTCTCTCTCTCTCTCTCTCTCTCCCAAAGATCAAAGCCCTTTTATCCTCATCACGGACAAAAAAACCCATAGGGCTAACTGAGTGCGAGGTTCCACTGACCCATTGGTGGCGTGTTGATATCGATGGTCCAATGATGTTCAGCTTGGGCTGCATAGACCGGTGTCGCACTTAAATGGTGGTTGCTCTTCTGATATATCTAAGCGCTAGTTCAATTTTCAAAATTCCTGTGCATATCGCTTCCTAACATGTCAGTCTCTATGAAGGGATTTGAAATTCAGCAAATGGTGACTGGGTTCATGAGTTAGGCAGACCAACTCTCCACAATGAGGTCTATAGTAGCAACGTGATACATCTTGCCCACTAAGCGTGCATGCATAGCACCGTGTTCAATGAACTCTAACTGTTCATGCTCTTTCCTAGCAGTGATCGCAAGTGATGTACGGACCGCATCTTCCATCCTCCGGGAGTATATGGAGTGGAGAAGGCGGGAGGGGGGGGGGGGGAGTCTTACGTGCACCTGGCTCGGTTATTAATCCTTTCTTGGCGATGGCTATGCCACGAGAAGATAGTGGATTATTAATCATGCAATGACCACGCTTTCAAGATACTCTAAATTTGCACGCTCATTCCAAGTGCTGGACCACTTCTTCCATCCTCCACGAGTGGGGTGTGTGGGTTGTGGTGTGTGTGGGGGGTGGGGTTGTGGTGTGTGGGGGTTGGGTCGGGGTGGATGGAAAAATGCGGACATTTTGTGTGCCACTAGTTCAGATATTAACCATGGCTATGACACGATCCAAGAACGGATTATTAATCCCGCCATGGCCATATGTTTGCCACAGTGAAATAGAACCCAGGCATGTGTTGACACATTCTTATTACAGAATGAATTACGATGAATTATGACGGAATTAGTATGGGTCTATGGTGTCACGGCGCATCGGGCGGAGTGTTAAGATTCGAATCTGGCACCTTGTCTTTAGTCGTTGACCTCGTTGACATCTTTACCTCAGAGTCACGGGGCTGACATGGAATGTAGGTAGTGTAGCTAGTGGGGTTCGTGCTGGTCCATTATGTTGCTCCACTCCATTGCACCGCAGGTACAGGATGTGCGGGAGGGCTGGTTAGCTATGGTTCTCAGGTTATTTCATGACTTTCCGGAAGATACAAAGACCGATGTCTAGAGCCAGTGGAATGATAATGTTCCAGTGGGGCTGTGCGACCATTGCCGCCGAGATTGAACCTCACAGTTTCATCCCAACTATTGGTGTCACCAGTATAATGGTCAATAAACTAATTTGAAGGTCTGGACATAATAATAATAATTAAAAGAATAACAACTATACAAACAATGGTACTCGTTAGCTGGTGAATAAGCAAAATAATACAGTACATAGAACCAAACTAGTGTTCTTTCTACGTGGGCTCGCCGGAGGTGCCTCACAGATTCATAAATCCCAGAGTGGTATCCCCGTAAGGGAGCGTCCTAACGAGGCTACTTGAATAGTTTAATATAAACCAAATATACCCCTAACACAGACAAAATATCCTTGTTGCGAGAGGAAAGTGCCTCACACCGGAAAATGCCTTCGATGCCAAAGCAGAGGAAAAGAGCTGGCAAAAAGGGCCACCCTTTTGTTCAAACAAAAAGTTATGTGCCGTGGTCAATCCGAGTGAAACTATGATTAATGTGATGCAGGCTGGTTTATGTGAAGGTAGGACAGATGATTTCCGAAGAATTCACGGGTCACCATCTTATGTATGTCCAAAGATACTGCATTGGTAGTTGCCACTTTATTTATGTGGGCCTTCTGCTAAATTCTAACCTACCATTTGGTTATTAGATATGTTTCCAAGATTTGGCAAGGATTTTCTACCTATCTTTTGACGAATACGTCCAACTGGCGAAGATGCCCAGCTTCCCGATGATCGCTCCGCATAGCATCTTCCTCAGAAAGACAACATGACGATCCGGTCACCATCGCATTAGACATCAGTACCCATTACGGAAATAAATGAAAGTACAATGCTGCAATATGATAGCTACTTGAGTACCTATTGGTCATCGGTACGGAAACAGTTTCTAAATCACTGAAGTTGATGCATTACAGATGAGTAGCGCGAGGTGGCATGATTCCAAATTTGCTGAGAAGATTTCCGCAAGCAGACTGTTGATGCGGCTCACTCTCAAGACAGTGAAGAAGAACGTCTGTAGAAGGATGTCCATTAGCTAGTCATAATAACTAATACATGAATTTGCACAGTATGTTATAAAGTGTTCATCCGGCGATGGTAGTTTGAAAGTTGCCCATTAACTTTGATACCACTTTTGAGCATGGTCGGGAAGAACTGGCGAGTTATCCACCAAGAATCACCATGGCTCTACATGCTGTAGAAGTTACATCGGGCCTGCAAGGCCCATCCACAGGGAAGCTCTTCTGTGAGATGTTCCCAGAAAGGGAGTCCTTCTTATTTAGTTAGTTGCCCTCGGATGGCCATCCAAGGGCTTAAAAAACTTAGTGATTGTGGATGTTCAAGTTGCTCACTGGTGCAGGAAATCTGAATTCCGAAGGGCACTGCTACGATGTAGGTACCACAGTCAGTAAGCAGTTAGCCCACATCTAGCACTGCACTGGTCTAGCAACCTTGTATGTCCAAAGATACTGCATTGGTAGTTGCCACTTTATTTATGTGGGCCTTCTGCTAAATTCTAACCTACCATTTGGTTATTAGATATGTTTCCAAGATTTGGCAAGGATTTTCTACCTATCTTTTGACGAATACGTCCAACTGGCGAAGATGCCCAGCTTCCCGATAATCGCTCCGCATAGCATCTTCCTCAGAAAGACAACATGACGATCCGGTCACCATCGCATTAGTCATCAGTACCCATTACGGAAATAAATGAAAGTACAATGCTGCAATATGATAGCTACTTGAGTACCTATTGGTCATCGGTACGGAAACAGTTTCTAAATCACTGAAGTTGATGCATTACAGATGAGTAGCGCGAGGTGGCATGATTCCAAATTTGCTGAGAAGATTTCCGCAAGCAGACTGTTGATGCGGCTCACTCTCAAGACAGTGAAGAAGAACGTCTGTAGAAGGATGTCCATTAGCTAGTCACAATAACTAATACATGAATTTGCACAGTATGTTATAAAGTGTTCATCCGGCGATGGTAGTTTGAAAGTTGCCCATTAACTTTGATACCACTTTTCAGCATGGTCGGGAAGAACTGGCGAGTTATCCACCAAGAATCACCATGGCTCTACATGCTGTAGAAGTTACATCGGGCCTGCAAGGCCCATCCACAGGGAAGCTCTTCTGTGAGATGTTCCCGGAAAGGGAGTCCTTCTTATTTAGTTAGTTGCCCTCGGATGGCCATCCAAGGGCTTAAAAAACTTAGTGATTGTGGATGTTCAAGTTGCTCACTGGTGCAGGAAATCTGAATTCCGAAGGGCACTGCTACGATGTAGGTACCACAGTCAGTAAGCAGTTAGCCCACATCTAGCACTGCACTGGTCTAGCAACCTTGCTGTCATGTCGGCTTCCTCGCCGAAGTGCCCTCAATTCTTGTTTTCCGGCTCCTTTTATACTACTCATGACGTCAGAGGCAGAACGCCCCAGCCAATCAGTAGGCGAGAAGTAACCAATCAGCGTGCAGCTAGAAAGGCTGACATGGCGATCACGTGAACAGCACATTCCCCATTCACTTAGTACATACACACGATTACGTCTTTCAAGCAATATTTTGAAAATAATTTAAGTGAGCCATTTGATGATAACTCGGCCAGGGAAGCTCTGACGCGGTCGCAAACGCGCTACACGTTCTTACAGACTTTGCCGTTTTAAGAAAACCTCTCTCATAGGGCCTTATACATGCATACTATCCTACCCAGGGGGCGTGCTTGGAACGCACCCAGAATGGTCGTCCCATACCTAGGCTAGCTGGGATGGTCCGTACCCATCCAGCCAATCCGCGCTACACCACCCCCTCCTAGTTTGACACCCATGAGAAACGACCAACGCATCACAGATCGAAAGCATGGGAGCATGCTAGGGGAGAATTATAGACTTCTCGAGCAGGCGAGAGACGCGTAGTTTATCAGAGAAGTGCACATAGAGGTGGGAAAGAGTTTGAGATATATATAATAGTACACGTTAACGAACCTACTATAGTGTGGTTAGCAACACGTTGAGGAAAATGAGAATAATTATTAGCAAATACAGAAATTGTAACTAGCGGTCCTAAGACCGTTACGGTTCCTTTTAGTCATCGGGACCATTATTGCGGATACAATATAATTAACAAAACCTATATAGAGAAATAATTAAACTGTGAAGTATAGTTACTTGAATATTTGGTAGATATTCCTAAGTTAGGCTACCGTGTTACTGAAATTTATATGTCGATCCATAGGCGACATGGAATGATGCGCTCTCCGGAAGCTGGAAAGTTCCCACAGGTTGGTTCCCACAAGATGTTTTCTGCAAACAAGACATCCGCAAGAACACTCATGGCGGGAGTGCATCGCTTAGTGCTATAGGCCTAATAGAATGTCTAACGAGCTGTCAGTAAAAGATACGATAGTACTACGTGGTGAAGAAAGTTCCCATAGACCGATGGCATGGATGGAAGGTGTAAACAACCCGTCACTAGCGGGGGTTGTCAGAGGCAAATGAGGATACAAAACAAAGCTTCACGGTGCTGGGTACATCAACCAGCTCTGAAGACGCACAGGGCAGAGTTTACTTGCTGTGGTCGAAAGTCGAAAGAACTGACACGATATTAGTGCGGCGATGATTGAAATACCACTTTTAGGCGTGGCCGGCAGATCCGGCGAGTCATCCATCAAAGAACATCCCGTCTTTACATCTGTAGACTCACATATTCAGGCCGTAAAGGCCTCACCGCAAATTTGTGTTCCGAATGTAGCTGTAGGTATTCGTGAACAATTATCAGTTCCAAATTACTCCCGTAAATAGGGAGTGTACAAAATTGTTTTAACTGCGGTGGGATGGCTACTGGTAGCTACGGGAACGCGACGGAAACTGAAGTCATATGCGTAATATCTGTCGATCGTAGCTAGTACAGATCCAACCTGTTCGGCTCCTGGCCGAGGATGCTCTTGATCACTGGATCGCTTCTCCTTTTATACTCCTCGCGACGTCACAGGCGCAGGCTTCATCCAATCATCGTTCGAGCAAGAGCCAATCAGTGCACAGCTAATAATAGCGAAGTCCAACATTCTAGAACATTCTAGAAGCTTTGCGTCCACGTGGTTATGACGTCACGGCAATATTTTGAAGATAATCAAAGAAGGCATTCAATAAGGATTACAGAGTACCATATCGGTACACTAAAAGTGCCATCTTATCTAGGTCGTAACTACGCGCTCCATATAAACAGCATCCTAGCGTGCATGCGCCTCATGCGTTTTAACGAACTTAGTCGTTTTTCGACACGCTATCTCTCCCATTTAGTCGTTTTTCGACACGCTATCTCTCCCATACGCCTATATACGCTTATGGCTCTAACCAGAGGGGCGTGTTCAGGAAACGAATCCAGGATGGGCAGCGCGTACTCAGCTCAGCTGGTACGGCCGGTATCCGACCGGTCGATCCGAACTACACCACCCCCCCCCCCCGCCCCCCCCCCCTCCTAGTTTGACATCCGTGGCAAACGATCGCGCATGGCGGATTGACGCACGGACGTACACTAGGTGGGAATTATAGACTTCCTGGGTAGGCACGTGCCCGGAGAGGAGTAGTGATGCGTTAGACGCGTATTCAAGAGCAAGAGCACATAGTGGTGCCAAGAGGAGGGAGGCATACTTTCAGTTATTAATTTTGACATGGAATTATTTTTCCAGGCCTTTCTTCTTTTTTTTTATTACTAATTTTACGGTGCATGCTATAACTTTATTTAGTAGATGAGTCTAAACACCAGCTGGTATGGGTGTTCTCTTTGAGTGTGGATAATCATGATCTCCGCAAAGAACACCCAAGCTCCAACGTACCACAATTTAAGTTTATAAATATATATAAAAATATAATAAGAAAAAGACAAGGTATATCTAGACCATGTAACATACCCTTACGAGGTATTTATTTATTAATCACACTGTATTACATGCGCACCCCTGGAAAATAAAGGGGTATGCAACACGTATCACTTAGCACTATCATTATATAAAATATCTATTTGCGGCCCGTTATTGCGGGTCCGCAACGGTCAGCTCTCACTGGCCTTATATCCGTCCTGACGTCTGTGACAGGAAAAAAAATAATAAGAAAAATAAGATATATGTAATAATAATAACATAAGAATTGGTTTATTAGGCAGCCTCAGCGCTGAGAATGCATGATGGGATCATGACGTTATTGCACTGCGGAATGTTGTATTCTTTACGTCGCACACAACGTTCTTACAACATCGGAATCCACAGTGCTCATTTCGTGAGTCACAACTGGGCACTGAAGTGTGCGGCTGTGTCGGATAACCGTAGTCATCCTAAGGACGGGATCCAATTGATCTAACATATATAATAAGAAGAAAAGTATTTTAAAAATAAAGTAATAATTAATACATTTCCACGAATCACCTATTGATATTTCTGCTGAATTACATATGATCACACCTCTGCAGCGAAATTTCCCCGTTGTGTCTGGGTCCCGCGACTGATGGTGGTGGGTCGTGGTGGATGCGCTGTCATTGCTGAGATGCTTTCACTATTATTGGCACTGTCTGAAACATCCGAAGTGATGGTGGCGGGAATATGCGCGTCCATTATGTCTCTCACAGTTACCGCTGGTTCCAATATATATGTCCGTATAGCAGCGGCAGTACTAGTGGTACCAATGTTGCTGATGCTGTGGTGATGGTAGCTGTCGTGGTGATGGCGGTTGTAGCTGTCGTGGTAGTCGCTGTAGCTGTCGTGGTGATGGCGGTGAGCTGTACTGTAGGCTGAAGTCATGGCGCGGGAGCGGATATGGCAGGAGACGACATCTTCCGAAACTTAGCATACTTTAATAGATGACTTGAGGTGATGTTAGGCATGGGCTGGATATCCTGTGTGTGGGCGATCCGTCCCTTTATTATCGCGGGGTCAGAAAGGTGAGGAGGCAGATGCTGAATAACACACGTCAGAGTTACACTTATTGTCACAGGCTGCGATGGACCTGGTCCTTCGTCTATGGAAAGTTTGGGTGGAGATGGAGACTGCAGGTAACTTGGAATGTCTATTTCCGCAGGTGTCGTAATTACCACTGAAATCGGCCAATATGGTTTGAGATACTATAGTGCCGGATGTACTGACCATAGCCGGCTGGCTAATAACTGATGCAGGTGTTGTCGAACTGGATTCTGCAGGAGATTTTCGCTTCTTACTCTGCTTCAGGACCGGTGTGGATGAAGTGATAGGTACCGGCGTAATACTTCCAGACATGGCTGCGGGCAGAATTTCACGTCTGGCTGTCGGTACGTTGCTTACTGTAGCCGCGGGAAGACGATGGCTAATGGGATATCTACGAGTAGTGTTCTTCGTGCGGGCCATTTTCTTGGTCGGGAGAACTTTAACCGGGAGCCGAGATTCGAAGCGGGTGGCTAAGATGGCACAATCCTCGTTCTCTTCCCTAGGAACTAACGTCACTTCCAACACACGGTGATGATAACGGAGCGCGTGTGTTATCCCATAGCGAGTAGCAGTGTAGAGATACTGGCACATCACACAATAGGCTGACTGGAAAAGATGATCCTTATTAACATGAAGGGTGTGGTCGGATTTCCTAGTAAAGTTCTGGTACATGGCTCTCCGCTAGCTAACAATGAGTTATATGGGAACCGCTTTGGAACTGGTACCGATTCTTCTACAGATGAATCCGACAATGCTAAATCTTCAAGGAGTGACATCTTGTTCCCGCATGGTAGTTAGTTGCGGGAACTTTATTCAAAACCTAATGCCCTATCTCTTCATGGTTTATACTTTCCAGGCCAAATATAATAATGAAATAATAAGAAGATAAACAGCAGAATTTGGTTTGTGACACGAAAGAAGCCTAATGCTATGTTCTTCCCTGGTGTCGAGTTTTGACGGGAAGACAAAGTTTCAGAGCGCGCTTCCTCCTTTTATACTATTTGGTGATGTCACAGGTGGCGGATGACCACACCTAAAGGTTTTAACAGGTGATTCAGTCATCCTTATATGAATGTGTCCTTGTTTGCCAACCTGGACGTCATAGGATTAATTCCTCCCATATAAAGTGAGTACTTTTAATTATAGGACGAATGTCTCATTAAAATTGTCCTTATTTCGCACATTTAACAGCCTCCGATCAACATGAAAACTGGTTACTACTTTTTCTTTGTGGAGCCTCACATTTTAATTAATGTGAGGCTGTTCTCCAGGTTGGATGCTTATAAACTTGCCTATTTAACTTTAGGCTGGAGGGCCCGATGGGGTGTGTGGGAGCCAGGTGACATCAGCCGTAATCTCCTGGACTCACCCTCGCCACTCCTCCATCACGCTGTGGTAGTCGCGTTTTTGGGCGGCTCTTTTCTTTAAAGCGTTTGATCCAACTTACTGGAAATATCAGTAAATGTCACGTGGCTCTAAAAAGACCGTGGTTGATCGGAAACGTATATGCTGTCTATGGCGACGGCCAAAATGCTGTTGCTGAGGTGTAGTCTATTGCAGAGGCGAGAGATAGAAATAAATATGTTACATCAAGATCTTTATAATGTCCCGTATTTGCGCGAGTTCTTTAACATGCGTCTTAGTAGGTGTCTGTAATAGGTAGTTCTCAGCCCATGTTGATTATAGACTGGAACGCAAGGAAGAGAATTTTTGAAATTCTCTCTGTAATTTTACTGTCAGATTTTGATGCCGCTTTACCGGCCTATGCGCTAATGATTTGTAGCACGGTAGAGCAGTTGTGCGTTTAATAAAAAATTTAACAGTAAAGTTGTAAGTAATTTTGATGTGTGGTTTAAACAGTTCTATTCATGGGGTAGATCAACATTACTGACCCCGTCAAGATAGCTGTGTTTTCCAAGCGGGAGGGCTGGCCAAGCATTCTCCTCAATGGGTAGAACTAGCTCCTCTCCCGGCCTAGACCAAACACATTAGTACCATTTTAATAATGTACAACTCACAAAAATGTGTGCCACAGTTATAACAATTACAATGCCGTCATTCGGAGATTTCAAATACAGTCGACCTGAGTGTCTGTGTTTCTGTCATATTGGTGATTTGTATCTGATATGCGTGACTGGTTTTCTTTGGATGGTACTTGCGCTGTGGTGAAGGTGATGTGTTTATGGTCGCCAGGTGCGGGAGGTGGGAGGGAGAGGTGGCGTGAATGTCAACTTTATCGAACCCTGAGGGTATTTCACTCTGTAATGGCCGAGCCCGTGGGTGGGATAAAGTTACTTTAGAGCGTAGATGACCTGTTGGATGTTGTCGTAACTTTGATCAATCCATTGTCGAATTCAACTTTTCGGTAGCAAAATCCTACTCGTGACTGACGACAATGCGGGCATCTTGCTCTCTTAATAATATCGACTGTTATTACGTGTAGATGAAGTCTGTAGATTTAGCTGTTTCTGTACGACATCGGGAAATAGGGAAAGGGGAAGGATCGTTGGACAAACGTCCTCCCGTGACACGTACTGTAGATGGCTGTAGTGCATTCCTGATATCCATATGATCAGTTCTCCCGTAACTGGATAAGAAGGTGGGTGCGGGAGATTTGTTGGTTGCTGTCTGTTGATGATAATGCTGTTGTCGGGAAGTCTGGGCTGCTGTATGATGCCAATGTTATAAGCGAAGTGGGCGCATTCAAGTTTTCCATGCTTGTGAATGCCAAGTCTGTTGTTATTTGCGGGAGGTGTAGTCTGAGGGATTTGTTGCGGGAATATTTATGTCGCCACCGGTAATTAATTAAGACTGGTTGGTGCTGCTAAATGCTGTTGTTGTTGATGTTGAATGTTTCCATTATGCTGAGTATAACCGAGTAAGTATGTGATGTATGCGCATTGATGAATTGACGCATCCAGTCTTCAAGGCAGGTGTGTTCTTGTAGGTGTTGACGTTCTGTCTGTTGTGTGGTGTCCTGACTGCTCACGGGGGAGTATGGTAGGCCAAATGGATAGGGTGGCCTTGGATAGGGGGATGTGGTCATCTCCCATTACACGACGGTTGGTGTCCTGTCATAATTTTTAGACACCAGGAAAATTCGAGCCGAGAGTCTGCTGAACAGGCTGCTTCCCTGCCCACCACGGGGGGTTGGGGGGTAACGTTGGTCGGTGCGTGCGGGATGCCACCTCCTCTGTTGCAGCAGGCTCTCTCATATCTGAAGATTGACGGTCAACAGACGACGAGTGGAGTGTGAAATGGACTGGGCTGGTGATGTCCGAACTTGGTGTATAGATAATGGATGCGAATTGGAGGAATGACTGTGGAGGGAATATTGGAGAGGGTCTACCTTGGGAGGGGGTGCTTTCGCGATTTTGGGAGGTGGTCGGGTACACCTTGTACGGTTCAGCGGTTCTAGACACGCTAAGGCTTCATCCAGCATCTTCACTTCCATCCTATTCACCACATGTTCCACCCCACAGGAAGCATGGCTTGGGTCAGCCTCAGCTTCCGCTTGTGGTAACTCTATGATGGGGGCATAGCATGAAGTGGGTGGGAACGGGAAGAGATCAGAGGACCAATTTTTCCATCCGATCCCTTGGACAAAACAAACACAAAGTTCTTCAGATACGACTTCCCAGATCGAGTAGACCCATGCTGAGGAGGGAGAGGGCGAGTACGTATCTCGTCATCGTCGTCAGCGTTAGCCGCCTGTTCATCCACGTTCTGACTTGGTAGAACTGGGGCTGAACTAGCACTGCAGTGCACTGTGCTAACTGGGGGAATACTAATTTCAGTAGAAATATTTGTCTGGGCACCGCTGTCACGAGAAATGCCCAGTCCTAGCTCTGGTGCTGGGTCATCACTGACACAAGGTTTAAGTCGATCGAAATGAAAGACTGAGGTCAGACCATCTGAAGCACGGATGCGGTAGGTCACGGCCAACGTCTTACCTACTACCACATAGGGGCCTTTCCACTGGTAACTCAGTTTACTTGGCACGTTTGCAGACCGTCGTGAATCGTGTACCCAAACCATTATTCCTGCTTCATAGGGATCTCCATGCACTCTCCGATCGTGCCATGTCTTTTCCCGCTGGTCTGCAGTGGATAGTGTTTCTCTTACTAACTCATGGGCTTGTTCTATCCTTTGCCACAAGAGTTCGACATCGAGAGATGGTGAATTTTTCTCTCCTAGTATTCGTGGCATGGCCAGATCCAGGGGTAAGGCTAATTCACGGCCTAACATTAACCGAGCAGGGGTGTAGCCCATGCTGGAAGGTTCTGAAGTGTGGTAAGCCATGAGTACATACAGGAGCCGTAGATTCCAGTCTCTACAATCAAGGCGTGTTTCCTTGGTAAGCATCTCCGTGAGAGTTCTGTTGAATCTCTCTACCATCCCGTCACTCCGGGGCTGGTATGGAGTTGTCCTTGTTTTGACGATATGGAATAATTTGCAGAGCTCTGATATGAGCCGGCTCTCAAAATTTCTTCCTTGAATGGAGTGCAACTCATAAGGCATACCAAAGCAGCAGAACACATTGCTGGCCAAGACCTCCGCTACGGTGGATGCCTCTCGGTCCGGCAGAGCAAATGCTTCTACCCACTTCGTAAAATAATCTTGTAACACGAGGATGTATTTATTTCCATCATCCGTCATATTCAAGGGTCCGAGCACGTCGAAAGCCACTCACTCCCACGGTGCACAAACAATCTTAATTTGCGATAGTGCGATATGGTGTTGGCCAACAGTGGGTTTTTGGCATGGGATGCATTTGGCAACCCATGCCTTGACATTATCGCGAATCCTGATCCAGTGGAATCTTAGTTTGATACAGGCAACAGTCCTTTCCACGGCCAGATGCCCAGCGTTATCATGTAGTTGTTTTAATATAAGGTCACGATAACTTTCCGAAACTACCAAACGGTTATTAATATATAGAACGTTGTTTATTAATTGACATTCTTCGAACCATTGATAATAATATTTCGCCGTGGTGGATAGAGGTGTTACCAATTCCTTAGGAATTCCACGCACATATATTTCGTGTCTGCACGTCTGTTGTTTGGTGGTGTGCGATTTTCTCCAGATTCCACTCTGCGCACCTCAATTTGGGGAACTCCGGAGATGGCTGTGTTGACTGTGTCATGGTGGCAGCCTCTTTGTGCTCAGCTTCCACACCGATTCTGCTAAGGGCATCAGCATTTCCATGAAATTTGCCGGGATGGTGAACAACGTTAAAGCTATAGGCCTGCAGGGATTCCTGCCATCTCGCTACCTGGCCCTCCATATTTTTTAAGCTCCTGAGCCACCATAGCAAGGCATGGTCTGTACGGAGTGTAAAAGGGCGTCCGTACAGAAAGTGCTTATAACATTTGACAAAATGGAGCACCGCCAATAGTTCTCGCTTGGTGGTTGCATATCTTCTCTCCGTTTCATTCAGAGTACACGAACCATAATCCAACACCTGCTCTGTTCTGTCTTTGCTGACCTGAGATAGAACCGCGCCTATAGCGAAAGCTGATGCATCAGTGTCTAAGATGAAATCGAGGTTTGGATTAGGATGAGGTAGAATTGGAGTGGTCATCAAGAGTTCCTTCAGCGCCCTGAAGGAGCTTTCACACTCACTCGTCCACTCAAATGGTCGATCTTTCTCCGTGATCTTGTAGAGGGGTGAAGCAATCTCGCTGAAATGGCGGATGTAATGGCGATAGTACTGGCATAGGCCAAGGAAACTTGGTGTCTCCGTAACTGAAGATGGCCGAGGCCACTCTGCTACTGCCTTAGTTTTCAGTGGCTGTGTAGCCACTCCATCACCGGATATGACGTGTCCCAGGAACTCAACGCTCTGTCTGAAGAGATGACATTTCTTCGGTCCGACTTTCAAATTGGCCGTGCGGAATCTTGAAAGCACAGTCACTTGTACCCTTTGACCATCCCGGTGTGGTTCACTATCCCCGCCACGCCGGACGGATGCCCAGTTCCCCACACAGGATGCAGCCTAGGCTCGGTACCTTTCCGTATATGCCTGAGATAAAGACCTGTACAAGTTATGGGGGCCATAATCTGGGACAGAGTAAAGATGCACACTGACGACTCCTGCGCCGAGCGAACACAGTACTGGGTGCCAATAGGGTCATCTTGGCAAGGGGCCGTATCCCCGCATAGACTGTACCACGGAGGTGATGTCCGCTAGACGCATCGCAGCTAAGGCCTTCGCGTAGATCGTACTTTGATGTCATTTTAGCTGAGAGGCCCTGTGCAGATCGTACTTAGACAGATCATCCACCCCATGGGTACCTGGGTGCCAGACTGCTCCACCCATCCGGCAAGTGACAGGTTACACCGTCTCACACACATAATGTTCCTGCTTTCCAAAGAATAACTTTTCATGACCTCTGATCACAGGAGACATGACTCGCAATATGAACGCTTGCCATGGCCTGACTGTACATTGAGCCATCTTGACCACTCATAAGCCGAAACGGGTTGAGGAACTGATATGATCAAGATGACCAGCCGGCGACCCAGTCGATGGCAATCACCATCTGAGCTCACGCTCAGGGGCAACCGACAGTCTGATCCATATCTATCTGCCAACAGTATTCGAACTTTGACCATTTTCCCCGGCCTTGCCTGCAGAGCACCTCCGACAACCCTACTTAATTGCAGAGACTTGTGCCCTGGGTGTGGACTGTCATCCACGTACCACCTATGTCCACTTGCTGAGACAGGATGAACAAAAAATCTCAGTAGCCCGAACATTATGCCGACTAAACGGTACCACAGTAGGATGTTAATTCATCCTTCGTTAGACATGGAGGCCTTCAGTATCTCCTCTGCACTATACAAATGATTTCACGTGCCCCCGGATCCATGTGGGCCCACTGCCGCCTGTTTTGGAAACCCATTGAGGAGCCTATCCCTCTTTGGTGTCCAAAAGGTTTGCTCAAAAGTAGGTCCAAAGACTATTACGTCATCGATGTAACAGAGACAGATCTCCCATTGCAGGGTGGTGAATACCTGCTCAATGAGTCGTTCAAAAGTTCTGGGAGCGTTGCACAACCCATAGGGCATCTTGCGGAATTGGAAAAGTCCGTCCCTAAAAACGAATGTCGTCTTTCCCATATCAGCTTCATCCATGGCTACTTGCCAGTAACTGCTAGCTAAATCAAGGGTACAAACTACAATGAATCCAAGGCCTGATCTATCCATGGTAACGGATAAGCGTCCTTAATGCTAAGATCATTAAGGCGGCGGTAGTCGATGCAAAACTGCAAGGTTCCATCCTTTTTGCCTACTAGCACTATAGGGCTAGCCCATGTCGTACGGGGCGATTATTGCCTGTATCGATGGAGTGTCATACGAGATGAGCTTCTCCGAGATCCATGTCCCCGGAGGAAAAACTATCGCGATATTTATGTGGTAGTTTCCGAATTTCTCATTTTTGTGATTGCAGTAATCCAACGGTGGCATGTAGATATAAATCGTTTAAATGTTCGGGTAAATCATCAGTCATTTGCGGTGTTGTGTCAGAAAGTACAGGTGATTCTAATGGGATTGTGTTCACTAAATGGCTGCAGCGTACTCCGGGTTCCAGAGTGATGGGATCTGTGATACCATTGAACACTCTAAAAGGTTGGGGTTTTTTTATTACTAGTGTCCACTATTAGGCGGGGACGTGCGCATTGTGAGGCGATCATATAATTAGGGTCGGGTTCCAGCATGGCGATGTGTTTGTTGCTTCCTAACTGTGGTGCGGTGGCACATAAGATATGTTCTTGTCCCGGCTCAACTGTGGCGGTACTCGATAATATTACTGCACACATGTCATACAATGACGACGCTGGTCCGAGAGGTATTCGTTGGCCGTGTATGTCGAGTTCCTGTTGTTTGCAATGTATGATGGCTTCGCTGGCACTGAGGAAATCAGAGCCAAGTAGGGCGTCGTTATGAATAGAGGTGATGACAACTCTCTGAATGAATTGCATTTCCTCTATTTGGATAACTAAATTAACTACACCGGCTACGGGTACATCGGATCCTGTAGCCGTGTCTGTAGGTAACTATTTGTAGGCTTAAGGGGAGGCTTCTTATGAGGCGGGATGCTCTCATATAAGCACTGGTTAAATACTGTGATTGAAGCACCGGTGACGACGGTTGCACTAGTGGAAACGCCACTAAACAGACTGGCACATTTGTACATTACTTTGCGACGTACCTGCAGAAGAGTTTTCAATGATGCGGTCCATGATAATGGTATTGGAATAGCATCACTCTGTATATATTCCGACTGTTTCCGTATTGCTTCTTGTATGCTTGTGCATGGCTGAGTGATAAAAGGGCCAGTTCGTCGTCGTCTCCGCTGGTGTGGAGACGGTGGTGAAGACGAACCTGGGGGTAGCAATTGTGGTGGTGATGTTGCTGTTTCGGTGTAGGCGTTATTCGTAGGTGGCAGCGCATACGGGATGACAGATAAGCTCTACCTGTGCAAGCCATTTCCTACAATGCTTCATGGGATGCTTTAGTGAAGCGCAGAAGAAACAATGATGTTGCCAGGGACATGCGTTCCTCCATTTATGTCGGCGCTTGCGGATCCATGACGCGGAGTGAATCATTTCTCCCAAATCGCTACTGTCTGTGGATGCGGAAGATGATGCTGGCGGGGGTGATGTTCTGCATACCACCAGAAGGCACCGAGAATCTAGTGCCTTGGTGGCGGGATGTGGTGCTTTCAAAAACGTTGTCTCAGCGGAGGTGCTACAACCTACCACTGCCGTTTTACATAGGAAAGAAGACTTGTCGTGTGGGGAAAAAGAGAGGGATGCCTTGCTGCGGATGGGGGAGTCATCGTAGGCACGGACATATGTGAATCTATGCATTTTGGTGTCGGTGTGTAAGCTGATTTCTGTGGATGATGGTTAGCCACTGAACGTTGTTGCGTAAAAGCCGCAGTTGAGCCGGGAGATGGATACGGGCACCGAAGTGGCTCTGTGTGATTCGGTGTCCTTAGGAGTTTGACTGTTTCTCCAGTTGCAGTGTGCTACAGTCTGGAGCAGGTGTTGTAGAGGGAGGTCGGTTAGGACACTGCTCCCTCCAATGTCCTGGCTGACCGCATCCGAAACAAGTGTTCAGTGGCAGTGCGGTGTTGGTGGTGTTTGCTGTCCTAAACTGGGTGGTGGCGAGTTTGGTGCTGAGTGTTGTAACCAAATTAGTGAGGGCGGAGATTTGCTTGTTAATCTCTTCTATCCGCTCTCTTATGTTGCCGTTGTTGTTGTTATTTCGCTGGTTCCCGTACCCAGGGGCTGCATTGTACCCTCCTCTACGGGCACGGCCCTTTCCTCCAGGTGCTTGATTTTGGTTGGAATTCTGCACATTCGATGGTGGTGGTGTCTGTGTGGTTGGTGTCGATTATCTGGGGGGAGCACTAGCGGGCGGGGCGATAGCTGCACCCTCTATCTCGTTGATAGGATGGAGTTGGCATCGGTTATTCTTTTCCCGCTCCAGAAAGTTCTCAATGCGTACCGTGGTTGCCGTTAATCGGGCCAAACTTCCGTGGTCGCTGAGAAACAATTTTTCTTTCAGGGCGGGTTCACCGCTTAATGCATCGATGAAGGTGTCTAAATGCAAATATATTATGCCCTCTGTATTGGTGCTCGGATAGGCGTGGGTGACTAGCCTCCTAATTCGGCTAGCTAACTCAGGAAGAGTTTCTCCCGCGCGTCGTAGAAGATTTTTAAGTTGAAGACGACTGGTTTCTCTAAGGGCTGTGTCACCAAATCACTCCATTAGTGCCCGTTCCAACTGTGTGTATGTGGGTGTGTAATCCGTTCCCAGATCCGCAAGATCTTGAAGGGCTTTTCTGGAAAGTTTTGCGGCGAGATATTCACCCATTTGTCGATCGTCCCAACGGTTAGTTCGACTTATGATCTCGAACTGTATCTTATAATTGGTCCAGTCATTCTCACCACTAAATTGGGGAGGGAGGATGACTCAGCCAAGACCGCGGGAAGAATGCAGTGGTTGAAATCTGGGTGGTGCGGGTATCTGGGAAGTTGATGGCTGTACTGAGATTGGTTGTAGTGCAGATGGTGGTAGTGTTGGTGTTTCTCGTCGATGCCGATGCCAAGGAGCCAGGACACGCGTACTCCAATTTAATGAGTCCACCCCATTTGTAGGGCCATAGACTGGCATGGGTCTATGGACGGGAGGCGGATTATTGTGAAGATCACGCGGTCGTTCCTCCCGAGGTGAGGACTGGCATTCCTCATATGGCAGTGGTGCTGTCAGCTGATGGTCATGAAATGTCACATTACTGATATACCGGTGAAAAGGTGGTGCCGATTCCTCCCGATATTGCCACGGTAATCCACATGAGTACATTGTTTCACTAGAAGGGGGCAGTGCGGGAGGTTGTCTATGTTGTGGATTATCACCCGGCCATACAGTTTCCGTAGATGACATGGGTGAATGATAGTAGTCTGAAGGACTGTAGATATGTCCGTACTCGGGTCTTTGTCGGAGTCGTCCACGATTCGGCCCTGTTGGTGTTGGCCTGTCGTGGATGTCCGATATGGTTCTGAATTCCATTCCCGCCTGTGAGGCATCTCGAAAGGTGCCATCGCTAACGGGCGAAAACAGGTTATAATGCGGAGTTGTTGATTCAGCTGACTCTCTGGCATAGTCGGTGAGCATGTGTGCTGAGAATCCGTCGTATGAGGCTACCTTTTGATCTAGGGAGTCCTCGCTAAATGGAGATGGTATTGAAGTAAGCTCACTATATGGTGTGGGCATGAGTTTGCTGCGTGTTACTGATGTTCTTCGAGCCCCACTATTCTGGGCGCGAGATGGCACAATGCTGAAGTTAGCTGCTAGGAAAATATCTGCAGGCAAACTGTCTGATGTGGCTTAATCTCAAGAACGTTGAAGAAGAACTGTTGCGGATGTGGATGGCTATTAGCTAATCACGTTTATTCACATATTTAGTAATTTAAACAGGGGTTGAAAACTTCCGTACTGGTGCAGATTTTTGTAGCTGCCCTGTAGTTATGAATGGCTACAATTGAAAGTTATTTGATGCGGATGCGTCCTGGTGGATCACAAGACGTGATGAACCACATAGCTCATGCGGTGCATCAGGCAATGTCCCTAGATGGCACTCAAAATGTTAAATGCTGAGCACGACACATGTGCGGAATTTGTGTTACCACTCTTTGGCATGGTGTGGCAGATCTAGCGAGTTATCCATCGAAAGCACCACTCGTCCTACATACTTGACGAGATCTTACATTGGGCCTATCCACAAAAGGTCCCTCTGTGGTGTTAGTAGTTGAGGTACCATACTATAATTTAGTTACTGCCCCGGATGATATTCTCCAAAAATAGGTGCAGATGTGGAGGTTGTGTTCCGGAGACGAGGCTGAACCCCAAATGGCACTGCACTCAGCTATTAGGTGCCTGATCTACAGTTAGCAGTTGCGCCATGACTCGGTCTGGTCTGGCCTAACACAACCACCTTCTCTCTGCTCTGCTCGCCAATTCTGATTTTATGCTCCTTTTATACTACTCATGGCGTCACAGCTGGCGTGCCACAACCAATCAGCGAGCGAGTTCAGAGGCAAGGAAAGCAATCACGTGATACACTACCCCCCCCCCCCCCCATTCACTAAGTACATACACGCGCCTATGGCTTTGGAGCAATATTTTATTAGAATCAAACATGCATAACTTAGCCATTTCTGGACCGATTTAAAAATAGTAAAACGATTTGGAGTCCACGCTTCATTCTGTACGGACTAGGTACAAACAAGATGTCATTCTCTTCAACACTAAGGCATGTTGGTAGGCAATCTCTGACGCCCGCGCATGCGCACTGTACGATCTCACGGACTTTGTCGTTTTGACAGCCTCTCTTATATGGCTCTTATATGGCTTTATACACACGTACAATCCTACCCTGGGCGGTGGGGGAGGGCGTGCTTGGAACGTGCCCAGTCTGGCCGTTCCATACCCAGATGAGCTGGGACGGTCCGTACCTGACCGGTCGATCCGCGCTTCTACCTGTCATGTCCCAATAGGATTTAGTACATCAAAACGCTCATGGATTCCATTAAATTAAACAGGGACCATAACTCGGTTTTTAAGCCGTGGCCACTTCACATAATCATAACTCGGATAGATATTGCCTTAAAGGAACATATCTGCCATATTTTGTTTTAGCCCATCAACAGATGACAAACGAACCACACACGTATTTTCTACATAGGGTTCAGTACTTGGAAACCTAGCAAGAGCTATAACTTTTGTATATTAAGGCATGGACACTTCATATTCATAGCTCCTATAAATATTGCCGAAACGAACAAGTCTGCTAAATGTGGTTGTATTTCATCTAGCAATGTCCAAACGTGCCACAATTGTTGACAGACAGGCAGACGCCAGATGACAGAACAATCACGATTATATAAGCTGAGGCAGGTGAGTTAAAAACCATGATCCACAAAATATTTAAAATTACATTTTTGTTATATCATGTAGATGCCTAATAACCATAAAATACCATGAATGATTAATATTGCAACTTGTCCTGGGTCAAACTGTAATTTGACTGGCCTAAGTGGCACATATTTGAATTCAGTATTTCATTTTGGCCTAATTGTGCTTGCAGTATTGTTATAAACAGTTTAGCAACTACCTGGTGGATTTCAGTTATTGTCAGTTCATAACCAGCATTTTCATCAATACCATTATCATCAACGGTGCCACCTTAACGATTATCACCATTTTCTCAATTATCGTCATTATTTACAGTGATCTACCCCCACCCCACCCCACCTCACCCAATCACACACACACACCCACACACACCATTCCACTCAACCACGCATCGTTACCACCAGGTATTATCGTTTCGTTTCTTGCTTGAAAGAGAAACAAATGAGAAACGGGAAGTGAGACCAAGTCGCCTAAACAAAACCTCCAACAGTGTCCACACACATTCGATTATATTATATTTATGTATTTAGGGAAATCTGAATAACTTGTCTTGCAAATTTTGAGGAGATTACTGGTTTAGGGAGTCTTTATTGCATCCCCACTTTCTTCTCCTGTGTCTTGACTGCATCATTATTGTTGTTGTCGTCGTCGTCGTTGTCGTCGTCGTCGTCGTCGTCGTTGTCGTTGTTTTTATTATTATTATTATTATTATTATTATTATTATTATTATATCAAATTCCTTTTTCAACCCAAACCTAAGATTATTTCATTTATATATAGTATCAAAAGAATTTTACAGGTTTATATCACATCATATTAATTTCCATATAGTTCTTATATCATTTATATACATTGTACAAGGAACAGGAGAAAGCCTCCCTCATAATTTACTCCAGTTCAGCACTCTAACCATTGCTATAAAGTAGAATTCACTCTAATACAAGTCATTAGATTATTGTGCATCGACATTAAAATATTTACCATAATTCATACACCAACAAGTTTTAACAATTTAAATCATGAACAATCTCGTACCACAAAATACAAAACAGTTTTCCACGTATTCAACACATGTGATATTAAACCACTTAAAATATATTTAATATATATTCCGCCCAGCCTTGTTCTAAGACCTGTCTTTGCTACCTATACTCCATTCCATCCACCCATTTACTTAGGTCGTGTTCTCACTGGAGAGTTAATTGGGAATAACGCCTTAGCCCGGTATTGCACTATGCTGGTTAAGTCTCCAGTGAGAACACGGCCTTAGACTGTTATTGAGTGTGTTTGTAAATAATACTCCTATTGTGCTCAACAACGTTATCCCTCTATAGTCTTTAACATCGCTCATATCTCCCTTTAATGAAATGTTATTAAGATCCTTTCCGAGCATAATGTCGGCCAAAGTCCCCTTTTAACAATATTGATAAAAGTATTATTATTTATGGTATAAATTCATTTACAGCATATCAAATACAATTAATTTATTAACAATCTGCTTCCACACATTTATGATTCTTCCAATTTTTCAATCTTTAGTGCATTATTAATTTCAGATTCACTTCTAGAAAAAATTAGCTCTTCAACAGTCAATTTAGTTTCAAAATATTCAACAGGTTAACAGAATGTGTATTAAATAGTAACGATATACAATTCGTAAAACTGGCGGAATATTAAGAGTTCATAACGGACTGATTTTATTTTGATCTCAGCCTACATGTGGCATAATTTATTGTGTCATAATATATATGACTGACAGATTGGATTCACCCATTGCATTAGGTGATTATATAGTGTTATGGAATTGGGAATAATTGATTATTAAGACACCATGAGACTCGTTCACGTCAGGAGCAGTTTTGCCCCTTCATGGCAATTCCATGATGAGGACTTTTAGCCAATACCTAGCAAGTAGCCTGCATTATTAGGGGATTCTTTCGACCACCCCCATTCTTCAGCATGATTTCAAATCCGGGTGGGGACATTCATCATCTACTTAAAATTTCAGGTGAATTTTTGTGTTCAGAATATTCCTTTCCTTAGTTTACTCAGCGGTATCCTAATAGTTCAACTTCTCCTTTACTCACATCATGAAAGCTCATTTTTGTATTTTCAGTCATCAAACACATGATTTAATTTATAATTACCGTAAAAATATCAGTTTTGTGTATCAGGCTGTTAATATGGGACATGATGGGACTCGAGGATTAGCTACCCTCAACGATCATAATATACTGACCATTATTTACATTAACACTTTGACCTTTGGTGAGTCCGTATTTGACCCTAACATTCGGGATGCCATTTCGGATATGACTATTCATTAATGTTATCGTCATCATGCCGTCCTTATAAGTTGTTCTAATTTTATATAGGCCTACCTAATAATAATAATAATAATAATAATAATAATAATAATAATAATAATAATAATAATAATGGTATTCCCTATGAGCCAAGCATCATGGCCGCTTTACACAGGGACTGTTAAATGTCACTGACCGAGTCATTTTGTGATGAGGGTGTCGTAGCACATTTAATGCTGTATGCTTTTACTATGTAAATATTATTGTATGCTCACTTATTCTGAGAATGAACAAACAAATACGATGGATGAATGGGTAGATTGTTGGACAGATAGATAGACATCCATATTCTAAAGATATATATATATATATATATATATATATATATATATATATATATATATATATATATATATATATATATATATATATATATAATGAATATTTCATGTTGAGCAAAGAAAATCAATAGGCATCAACATGCATCGCGTATCTCATCTCAATACATCTCAATTTAATGGGACACGAGAGCGTTAACAAATTATTGATATATTCAGTCTACGGGATTCTATGTCCATGTCTGATACTAATAAAAATGTAACTCATTGGCACAGGTGTGTGGGTCCACAGCATACTTAATAAAGTTGTCACGAAATTCATCCTCAGAAATATCACCATCTCCATCTGAATCAAAAATCTTAAATGCCTTTTTAGCTTTCGCCTTGATCGACTCACTGTCTCCAAATGTTTGGTAGTAATATTGAAACTGTTCAAAGCTAATAAAACCATTATTATCTGAATCTATGGCATGAAAAAGAGCGGTATAAAATGCATGCAAGCGCTGCTTGAACAGGTCGAAATGGTTACTCAAGTACCAACTGTGTGCCATCACATATTCCGACTGTGTTAGGGATGTTTTTGTGGTATCCACACCAAAGTAAGCTTCTATCACATCCTTGAATAAGAGCCAGAACTGCATGAGACCATGTATCAGTTCTTCTGAAGGGTGAAAGTAATCAATGATTTTCTGTGTCATAGCTAATTCCTCTTCCAGGGTGTAGATACCATCATTGTTAGCATCTCCAATGTCAAAGGCAGCTCTCCACCTTTCATTGAAAACCTCATTTGCTGACAGGTTCGAGTCTTCCTATAATGGAAAATGTATATGGTGAATACTGAAACCAATTTATAGTCAGACGTTTCTAATATGGTCATCCTAACACGATTCAAATAATAGAGGGGTGTATTTCTAAACCATTTATAGCTGAGCTCCTCGCATATTTTGCGCGTGTTGGGATCGATTTATATACTTCGAATCCTGAGTTAACAGAATATTAAATCTATGGTAGATATACAGGTAACCCTGTTGAATGTTGTGTAACTGCTTTCATTATGTTGCGTTACTCCTTTTGGCATATTTCGCAAGTGTCCATGTCAACCTTCAATAAATTATAAAGGCTAAATACTAATCGACAACCAGAACACCCATCACTATTAAATTCCTTCTATGCAAAACTAAGCTCAGCTATTACCATCCTAGACAGATGGAAACTGTTCGTGTGTGGAAATTTCAACTCTAGTCAAGTTCAAGTACAAATTCATTTATTTTCATATACAATGTTCAAGTTGTAATAACACAACCAGTGGTCTACCAAGGACAGTGCCTATCTCGACAGTGGGCCCATACATAGAACAGAAAATATGTTATACATGATTCAAGCAACAAATACCTCCATGGACATTATTAAAAAATATTCAATAGCCTACTTTGCGGCCAAACAGAGGAGATGACAACCTAACTGCGCAACAAGTTGTCTAAAGTCGTTGAGTCGAAGTGCCAGTATGATCGAACAAATACGAAACAAGAGAAATCCGAGATTGAAGACCTTCACTCTTCCGTTTTGTCACATTGTAAAACGTGTTCGGATTTTGAAAATTTTGTCTGATTTTCAAGATATTTACGGATTGCTCCTTGAACCATTCTCGCTTTGCCCTGGTCTCTCTCGATAAGGTGCCCTTCAGAGTTGTGCATAGTGGGTGGTGGTGTGTTAGTGGTCAGGAACTCTCAGGGCTCTTGCTTCCCGAAACATTTTGTGGCAGTCATTCGTGGCAATGATTTCATCTACTAGTGAGACTGCTTGTTGAATAGCAAGATCTTTTAAGCATTCTCCGGTGTGCCGTAGAATGTTATTGCATTCCTTCTGTCCTTCTGTGCGGTCTTCACTTTTGACATGTTGATAGATGCGCAGCCGTAGCGCTGTCTGCTGTTCTTTTAATTTTACTACTACCGTGTCATAAGTCTCCTTAGTGTGGTTGTTTTGAGAACTATAGCGCTGGTAGCTGACTAAAAGACACGGAAAATGATATCCCAAATCTACTACGAGACACCACTGCATTCATCCAACATATAGAAAACACTACAGTGGATGCTGGCTCAATCCTATGCACAATGGATGTCAGATCACTATACACAAACATCCCACACGAAGAAGGCATACAGATTGTCACAGAACATTACAGACATACACTTGAAAAAACAAACACAAACAACAATAACCACACACCTGCACACATCTACCCAGACGAATTGGCCCAAATAATGAGATACATTCTTACAAAAAACAGCTTCCAATTCAATGAAGACTACTACATACAAACACATGGAACAGCCATGGGAGCCAAGTTTGCTGTCAAATATGCTAACATTTACGTGTACACCATAGTAAGCAGAATGTTATCAACATGGATGGGCAGCACTCCATCCCACTTAGTTAGATACATAGATGACATATTTTTCATTTGGAACACCAGTGAGAACGAACTACTTGAATTTCACGCACACATGAATAAAGAGCATCCCACAATAAAATTTGACTTGGAATATTCAACAGAAAAAATCCCATTTTTGGACACAATGGTATACAAAGAAGATAACAAGCTTAAATTGGACCTATACAGAAAACCTACAGACAAACAACAGTATCTTCACAAACAATCAAGCCACCCTAAAAACACAAAACATTCCATAATCTACAGCCAAGCATTAAGATACAAACGCATCATCACAGATCCCACTAGATTAAAACAACGCACACAGGAACTCACAGATGCATTTATCCACCGGGGATACAAAGAGACAGAAATTAAAGCCATCATAGAAAAAACCGAGAACACACAGAGAGAAGACATTCTTTACAAACAACCCACACAAAAACAGCCTAGGCCAGCTTGCATACTACAATACCACCCATCATTAGAACACATAGGCAAATCCATTCGGACCTATTGGGAAAAGTACATCTTGTCTTCACCAATCTTAGCACCAATTTTTACCAACTACCCAGTAGTAGCATTCAAGAAAAATAAAAGCATTAGGGACCACCTAGTCCACTCTAGCCTAATTAAAATAAAAAATCCAGATGCTAACAATAAGATCGTACCGACACCAGATGACACTCACGACATAGTAGGGACACTCCAACAATGCAACAACAGCAATTGCATCACATGCAAACACTACATGAACACTGTTGACAAATTCACCAGTTTCGTCACTGGTAAAGACTACAAAATCAACACACAAATGAGCTGCAATACCACCAACATTATTTACCTCATAGAATGCAAACAATGCAGCTCTCAATACATAGGAGAAACAAGTCAAACACTCAGCAAACGACTCACACAACATATCCATGCAATCCGACACCAAACAGACACGAGAATTTCATGGCATTTCAACCATCCAAGACATTCTATGAAAGACATCACGATAAGACCAATTGAAAGAATTTTTACAGATAACAAAAAACTAAGATTAAACAGAGAACACTACTGGATCAAAGAACTCAAAACGATTCACCCGTTCGGAATAAACAAAAAAGCATAACACACTCACTCACTCACTCACTCACTCACTCACCCACCCACCCACCCACCCACCCACCCACAGAGATTCTCTAAAGTTGGAAAGTCGGCTGAGCACGCAAGTGGAAGCAGACTATAAACCTGACCTAGACCTAGACCTAGACCCACCCACCCACCCACCCACCCACCCACTCACTCACTCACTCACTCACTCACTCACTCACGCGCTCGCTCGCTCGCTCACTCACTCACTCACTCACTCACTCACACACTCACCCACCCACCCACCCACCCACCCACCCACCCACCCACCCACCCACTCACTCACTCACTCACTCACTCACTCACTCACTCACTCACACACTCACTCACTCACACATAGGAGGTTTGACGGAAGTTTGCAGACTGGCAGGTATGCATAGGTAACTATGTAAATACCTGGGTCGGCGTTTTTAAATATTTTGACACGTTGATAGATGCGCAGCCGTAGCGCTGTCTGATGTTCTGGTAGTTTTTTTACTACCATGCCATCAGTATCATTAGCTTCGTTGTTTTGAGAACACCTATAGCGCTGGTAGCTGATAATTCCATACATTTGAGTATTTTTGCTAAGGTTTCATTTGGATCGGAGCATATATATATGCCCTAAGAGCTTACAGATGGATATGTTATGAAGCAGCTAAAAGCAGTTGACATTAAACAAAGGGATGGTGGTTCTTGGACCCGTTAATGGTTAAATGTGCGTATTGCATATCCGTGTTCAGGCTAAGAGAATACTGATTTTGAAAACTTACATATGAATTTGTTGGTTCGGTGGCTGAGCCAACAATTCTAATGATAAGGTTTCAAAAATACTCTTATTTTAGCCGACAAAAGGGGTTCTGTTAAGCCCACTTCCGACGCCAGCGTTTGGCTGTCGTCTTTGTGAAAAGGGCAAGATCTTTTTCTTATGATAATCCGTCTTAACACACCTCCATCTTGCAGAAAAATCAAGTATCTATGTTGGTCCCTCATCACGCTCTCTTAATTATGCTCCTAAACCGGTGACAAACAAATGGGTAGGTTGGGAAAATCCATGAATCTACTGAATTTTGTTCACATAGTGTGAGGCTCATCCTCTTCACGACTGGATCTGTCTGCGTGTAGATCAACAGGTGGAAGAAACTGGTTTGTATTAGAACAAGGAAATAATTGTCAAATACCCGTGTCGTTGACACAGTTGTCTATTGGCCTACCGTGAGGTCAAACTTGTCTATTTTGGAAATAAACGTTGCTGAAGGCTGTTGTTGCGTTTTAGGTTTAATCCCAAAATTGGTAGACGTCGTTGGAACACTAAGAACACAACAACAACAACAACAACAACAACAACAACAATAACAACAACAACAACAACAACAACAACAACAACACGCACTCCACGCTCTCATTAACTATTGCTTATAGCGAGGCGTGTAACAACTGATTACAGCGCAAACAAAATGACTACAGAGATTGCTACTTGGCCTTTTGCGGTATATTCTTGACATATTATTCGGAGGATCAGAGCATTATTTTTGAAATGATGGTTGGTTACATAGAATGACCGAGATGTGAAATGGTCATTTCAAGTAGGCGCCTACTTCATAAATGACATCTGTACATTTTTAATAAGTCTTCTTTTAGCCTGAAAATGGTTATTCAATTAGCAAATGTTTTGATTTTCTTAACGGAATTTTGTCATTAAAGGGATCAATAAATAATCAAACTTGTACATTTTCCCTCGTCTTATTCTACCATGATTTGTGTCTAACCGCCATCTTAAGGAACTACCAACACTACGGAAAATATCCAGTTTTCATAATAGGTAATGCCGTTCCAAATTATGGGGTATATTCTTGTATTTTCCTAGATTTTATTCCTGTAAATTCATGTGTTTTGCCATTCGTGTGTTCATTCTCTATGTTATTTGTTTGTTTTAGTTTATCTTCTTACCAGACTGGAAAAGACATCCTCCATGGACAATGCAATGATCACCGTCACTGAAAATATGAACAAAATAAGAAAAATGTGTTTCTGTCCCTGACAAGTAAATAACAGACTTAACACCAGAAACATAAAACCGCTTGTTCAAATAAATATATAACTAGTTTACACAGGTTTCTGCTATGCATTTAAATGTTTAGCTACAAAGCCGACCAAACCGACCTCCGCAGTTGTCGTGAACCGCTTTTGTTTCCACGCAGTCGCGTACTCCTTTTATAAATCAATACATGTTTCCCACATTGTCGTCATTACACTGGGATTCCTCTAAATCAACTCTCCTAGCACAACCTCTGGCTGGTTAAGCCGTCAACAAGCAGTTGATCCGCATTAAGTTACTAATGCATTATAATATACCACATTTAAAACCATTCCTATGATAAATTGAAAACACTATGTTATTTAAGTCATACATCATTGGAAAGCGCATTCAATTGCCCAGACATTCATGCTTTATTTTTTATATTTTTGTAAGATTATTTACGTATATAAAATGCACCATTATATAGGTATAGCATAGTATAGGTCATGGTTTTATAGTCCGCTTCCACTTGCGTGCTCAGCCGACCGTACAACTTTACCCCCTGGTCATTGGACCCTTTTCATTCCTACCTATAGATTAATTAAATCCAGTTGATAATATTTTAAAATTGCAATCAACTGTATTAAATTTCAAAAAAATTTAAAAACTAATACGGAAATGCATAGCAAAATTGAATTAGCTTTCCAGTGCGCCGGCTATCAACTGGTTCAGTACCAGGCAGAACTGGTATGTGCAATGCATTCGTCCACCGCTACTGCGATACAACATTGAGTAACACCTGAGTAAATACCTTTACGCAGACGAACAGAGAATCAAAAACTTGTGTAATTCGATATTGGTCCCCTGCACCATTGGCCAACATACGCGCGATATCAAATTTCCTATTGATCCTCTGCGCCGATATCATATTCGATATTGGTCCCTGAACTGTTGGCCAATGGTTGCACTGATATCAAACTCGATATTGGTCCCTGCACTGTTGCCCAACGGTGCAAAATGGTGCAAATTCGATATTGGGGCGTTACATACATACCCAGAGAAAGACGCCTGCATGAAACCATATTCGCGAGCTTGATGGTGTGCCAAAACACGTCAGCTGTCACAGATTTCGAGATTGGATGTGCTGTTAAATTATCCTGCGTGTGTATTTAATTTCCAATAAAAGTAATTTATGCTATTAGCATTACAATATATAGACGAATCATAGACGCATTACAGGAAACATTTTCCAAATTGACAGCTAATGACTAAGCGCTTACACATTGGAAGCAGCGAAGTGGATGGGTGGGTGGGTGTCATTTCAAAATTCACATCTGGCATGAATAGAAATATTGCAGCCGAGCGCGTCGAGGACTACAGTTGGCTTGCCGAGGATCCTGGCATCAGGCCGGCGTTTGCCTCGATCTCGAGTAGGCGTTCGTTGAGGGTGGCATTGTGAGCGTGTAACTGCGCCATCAGCTGCCCAAAAGTGCTGCATCTGCTAGGCCTGTTCCTCGACCTGCCTCTGCATCGTTGGCACATGACAGTCCTCATTGGCCGCCACGGTAGATGCGTCACGACAATATATGTTTATTACATTCCCAGTCAGTGGTACATGGCCACTCTGGCTATTAAACTTCTTAGAATTGTGCTACTGTTGTCATGCGCACGTCCATACTTGTAATTCTGGGTGCCGCCAGGCTCAGAGAACCATACAAGAGTATAACGACTCTGTACGGACTTCTTCAGGTTCCCCACCTGTGTTATGTCACGCACCGTCCACAATGATGTGTTTGCTGGCATGCGTTCAACGCATTAAGCTGAAGTCAGGCCAAGCTACCATGCCTCGCACTGCGATAGATCTGACGACAACTGACAAGAACATTTGCGCTCATGCCACTTACAATATGCATATTAGCAACTATCGACAACTACATATGCTGCCAGTTTCCAAGTCGTACATGCACTCATGTCAACTGGAAACGCAGTATGAATTAACATGTCAAGTAATTATTTTGACATGACCTTTCATATTTGCAATATTTGCTAGTTGGGCATTATCGCCTTTAAAAATATGTAGTAGCTGTGATTTCTACCAAGTATGAAGTAGACCATTGTCACTAAAGGAGGAAGGGCCGACTGATTCTCATGTATGAAGATGTCTTGTAAGTTATACCACTTTGTTTGACTCAAAATGAATAGTCTTGAGAACAGCCGGCAAACGTCCTTTAGCACCTTCTCATTGGAAGAACTGGAGACTTCTTCTTGTTCGAAGACAATGTGTTTATCTTTATTGGCCGGTAGAATGAGGATTCACTTCTCTGCTTTATCTCTCTCATGACTGACGTAACCTGTTCCTCACCTCTGTGATGATGCCTGCCAATCGTTCCATCAATGGAGTTATCGAAGATACCGTATCTTCCTGGAAAGTATTATTCATAGGTATATATATATATGTATAGGTAGTGTTAATAGTCTGCTTCCACTTGCACGCTCAGCTCACATTCTCACTTACCCTCTGGCCCTTGGGCCTTTTTTATTTCTGCAAAATGGCAACTCACTTTTGGAGTATACATCAGCTCATCATCGCATCACCTGCAACAATGTGGACAGTTTTTGGACTTGCTCAAGAAGAAATTTGTGATTAGACAACTAACATCAAGAGCAGCCATGCATCATCTAGGTGCTACTGTGTTCTATGTCACTCTAATAGCTCCATAATCACCTTTAATGTCTGCATTGCTTAGTTCATGCGCGTGTTCGAGAACTCTCATGGATTTATATACAGCAATGCCTCCGCTGTGAAACTTCCTAACTATCTATGAATGATTTTGCTCGATTAAAACCATTTCTTGTAGCTAAGTTGGATATCACTGCATATTAATATTGTGGCTTGCGAAGAGGTATGGAATGAGTTCAGAGAGTGTCTTACACTAGAGTCCGAAGTAGACTTTTGTAAACGGGCAGATACGTGTGAATACTGTTAACCCCCATCTCCAATACAAGATTCTAGCAATTTAATTATGGACTCTGAGAGTATTGGTACGATGTTGGCCCAGCATGGACCAAGTAAGCTGCGCTATCTGGGTCGCATCTCCGTTGCTCTCACCCATCTGCAAAGGCTCAGTGTTGAATTCTACACCTCATCAGAGTAGTACTCAGTGTATCCTACCTTCATCGGCTTGCGCGGAATGCATGCCTTCTGATGGGCGTGACGCATCCTAGTGACACTGGGTCCTAACCCGAATGACTCAACCATAGCAGATCAGGAGCCTCCTACCGCAATAAGAGAGCTGGCCAAGCCGGCGTTGCATATAGTGTTTCTAAATTAATTGATCTCAATGCAGCTATGAAACATCCAATGGCAATACACCGGGAAAAAGTGGCAATTCTTCAAAGTAACATTTCTGCACTCCCAGAACTGGATGGTAACATAAATAAATTATTAGTTTCAGGGAATATTGCAAACCGGTCTGTTACTGAATTCATCAATTGCAACGTAGCGTACAACTGATCTTCTTCTTCCCAGATCAGCCAAACTGTATGGTTGCTATTCAGTAGAGAATTCACCTTTCCAGAGTATCCACAGGTGATCCGACGTCATATCACATGATACTCAGCTAAGCGACGTGATGTCATAATCATTGCGTCATAAATGATTATATTAGGCCCGTCTTTAACTCTTTGTAGGAGTTGTATGTCTCTACTATTGAATAAACATGCTTTTGACAATTTAATAAACATGCTTTTGACTATTTTGAAACTAATTTGACTGGGCGCTGTTGTCCCAGTCAAATTAGTTTCAAAATAGTCAACAACTTACCTGTATAGCTTTCTGGAAATTGATAGTCAGGGAGTTCAGGGATCGATCGATCCAAGCAATAGCGAGGTGTGGGCTGAGCTTAGCTAGAGATGGGTGGACCATAGCTAAAATGGAAATGTTCATTGACCAATTTCCTATTCAACCACATCTTGTATCAGATTGTGTTGCTGATGATCAGTTACACAGACCCACGCAATTATTGAACGTAATTGATTAATTATGTCAATGACGTCTATTGCCTCAATCAAGGTAGCAGGTGTTGTGACCTGCACCATGATTTTTATGTCATGAGACGTCAGAATTGAGGGATCCGATCTATCACCCAAGCATCTGAATACCCAATCAAGATATGTCACTTGTTAGATGACGTCACAATCAAATGACATAGGCCGGACACGAAAAGTGCTCAGCTACAACAGAAACCAACTGCATTTAGTATCTGTTGTGAATTAGAACTTTAATTTTAAAAAATGTGTTTGATTGGCATTCAATTCACCTGCGTGTCAAAGGTGGAAGAGATTAACTATAAATGGGCGGGGTTTGGTTAGAAATGGGCGGGACTTAGCTAGAAATGTTATCTATATTATGTTAAGGATAGGAAAAGAAAAAGGGCCTTTGTATTTGAGCAAGTCTGAATATAGTTACATCGTGGCTGCATTACAATGAGTGTGGGAATCACTCAGTCATTTAAGTGTATTACGTCTTAGCGAATTAAGTCCCTGACGTCAAAATAATAATGATTACCCAGCATGAAGATCGAAACGCCGACATGTGTATGAACATACACATTCTGTTGAATTTTTAAATACTAATTTGACTTTGAGCTGTTGCTGCCATACGGTTATTCATGCATCAAGGTAGACAAATTGATTAAAGCACATGAGCAAAGCTGGTGGAGCTTAGCTAGAGATTGATATCCCTGTTACGTTTGTAACATCATCATACATCATACGAGATGTGTTGTGTGACTTCCTGCGTGTATAATCAACGATAAAACAACGGTTATCTAATTGCGGGATATCATCTGGTGTTTGGAGGATCAGCGGACGTGTACAGACCATCCCAGCTAGGCTGGGTACAGGACGACCGTTCTGGGTGCATTCCAAGCACGGCCCCTGGGTAGGATAGTACACATGTATAAGGCTCTATGAGAACGGTTTCGTTCCGTAAGAACGCATAGCGCGCATGCGCGTGCGTCAGAGCTTCCCAGACAACACGGTATTTTGAGAGAGTGTATGCTTACAGTGTACCGAGTTGGTACTGGTGATTTCTTTAAACACTCCATTCTCGTCGTTCTTGGTACCGATCAGGACCAAAATGACTGGAGGATATCAAAACTTTTTACCTTTATAAAATCGGACCAGAAATTGCCGAGTTATCGTCAAATGGCCCACTTAAATTGTTTTCAAAATATTGCTTGAACGTCGTAATGGCGTGTATGTACTAAGAGAATGGGGGAATGCGCCGATCACGTGATCGCCACATCACTCTTTCTAACTGCACGCTGATTGGCTACTGCTCGCTCGCTAATTGTCTAGGGCGTTCTACCTCTGACGTCATGAGTAGTACAAACGGAGTCAGAAAACCAGAATCGAGAGAACTTCGGCGAGGAAGCCGACACGATAGCAAATTTGCTGGACCAGCGCAGTGTTAGACGTGGGCTAACTGCCTACTGACTGTGGTACCTACACCGCAGCAGTGCCCTTCAGAATTCAGATCTCCTGCGCCGGTGAGCAACCTTGAATATCTGCAACCACTAAATTATTTTAAGCCCTCGGACGGCCATCTGAGGGCAACTAACTAAATAAAAAGGACTCCCTTTCCGGGACATCTCACAGATGATCTTCCCTGCGGATGGGCCTTTCGGGCCTGATGTAACTTCTACAGCACGCAGAGCCACGGTGATTCTTGGTGGATAACTCGCTGGATCTTCCGGACCACGCTGAAAAGTCGTATCAAACTTCTGCGCAGTATGTTATGTGTTTTAATTAACTTTTAGACCACAGTCTGGTGGGACTCTGCCCGGTGCGTCGCAAGAGCTATGCGATGTATCCCGCATGGTGTACCCAGTTATGTACATGCAATGTTTAATTACAACTGTAGCCCTCCTTGTTAATGGCCAACTTTCAAACTACCATCGGCGGATGAACACTTTATAACACACTGTGCAAATTTATGTATTAGTTATTATGACTAGCTAATGGACATCCTTCTGCAGACGTTCTTCTTCACTGCCTTGAGAGTTAGCCGCATCAACTGTCTGCTTGCGGAAACCTTCCCAGCAACTTTGGAATCATGCCAGCTCACGCTACTCATCTGTAACGCATCAACTTCAGTGATTTAGAACTGTTTCTGTACCGATGACCAATAGGTACTCAAGTAGCTATGCTATTGTAGTATTGTACTTTCATTTATTTCCGTAATAGGTACTGATGACTAATAGGTACCTTCCTGCTCTTAAGACCGAATTTTTATATTTTCTGTTTCATACTGTATATATTATCTTGATTTCCGTGTGCTTACAACTAACAAGCACCGTAAGGTCCTATGACCTGATATACTGTTAGCACTGTATTAGTTAGTTATGTATATGGCAAGTAGTCATCGTAGTTATTTTGCTTTGTTTATATAAAAACTCTAGGACGCAGTACGCTAGGCTATGCTATACAGCAACATTATATCCGCATCACTATATTCCCCCAGCATCAATTTTACACTGAAGTCACTGATCATGCTCATATTGCTCGAACCTAACATGTGACTGACTAAACCTGGCTATTTTAGCTCGATAGGATAAGTTTAAAGTAGGTAGGGACAATCTCTCCATAAGAGACACAATGTGTACACCTCTTTTCTGGCTGTCACGAATATGTAACCACGCACACTGGCTAGATTGTATAAATTGGCCAATTACCTTAGGGCCTCTTATTAATATTGAGTGATTGTCTCTTTCCGCACTCCTCCAGCCGCAAGGCTTAATAATTGTCTGGATACCCAATCAACACGTTGGCAGGATCCGACTCTGGGAAACTATTGGGGTTTCCGAGTGGTGGTAACTAAACTGCCAATTTCACACACACTCCCCTGTCTCTTCGCATGCCAGTTAGTTTAGATATTCTCGCCAAGGTAGGAAACACTGTGAAAACAAATTATATTATGTAACCCCAGCCTGCAGTGCATCTCTGGGCATTCTGGAACATAACACTAATGACAGGTAAAATGTTAGTTCCGTAACACACAGGTGACGGACTAGACGCAGATCTCCATCTAACTCTGTATGGTGACTGAGTGTGGTCTTAGAACCCACCACGTCCTTACGGGAAGGTTACTAGCGATGGATATCTGCCTCTTACTCCCTGCCATAAATAATATTGCACTTTGTAAATTGCTTATGTGAACTGTAAATTGTCCTAGTGATGTTATATGTGGTTATGGTTCGATGGTGACCGGATCATCATGTGATTTGGGAGCTATCGCTCCATAACATGTACGCACGCTGTCTTTCTGTGAAAGATGCTATGTGGGGCGACCTTTGGAAAGCTGGGCATCTTCGCCAGTTGGACGTATGTGTCAAAAGATAGGTAGAAAATCTCTGCCACTTGCGGGCAAAGCTTGGAAACGTATCTAATAACCAAATGCTAGGTTAGAATTTAGCAGAAGGCCCGCATAAATAAAGCGGCAACTCCCAATGCAGTATCTTTGGACCTACATAAGACGGTGACCCGTGAATTCTTCGGAAATCGTCCATCCCACCTTCACGTAAGCCAGCGTGCATCACAGTAATTATAGTTTCACTAGGATTGACCACGGCACATAGCTTTTTGTTTGAACAAAAGAGTGGCCATTTTCGCCAGCTCTTTTATTCCGTTTCAGCGTTGAAGGTATTTCCTTGTGATGGAGGCCCACGCGAGGCACATTCCTCTCGCAACCATCATATTTTGTGTGTGTTAGGGGTATATTTGGTTTATATTAAACTATTCAAGTAGCCTCGTTAGGACGCTCACTTATGGGGATACCTCTCTGGGGTTTACGAATCTGTGAAGTACCTCCGGCGAGCCCACGTAGAAAGACCACCAGTTTGGTTCTATGTACTGTATTAGTTTGCTCATTCACTAGCAAACGAGTACCATTGTTTATATAGTTGTTACTCTTATAGTTATTATTATTATGTCCAGACATTGAAATTAGTTTATGGACCGTCATACCAGTGACATCAACAGTTGGGATGAATCTGTGAGGTTCAATCTCGGCAGCAATGCTCGCACGGCCCCACTGGAATGTTGTCATTCCACTGGCTCTAGAAGTCGGTCTTTGTATCTTCTGGAGTCGCGAAACGGGATTCGTAACCCTGACAACCATAGCTAACCAGTCGTCCTGCGCATCCTGTCTCTGCGGTGCAACGGAGTGGAGCAACATAATGGACCAGTGCAAACCCCCGTAAGCTACAATTGGCACCCAATGTGGGGCCTGAATGAGAAGCAAACCCACGCCAACACTCAACTCACCCATGGTTCAGTCTCCTTCATTCGACAGTCAGCACTCCCTTGATTTGGAAGTAGCATCATATGACGGGAGAACAGCATGCGTGCTCATCAACTATGCCAGAAATTTCCCCGTTACGGAATAAGCAGCACTGGTTTTACACGAGTTTTCGGCCATCAGCAAGGGGACATTCCATGATGCCTCGGAGGCAGGAACTCAATATCAATATATCACATTGTCGGATATCCACGATAGGCTACCAATATCTATGCCGGATCACGGTCGACCATGACATGGACCCCTATGGGGGCATACTATTCCTTCACAACCATTATGTTCACCAGCGCCATCACAGGGTGACCAATGGCCGGAACCTCATGCACCATATCCCGCATCTCCACCGGTATGTATGTCGTCACCTTATTATCCCTCGGTACCACGATATGAGCTGGGGGAGGCAGTACCTCCCTTCCAACAATATATCAACATCACATGGCACACACGACCCCCGTCAGTCTCCTGCACCATCTCCGTACGAAGAACAGCCGTCGCAACAGCCAATAGAACGTCCACGTCGTCTACATAGCACACCACCACCAGTCTATAGACAAACACCGGTCTATGGACCCGCATCAGGGCAGTATTCAGCAGATCCTACATATCGCGCACATCACTATCTTCGGGAATTGCCCTCATGGACATGGCATTATATGGAGCATCATCAGGAAATACCACCAACACAGTACCAACATGCAGACCAGCATCCGCGTTCACGTCAGTCTCCCCAGAACCACCACCTGGATTCGCGCCCATAACTTCATATCATAGCCATGGCCGGATCATTCTCCCTCCTGAATTTAGTGGGGAGAATGATTGGGATAATTACAAGTGCCAGTTCAAGATCATCAGTCGCATAAATTGGTGGACAGATCGTCAAATGGGAGAATATCTGGCTGCAAATCTGTCCGGGAATGCACTTCAAGTCCTGGCAGATTTGGACACAGATTATACACCAACATACACAGAGCTGGAAAGCGCGTCGTCGGAGAGGTTCGGAGATATGGCCCTGTCGTCTGCAGCTTAAGAACTTGCATCGACGATCTGGGGAGACACTACCGGAATTATCTAGTCGCATTCAGCGACTAGTTACCCGTGCCTACCCCAGCCCAAATCACGAGGGCGTCACACATCTACATTTGGACACTTTCATCAATACGTTCAGTGGAGAACCTGCCCTCAGGGAAAATTTATTCCTCACGGAACACAGGAGCCTTCAATCATTACCGGCATTCATGGTTTGATTCGAGAATTTCCTGGAGCAGGCGAAAAACAATTGCCATCAATTACACCCAATAAATGAAGTAAAGGATGCTAACTTCGTAACCACCACTGACAACCCAACTGCGTCAGCATCCACATCAACATCAGACCCGCAAAGTTATTAGGTGCCTGATCTACAGTTAGCAGTTGTGCCACGACTCGGTCTGCTCTGGCCTAACACAACCACATTCTCTCTGTTCTGCTCTCCAATGCAGATTTTTGTGCTCCTTTTATACTACTCGCGGCGTCACAGCTAGGGCACCACAACCAATCAGCGCATGAGTTCAGAGGCAAGGAAGGTGATCACGTGATACACTATCCCCCCCTCCCCCACCCCCACCCCCCATTCACTAAATATATACATGCGCCTATCGCTTTTGAGCAATATTTTATTAGAATCAAACATGCATAACTTAGCCATTTCTGGGCCGATTTAAAAATAGTAAAAAGATTTGGAGTCCGCGCTTCATTCTGAAGAAGGAAGAACAACGAGGAGAGTGTATTTTAAAGGAATTACTAGTACCGACTCCGTACAAACAAGATGTCATTCTCTCCAACACTAAGGCACGTGGGTAGGCAATCTCTGACGCCCGCGCATGCGCGCTAGGCGATCTCACGGACTTTGTCGTTTTGAGAGGCTCTCTTATATGGCTCTTATATGGCTTTATATACACGTACCATCCTACCCAGGAGGGCGTGCCTACTATCTGGAGTAACGTGTAACTGTTTGTCTTCTAACACTCTTGTAGTGTAAACATGTACCAATAGGACTCAGTACATCAAAACGCTCATGGATTCCAATAAATTAAACAGGGCCATAACTCTGTTTTTAAGCCATGGCCACTTCACATAATCACAACTCGGATAGATATTGCCTAAAGGAACACATCTGCCAAATTTTGTTTTAGCCCATCAACACTATGACAAACGTACCACACACGTGTTTTCTACATAGGGTTCAGTACTTGGAAATCTAGCAAGGGCCATAACTCTTGTATATTAAGGCATGGACACTTCATATTCATAGCTCCTATAGATATTGCCGAAACGAACAAGTCTGCTAAATGTGGTTGTACTTCATCTAGCAATGTCCAAACGTGCCACAATTGTTGACAGACAGGCAGACGCCAGATGACAGAACAATCACCATTATATAAGCTGAGGCAGGTGAGGTAAAAACCATGATCCACAAAATATTTAATTACATTTTTGTTATATCATGTAGATGCCTAATAACCATAAAATACCATGAATGATTAATATTGCAACTTGTCCTGGGTCAAACTGTAATTTGACTGGCCTAAGTGGCACATATTTGAATTCAGTATTTCATTTTGGCCTAATTGTGCTTGCAGTATTGTTATAAACAGTTTAGCAACTACCTGGTGGATTTCAGTTATTGTCAGTTCATAACCAGCATCTTCATCAATAACATTATCATCAATGGTGCCACCTTAACGATTATTATCATTTTCTCAATTATTGTCATCATTTACAGTGATTATTATTATTATTATTATTATTATTATTATTATTATTATTATTATTCTTATTATTATTATTATATCAAATTCCTTTTTCAACCCAGCCCTAAGATTATTTCATTTATATACAGTATCAAAAGAATTTTACAGGTTTATATCACATCATATTAATTTCCATATAGTTCTTATATCATTTATATACATTGTACAAGGAACAGGAGAAAGCCTCCCTCATAATTTACTCAAGTTCAGCACTCTAACCATTGCTATAAAGTAGAATTCACTCTAATACAAGTCATTAGATTATTGTGCATCGACATTAAAATATTTACCATAATTCATACACCACCAAGTTTTAACAATTTAAATCATGAACAATCTCGTACCACATCATCAAAAGCTTTCGTAAGATCAATAAAATACAAAACAGTTTTCCACGTATTCAACACATGTGATATTAAACCACTTAAAATATATTTAATATATATTCTGCCCAACCGTGTTCTAAGACCTGTCTTTGCTACCTATACTCCATTCCCTCCTCCCATTTACTTAGGTCGTGTTCTCACTGGAGAATTGGGAATAACGCCTTACCCCAGTATTGCACTATGCTGGTTAAGTCTCCAGTGAGAACACGGCCTTAGACTGTTATTGAGTGTGTTTGTAAATAATACTCCTAGTGTACTCAACAACGTTATCCCTCTATAGTCTTTAACATCGCTCATATCTCCATTTTGTTACTAAGATCCCTTGCGAGCATAATTTCGGCCAAAGTCCACTTTAAAAAATATAGTTAAAAGAATTATTATTTATGGTATAAATTCATTTAAAGCATATCAAATACAATTAATTTATTAAAAATCTGCTTTGACACATTTATGATTCTTCCAATTTTTTAATTTTTTACTGCATTATTAATTTCCGATTCACTTCTAGCCAAATTTAACTCGTCAACAGTCAATTTAGTTTCAAAATATTCAACAGGTTAACAGAATGTGTATTAAATAATAACGACATACAATTCGTAAAACTGGCAGACTATTAAGAGTTCATGAAGGACTGCTTTTATTGTGACATCAGCCTACATGTGGTATAATCTATTGTGACATCATATATCTGACTGACAGATTGGATTCACCCATTGCATTTGGCGATTATGTAGTATTGCGGAATTGGGAATAATTGATTATTAAGACACCATCAGACTCATTCACGTCAGCAAAATGTGTCACTTCATGACAATTCCATGATGCAGAATTTAAGCCAATACCTAACAAGTAGCCTGCATTTTCAAGGGATTCTTTCGACAACCCCATTCTTTAGCATCATTTCAAATCCGGAGTGGGGACATTCATCATCTACTTAAAATTTCAGGTGAATTTTTATGCTCAGAATATTCCTTTCCTCAGTCTACTCAGCGGTATCCTAATAGTTCAACTTCTCCTTTATTCATATCATGAAAGCTCATTTTTTGTATTTTCAATCATCAAACACATGATTTAATTTACTATTACCGTAAAAATGTCAGTTTTGTGTATCAGCCTGTTAATATGGGACATGATGGGACTCGAGGATTAGCTACCCTCAACGATCATAATATACTGACTATTATTTACATTAACACCTTGACGTTTGGTGAGTCCGTATTCGACCCTAACATTCGGGATGCAATTTCGGATATGACTATTCATTAATGTTATCGTCATTATGTCGTCCTTATAAGTTGTTCTAATTTTATATAGGCCTAACCTAATAATAATAATAATAATGGTATTCCCCATGAGCGAAGCATTATGGCCGCTTTAAATAGGAAATGTTAAATGTCACTGACCGAGTCATTTTGTGATGATGGTGTGGTAGCACATTTAACGCTGAATGCTTTTACTATGTAAATATTATTCTATGTTCACTTATTCTGAGAATGAACAAACAAATATGATGGATGAATGGATGGGTAGATTGTTGGACAGATAGATCGACATCTATATTCTAAATATATAATGAACATTCCATTTTGAGCAAGAAAATCAATAGGCATCAACATGCATGCGTATCTCATGCAAATACGTCTCAATTTAATGGGGCATGAGGGCGTTAACAAAGTATTGATATATTCAGTCTAGGGGATTGTATGTTCATGTCTGATACTAATAAAAATGTAACTCACTGGCACAGGTGTGTGGGTCCACAGCATACTTAATAAAGTTGTCACGAAATTCATCCTCAGAAATATCACCATCTCCATCTGAATCAAAAATCTTAAATGCCTTTTTAGCTTTCGCATTGATCGACTCACTGTCTCCAAATGTTTTGTAGTAATATTGAAACTCTTCAAAGATGAAAAAGAGCGGTATAAAATGCATGCAAGCGCTGCTTGAACATGTCGAAATGGTTACTCCAGTACCAACTGTGTGCCGTCACACACTCCGACTGTGTTAGGGATGTTTTTGTGGTATCCACACCAAAGTAAGCTTCTATCACATCCTTCAATAAGAGCCAGAACTGCATGAGACTATGTATCAGTTCTTCTGAAGGGTGAAAGTAATCAAGGAGTTTCTGTGTAAAAGCTAATTCCTATTCCAGGGTGAAGATACCATCATTGTTAGCATCTACAATGTCAAATGCAGCTCTCCACCTTTCATTGAAACTCGAATACCCATCACTATTAGATTCCTTCTATGCAAAACTAAGCTCAGCTATTACTATTCTAGACAGATGGTAACTTTTCGTGTGTGGAAATTTCAACTCTAGTCAAGTTCAAGTACAAATTCATTTATTTTCATATACAATGTTCAGGTTGTAATAACACAACCAGTGGTCTACCAAGGACAGTGCCTATCTCGACAGTGGGCCCATACATAGAACAAAATATAAATTATACATATAGGACTGCAACAGACACTATGAAATATAAGAAGACAAACTCTTCAAGTTTAAGTTAGTTCTATAAGACATAGACAAAAGAATGGCACAGATAGGCATATTTACAGGTACAGAGAGAGGGGTGTACTTATCTTGTTAAATTAAAATTCAGATTTACACTATAAATTCATCTGAGTTTTAATGTACAGTTTCTTATTTATGTCATGTAGTGCTTATGGTGGTTGTGACCGTAGCTATTCTTGGTAGTGCCATGTGCTTAAACACGCATAGAAAAGACATTGCTGATCGCAAAGCCCCAAAGGGCTCAAAGGCTACAACAACAGTCTTCAACCAGATAGATTTCATAACATGCAAACCAGAAGCAAAGCACATACTTCGTGATGATCATTCCTATAGAGGTCCAAACATCAATTCCGACATCAGGTGCCAGTTGTTACCCACCTTCAGATGAATCACCTTTACCTACTGTGCACACGCCATACCAAACTAAAGGCTAGAGTCACCTCCAACTTACATAAGCTCATCAGGGACATTGACAACCAAATGTCTTGCAAAAAGGCCGTCGGGAAGCAGATATCTATCATCGGCGTCAGCTCCGATCCAAACGAAACCTTAGCAAAATACTCATAAGTCGGGAATCATCAGCTACCAGCGCTATAGTTCTCAAAACAACCACACTAAGGAGACTTATGACACGGTAGTAGTAAAATTAAAAGAACAGCAGACAGCGCTACGGCTGCGCATCTATCAACATGTCAAAAGTGAAGACCGCACAGAAGGACAGAAGGAATGCAATAACATTCTACGGCACACCGGAGAATGCTTAAAAGATCTTGCTATTCAACAAGTAGTCTCACTAGTAGATGAAATCATTGCCATGAATGACTGCCACAAAATGTTTCGGGGAGCTCGAGCCCTGAGAGTTCCTGACCACTAGCACACCACCATTCACTATGCACAACTCTGAAGGGCACTTTATCGAGACAGACCAGGGCAAAGCGAGAATGGTTCAAGGAGCAATTCAACGATCACGATTATGAAACCTTGCACCCGTTTACTGGCAACCCCAGTCTACTAGAAAAATCGAGCACAATCCAGAAAATCCGTAAATATCTGGAAAATCAGACAAAATTTTGAAAATCCGAACACGTTTTACAATGTGACAAAACTGAAGAGTGAAGGTCTTCAACCTCGGATTCACTTGTTTGCCATTTGTTCGATGATACTGGCATTTCGACTCAACGAGCTTAGATAACTTGTTGCGCAGTTAGGTTGTCATCTCCTCTGTTTGTCGCATATTATGCTGTTGAATATTTTTTAATAATGTGCGTAGACCTATTTGTTGCCTGAATCAGCAAGTCGAAAATAGTTGTATCTTTAAATATATATATTTATATATGTATTAACAGCTTACAGATGGATATTTTATGGAGCAGCAAAGAGCAGTTGACACTAAGCAAAGGATGATGGTTCTTGGACCCGTTAATGGTTAAATGTGCTTATTCGATATCGGTGTTCAGGCTAAGAGAATACTGATTTTGAAAACTTACATATGAATTTGCTGGTTCGGTGACTGAGCCAACCATTCCAATGATAAGGTTTCAAAAATACTCCTCTCTTGGCCGACAAAAGGGGATCTGTTAAGCCCACTTCCGACGCCAGCGTTTGGCCGTCGTCTTCGTGAAAAAGGTAAGATCTCTCTCTCTCTCTCTCTCTCTCTCTCTCTCTCTCTTATGATAATCCATCTTAACACACTGCCATCTTGCAGAAAAAACAAGTATCTATGCTGGGCCCTCATCTCGCTCTCTTAATTATGCTCCTAACCCGGTGACAAACAAATGGGTAGGTTGGGCAAATCCATGAATCTACTGAATTTTGTTCACATAGTGTGAGGCTCATCCTCTTCACGACTGGATCTGTCTGCATGTAGCTCAGCAGGTAGAAGAAACTGGTTTATATTAGAGCAAGGAAAAAATTGTCCAATACCCGTGTCGTTGACACAGTTGTCTATTGGCCTACCGTGAGGTCAAACTTGTCTATTTTGGAAATAAATGTTGCTGAAGGCTGTTGCATTTTAGGTTTAACCCCACAATTGATAGACGTCTTTAGAACACTAAGAGCAAGTTTCCACCCAAGTTCGAAGAAAATCCATCCAGTAGAACCAGTGCTATTTAAAATGACTCAACAACAACAACAAAAACAACAACAACAACAACAACAACAACAACACGCACTCCACGCTCTCATTAACCATTGCTTATAGCGAGGCGTGTAACAACTGATTACAGCGCAAACAAAATGACTACAGAGATTGCTACTTGGCCTTTTGCGGTATATTCTTGACATTTTATTCGGAGGATCGGAGCATTATTTTGGAAATGATGGTTGGTTACATAGAATGACCGAGATGTGAAATGATCATTTCAAGTAGGCGCCTACTTCATGAATGACATCTGTACATTTTTAATAAGTCTTCTTTTAGCCTGAAAATGGTTATTCAATTAGCAAATGTTTTGATTTTCTTAACGGAATTTTGTCATTAAAGGGATCAATAAATAATCAAACTTGTACATTTTCCTTCGTCTTATTCTACTATGATTTGTGTCTAACCGCCATCTTAAGGAACTACCAACACTACGGAAAATATCCAGTTTTCATAATAGGTAATGCCGTTCCAAATTAAGGGGTATATTCTTGTATTTTCGTAGACATTATTCCTGTAAATTCATGTGTTTTGCCATTCGTGTGTTCATTTTCTATGTTATTTGTTTGTTTTAGTTTATCTTCTTACCAGACTGGAAAAGACATCCTCCATGGACAATGCAATGATCACCGTCACTGAAAATATGAACAAAATAAGAAAAATGTGTTTCTGTCCCTGACAAGTAAATACCAGACTTACAACCAGAAACATAAAACCGCTTGTTCAAATATATAACTAGTTTACACAGACTTCTGCTATGCGTTTAAGCGTTTCGCTACAAAGCCGGCCAAACCGACCTCCGCTGTTGTCGTGAAGCGCGTTCATTTGCTGGCCAAGTGAAGCCTATATTTTTTTAAATTATATAACCAAGCCATTTAAGGCCGGAATCACAAAGAAGTGTAAGTGATTTTCAGTTGGTAAATTTTCACTATTATTCTCCTGGCCTGAGAATGGACATTCAATAAGCAAATATTTATATTTTCTTGACTAAATTTAGACATTAACCCTTTCAGGACGAAACCGGCCCAGACCGGCCTCTGCAGGGGTCTTGAGAAATGTCCATTTGCAGGCGAAGAGAAGATTTTTTTTGACAATTTACAACTGGGATGACTGGCTCGATAACCGAGCCAGTCATTCCAGTGGTAAAATTTAAAAAATAGTCTTCTCTTAGCCTCTGCAAGTGGACATTCAATAAGGAAATATTTTAATTTTTTGAACAAATTTAGTCATTAAAGTGTTAAAGGAATAAAAGAAAATCATAATTAAGGAAAAGGTGGATGACGACGATGATGTCTCTCTAAATATTCCGACATCTACACATTTACAGCATTAAGCCTAGATGCATGGGGCATCGCAATTTGATTGCAAAATCATGTTGTATACGATTCCAAGCAGACACAAATTAAAATCTTGGGCAATTTAATGTCAAATGTTGCATATTCGGAAATTACATTCGGTTTGACCGAGTGAAGTAAAAATATTTTCGCAGTATTAATCAATTTGCCTCTGATTTTCTTTGCTTAGCACGCACGCACACTGCACGCGCACGCTTAATCCCGCACACGCATGCACGCAAGCACGCAATGACTCATTTGCAGGACAACAGAAAACTATAAGTTTAAATTTCAATGGTAAATTAAAAAAAAAAATAGTTTTCTCTTGGTCTGGCTTAGAAAATTTACCATTAAAGGATTAATTCATATGAATAGCATTTTCAGAGCCCTGAGGCGCTGTTGACATAAAAAAGGGTAATTAATTGTGTTATGAGAACAACACACACAAAAACACAGTTATTTATATGCGCTGCACTGACATGGGGGTGGGGGTGGGGGTGGGACTGGAGCATGGGAACGTATTTTGCCATTGATGGGTGTGGGATAAACCCTAAGTGTGGCTAACACCTAGGGTCTATAGGGATATACTTTGGGAGATGTAAAACTTGGGCGGCCCTAACGCCACCAAAAATTGTACGTTCAAGCTAGTCAGAACGGATTCTGCAGTAGTCTTGTGAAATGGCGATTTACAGACCAAGAGAAGACTTTTTGGAAAATGTACCCCTGGAATGGCTGACTCGGTAATAGACTGGTGCAATAGTTTCACTCGACGTACTGGAATTTAGGTGACAAAAAGAAATGAGTGTACGTGTTCCCGTTTACCGTGACAGCGGGGAGCAAGGGACCATCAGCGTCACTTGCCTCCATTTTGCCATGTGCACCTCAATCGTGAGAGCAGTTGCTCTTATGCCAGTACTGCTTTTCACGAATTGGGTGCTCCTATTACCCCGTTCTTCTAATACAAGATGTAATTTGCTTCCTGCATTCTCTGCTGTTATAGGCCATTCCTGTGTGCGTCCCTTACTGGCGGATATTTGTTGTAGGACAGTTGTTAATTAAGGAATACAGTTTTATCCATGACCAGCCTATCTCTAGCTAAGTTTCACCCATGCTTTGCCTGTGTTGGGATCGGTCCCTGGCCTCTCTGAACCTCCATTTCCATAAAACTATACAGGTAAGTTGATGACTATTTTGAACAGCGCCACCCAGTCAATTTAGTTTTAAAATATTCAACAGCATTATTATTAAATAGTAAAGTCATGCAGTTCGTTCACCTTGACGGACCATTAAGAGTTTAAGACAGACTAAATCGAGTCATCTATGATGAGATTCATTATGACGTCATCCCACACGTCATATAGTTGATTATGAAGTCATATATTAGATGGATAAACTGGAATCCTCCATTCTTATTTAACTGTCATCTTTTGTATGGCAAACAGCACGGGTGTTATTAGAAAATACGGGCGTGTCAATGTAAAGCGCCAATATCGAATGTGCGCCGTTAGTCAATGGCACAGGGACCAATATAGAATTTGATATCGGTGCGCCAGTTGGTCAACGTCGCAAGCTAAATAAAGAATTTGATATCGGCGACCCCGTTGGGCAACGGCGCAGGGGACCAATATTGAATTTGATATCGGCAACCCCGTTGGGCAACGGCGCAGGGGACCAATATTGAATTTGATATCGGCGACCCCATTGGGCAACGGCGCAGGGGACCAATATTGAATTTGATATCGGCGACCCCATTGGGCAACGGCGCAGGGGACCAATATTGAATTTGATATCGGCGCCCCCGTTGGGCAACGGCGCAGGGGACCAATATTGAATTTGATATCGGCGACCCCATTGGGCAACGGCGCAGGGGACCAATATTGAATTTGATATCGGCGACCCCGTTGGGCAACGGCGCAGGGGACCAATATTGAATTTGATATCGGCGCCCCCGTTGGGCAACGGCGCAGGGGACCAATATTGAATTTGATATCGGCGCCCCCGTTGGGCAACGGCGCAGGGGACCAATCTAGAATTTGATATCGGCGCCCCCGTTGGGCAACGGCGCAGGGGACCAATATAGAATTTGATATCGGCGCCCCCGTTGGGCAACGGCGCAGGGGACCAATATTGAATTTGATATCGGCGCCCCCGTTGGGCAACGGCGCAGGGGACCAATCTAGAATTTGATATCGGCGCCCCCGTTGGGCAACGGCGCAGGGGACCAATATAGAATTTGATATCGGCGCCCCCGTTGGGCAACGGCGCAGGGGACCAATATTGAATTTGATATCGGCGTAAATTTCTGTTTTTAACCGAACCTTATTAATGGCTGGCTGAACACAATAAATAACTAAATAAATAAAATGCAACAATTCTTAAATTTGAATATTGTTATCAATGATGTGTGGGCGTGACGAACTTATCTAGAACAAATTGCTCCATGTGAACACGACGAACGTTCATCATGAAACTGTATTAGAACAAGAATAATTAACATAATTTTCAAACCGACACGAGTTACGAGTACATTTCAAATTTTACTGATTAGATTTAGCGGCGCCATGTTTAATTTTAAACGCATCAATGATTTTCAAAGGTGCGTACAACTCGGATATCAATGTCGCCGCTTTTGTTTCCACGCAGTCGTCTATTGCTTTTATAAAGCCAATACACGTTTCCCACATTCACGCGATTACGCTGGGATTCCTCTAAATCAACGCTCCGAGCACAACCTCTGGCTGGTTAAGCCGCCAATAAGCAGTTGATCCGCATTAAGTTACTAATGCAGTAAAATATACCGCAATTAAAACCATTCCAATGATAAATTGAAAACACTATATTATTTAAGTCATACAACATTGGAAAGCGCATTCAATTGCCCAAACATTCATGCTTTATTTTTTATATCTTTGTAAGATTATCACCGAGTTATTTGCGTATATAAAATACACCATTATATAGGTATAGCATAGTATAGGTCATGGTTTTATAGTCCGCTTCCACTTGCGCTCTCAGCCGACCTTACAACTTTACCCCCTGGTCATTGAGCCTTTTTCATTCCTACCTATTGATTCATTAAATCAAGTTGATATTTTAAAATTGCAATCAACTGTATTAAATTTCAAAAAACTTTAAAAACTAATACGGAAATGCATAGCAAAATTGGATTAGCTTTCCAGTGATGTATGACTTCAATAATATTATGAAATTAGTACGAAAACTGCTTAAAGTACGTTGTAAAAAAACCAACACCATCTGCGCTCTGTACGCTGTACGTTGTATTTGATTCTAAGAGTAAAGAAATAATGCTATCTGCTCGCCGGCTATCAACTGGTTCAGTACCAGCCAGAACTGGTATGTGCAATGCATTCGTCCACCGCCACTGCGATATTACATAGTACACCGGCCTCACACGCTGCGAGTTTCTCTTATTTTCGTACAACTATTTACGTACAACACGATGTCGTTGGATGTTGTAGCGTGTGAGGATGCCTACGATATGATAAGACAAGATTCTACGCGAATTTGTCGTATCGTAGGTAATCGTGTCGTATCGAAGTTTTTTTAACATGTTCAAAATTTTTCACTTGTACGTTAATTTATCTTGTCGTATCGCAAGAAATCGTGTTGTGTGAGAGCAAATCGCGGACAATTGCAGCACATCAAAACAGTTGTAGATATTCATAACATATTGGCGCATGCGTGCGAAGGCTTTTCCTGTTGTAAAAACATGGCATCGCCGTTCAAATGATCAGAGTCTGCAGAAGACAAGCTTATTCAAATGTGGTCCGAGTGACCTAATTTGTACAACTGTGCATTAAAAGCACATCATAACAAATTCACCAAAGGGAAGAGGCTTGATGAGATGCGGCACGAGTTGGGGTGTACTGGTGAGTTTCATGTATTGTGTTGGATTGAAGGTTCACCCTATATGAGTATCAGTGATATCGTTCCAGCTGAGGTGTAAGCTACATATGGTGTCTGTTACAGAATGATTGACTGAATTGTCCACGTTTGGCCAACAAACGCCACTATCATGAAATGACTGTATGTCTATTTCACTTAACACCCGTTTAGAGAAGTCCAATAGCCTCAGAACACGCATTTCTAGACGAGCAGGTTGGAAAGCTGTATCTATCCGTTATATAATTTAAGATTAGTCTGAGTGACAGTTTTTGCTCTTCATGGCAGCAACATCGTTATGTGCATTTAATTTCAAAATATTCAACAGCATAGTTTTGTCCTCGCGGGAATAGAGGATTTAAAATCTCAATAAAGTCTAACCTGCCTACAATGGACACTGTATGTTGTCACTAAACACAAACACAGTCACACAGTCGTTAATACAACCCATTGCTATGATAACTAGAAGAGACTCGACGAAGGGGATGCTTACTCGCGTCTTTTAGCATACCCTTATAGGCCACATACCCTAGATAAAATTGACCTTTTGATGCTAAATTGTAACGATTCCTACCTGTTGATATTAGGAACCTATGAGGAAAAATTTGCGATTCTACCTTTTTTATATTCTTGAAATATGCTGCAGACACGAGAGACAGACAAACATACGACAGACAGACAGAAGGAACTGTTAGCAATACTCATATCGGCCTCAGGGCGTGAGTAAATATCTTTAGGATTCATATAAGATGGCCCATTAAGCCTGCCAGTCTTAAAGAACCACAGTCTTCGGATTACAGAAAGCATGTGACCATTTTAATATTTTATAGCCGATGCTTTTCTACTGAGTTTGAATGACGTGATAAACTATCGCCATGGACGACAACATGGCAATGTTCACAAGCTAATGTTAGAACAGAGTTCAGAGTTAAATTATCATCAAATAAATGCAATAATTTCATTGAAAATCGTTATTGCAGAATCTATTAGCAAAATACCATATATGAGACTAGTGGAACTTAATTTTAAACTCTGGAAAGAAATTTACTGTAATTTCTTCCATATAGCAGAGTTTATACGAAATGCAATACTTCACAAACAGTGGGGATTTGAGTAAAAGTAGGCCTAGTAATTTCAAATAGTTTATTGTTGGAATATCCAATTATCGGGCGACCATCAGATTTTATTAAAGTGATTCAAAATGTGGTATGATCAACAAATAACCAGAAATATCGATTGTCCATTTGGGTTTTAATATTATGTGGAATATTACTGTGTATATTGCCACAACAATGAAGTACATGTTTAATAAATCTTTTGCTACAGAAAAGCAGTTGGTCAGCCATATGGCATCTTTGCGCACTGCATTTGGGAGGCTCTGCCATCCAGGGAGAAGTGGTGACGCTGGCAAGCCGCTTACTATGAGAAACAGATGGCTGCAACAAACGCTACAATTCTTGGGACCATACATAAAGCCTAGAGCATCACAATCCATCCTGCAGGTTTGTTTTATGTAGATATTAAGGAAGACATGAAATCAGGTATCTAGTATATTATTTACCAAATAATATACTTCAAATCCACAATCATTCCACGACTTGACCAGTCTGCGTCATAGTGATCCTTAATAGCCATAAACCCACATGGGTTAATATAGAACAGTATTAAATCATGTTATCCTGCCATGCAACAGCCCCAGCCGGGCTGTTGAAATAATCAGATATATAACTCCGTTGGGCTTTAGCGACTTTGGTTGCATTGTTGCCCTTCATTGCTTGTAAATGTTTCATCGTGCCTTCATCACGCCAGCTACCTGGTTGGAAATCATGGGTGATGTCATCTTCATCGTCCAAGAGTGGTTGTGATGCACCTGGACACCTTATGCGCAACATGTTGTGCAGTGCACAAGCTGCAAGCACGACTTTTTCAGCACGTTCTGGTGTAATTAGCATTGGTTGCAAGAGTACCCGAAATCTGTTGGCCAATATGCCGAAGGCATTCTCTACCATACGTCTAGCACGTGATAGTCTATAATTATAAATTCGCCGTTCCTTTGTCAAGTTTCTGAAGGGGTATGATTTCATCAGATATCTTCGGAGAGGAAAAGCTTCATCTGCTACGAGAACAAATTGCTGAGGCATGTCATCCCCTGGAAATGCTTGTGGTTTTGGAATGTTAAGAGCGTTGGACTCAAGATCTTCATACAGATCGGTGGCTGCAAACACACCACCGTCTGAAATACGGCCATTTGTACCAACATTTACAAAGAGAAACTTGTATTCTGCGTCAATTACGGCCATCATAACAATGGAGAATGTGCGTTTGTAGTTGAAAAATGTTGATCCAGATTTTGGTAGTTGTCGCAGATACACATGTTTGCCGTCCAAGGCCCGGATACAGTTGGGAAACTGCCATTTCCTCTGGAATCCCTCGGCCACAGATAACCATTCGTTGGTGGTAGTAGGACACTGAAAAATATATACACAACATTATATATGAAATTCAATAAACATGATTGTGCAGTCATGTTCAAATAAAAACTTAAATGATATTTGTTTAGAGGACACGCAAGAGATCCAAGGTGATAACGGTGAGGAGGAGGATGGGGAGGAGGAGGAGGAGGAGGAGGAGGAGGAGGAGGAGGAGGAGGAGGCGGTAGATGATGATCATCAAGAAGCTGTGGAAGCTGATGTTGAGATTGAAGCGGGGAAAGCAGGCATTGAGGAGCAGGACGACGATGATGGCCTGGGCGATGATAACGATACCAGCAGCATCAAGTCTGCTAATGAAACCTCAAAGTTCCTAGCACCGATAAAATCACTCCTCCCTTCGCAACGAGGAAAACACCCAAACGGAACTGGACGAAAAATATGCAAGAAGAAGAAGAAAGAAATGTGCTACATAAAGTAAGTGCGCTACATCGATATTTTAGCCGCGGACAGCAGCTCAAGAAACCGTTCTGTCCCTTAGGTAGTCAGTTAGTCAGTTAGTCAGTCAGTTTGTTAGTCAGTCAGTCAGTCACAAAAGCTTATTCCGGGCTGTAGTTTCGCCATTTGAGAACGGATTCAAACCAAATTCGGCAAATATATTCCTGTAGGGAATATCTATGAAGTAGCGCTTTCAAATAGTGGAGTTGTGGTCCTTTGAAATTTTATACAGTATGGGAGGCAATGGACCAAGATAATACTTTGGTGGAACGTTTTGCCATAGTCAGAGCTATTGACTTCTAACTTGGTACGTGGGCAACTGTTTTGGGAAAATATAGGTCAAAGTTCAATTTTCATATTGAAACCTATAGTAAATGATCATAGCTGTACTTTCATAGACCCGCAGCTACCAAGATTGATCGAGAGTGTTGATTAGGCAATATATGCTTAGCCTTTTTTCAAATTTGTCATCATGACCTATATGACGTTTGCACAACATGTGAATACACACCAAACTATATTAAGACTTATACAGTTAAAGCGCCTATAAAGACCACCCGTGTTAAGAAACCGCCTGTCTTAAGAGACAACATTTGTTGCCAGAAGAAATAGTGACGGACCAGTAGGTTTTTTAAGGAGTTTCGTTGAAATAAAGAAATACTTAAGCATAGGAAAATTGTTACTCATTACTCTCACTGCAGAATTACTAATTAATGCATGTCATTAAGCATATTAAGTACCATATAATTTATTTCTTGAAACTTGAAGCCGCGGCCTGGATTTTGGATAGGTAGGACTGACTAGGCCATATTGAAACCACAGCACTGTGTATGACTATGGTGTAGCAAAATGGTTAATGTTTGGACTTTACTCAGTTACCTACTGCTATCTCACAAGGGTACAATCGCAGACATTCTGAGGGGTGGAATTCAATAAGGTGATTTAAACCTCGGTTTAGCCTAAACCAGGTAACAAATCTCTACTTCAACCGAGTAATAAAAGATTTGTTACCAGCTTTATTCTTAAGCCGAGTCCGCATTCAATAAACGAGTTTACACCTGGTAACATCCAGACCGAGTTTAAACTGGTTTACACCAGCCCTACACCACGATTAAATCATGTTCAGGTATTTAGTCTTAAACTTATTGAACCTGAGTCACCAGATAGGAAGAATTATATACGACGTAAGAAACAAATTGTTGAAGATTTAAAATACTAATTCGCCTGAAAATTTTGGTCTATATGACAATACAATGGTCCAATCTAATTATTTTCGAAATAGCAAGCTGTATGCCTGTATATGCAAACAAGCCACGTACCTGTGTTGGCTCATTTACATTAGCCGATTTGACTCGATTTGTCGTTGACTACATGGTCGCCAGAGAAAACCATCGTATACGACATGCCCGTCTACGTTAACCCCTTGGTTGTGCTAGAATTTGAGCCAAATTGGATTAGAACGTATTAGATACATCACAGCACGCACACAGCTCATATACGTGCGCAGACTTGCAAAGCAATATTAAATTTACAGTTTGCATTGTAGATATGACATGCAAATTGCCAAGTGCACATAATATTCTGAAATTGCCCGATTATTAGGGGCCAATAAAACAATGACTGATAGTGTATTCACACTACTCTATTCTGTCATCGCGCACATCACATCTGGTCTAAAATCAGCTAATGAAACCTTTGTTTGCGCATGTCAGACACACAGCGAGTGCCGAAACGATCGGAAGATGAATAGAAACCTATATTTATTACACATCATTAAGGGACACGGCAATGTTACCAAAAAGGAAAATATAGATGGCTAACGAGAGCAATGATAGATTGCAAACATTCGCCACCCCATCCCATCCCCGTTTGTAACACACAGAAATCGGTTTTTTCGGGAACCCTATAGTAGACATACGTTTACGCTATTTCTTGTAGTAAAATTTGAGTCAGGTCTGACAAGTAGTTTCCAGGAATAGATTTTAAACATTGGTCGAATTCGGCTCCTGTTTTTCCAGATTATAGCGAAAGTCTGAAAATTCTCATCCATGGTAAGTTCGTTTGCGGTGTTAAAATCTAAGGCAAAGTAGACACAGTTTTGGAGATATCCATTGATTCGAAAATTGATCGGATCTGGATCCGGATCAGGCCCAAAGTCAGGGCGCCCAACAATAGGACAACGCGCTCTTTCATGTGTTATGAGGGCAAGCTTTTCAGCAGTTTATAAGCTACCGCTCTGGGCCTGTCCACCCACCCGCCCGCCCGCCCACATGCCCACCTGCACATCCACGCCAACCAGCCTACTCGCACGCACGTACGCACGCAGGCACGCACGCACACACGCACGCACCACCCACCCATCCACCCACCGACACACTCACCCATGCACTCGATCACAACACCTTCGCTGAGAAAAATCAAAGCTCGCCTCGGTTACAAATATATACAGTACATCGGAGGGAGCGATGGAGGGATGGAGAATATATATAAGGATATATGGAGGGAGTACGCTAGAGAAAGGTGGGGAGGGAGGCAGCGAGAAAGAAGTGTGTGTGTGTGTGTGTGTGTGTGTGTGTGTGTGTGTGTGTGTGTGTGTGTGTGTGAGAGGGAGGGAGGGAGGGAGGGAGGGAGGGAGAGAGGGAGAGAGGGAGAGAGAGAGAGAGAGAGGGAGGGAGGTAGGGGGGAGGGATTTATAATTAATTTCATACATAAACATGAGCATCAGAGAGGAGAACCCCTCGTCATTTTCGACTCGCACGGTGCTAGATTCCCAGTTATTGAACACGAGCAATGATACCAAGCCATTAACCTCTTAAAGGACGTTACCAGAACGTTTCTATACGTGACCTCTTAATGCGAAGTTCATTTTTAGATTCCAAGCTTAAGCGTAAATACCTGCCAGAGACTGAGGCTGATGACGTTCAATAATATATCCTTGACCAGAAATCAATGCATGTACATAAACAAGCTGAATCGATCGATACAGCTAGTACAAGCACTCCTAAGAAATGAACTCTTGGTAGTCTGTTCTCCCGAACTCCTAACAAGGTAACTAACGATGATCAGCTTAACGTAATAGTAAAAGCAGATGTCCAGGTAGAACTAGAGACATATTTGTCATCTGTCCAACCCGATGAAGATTCGAAGACCATAAGACAATCCCCACATTGGCTAAGTTTGCGAGAACACATCTTTGCGTAACCACTACCAGCTGTTCAGCTGAGAGACGCTTTACTAAGTCAGGACAAATTGTTTCCGCCAAACGAGTCACTCTAAAGCCGGACAAAGTTAACATGCTGTCGTTCCTGGCAGCTAATCTACCAAAATTTGCTCTGAAATAATTGTAAAGAGAATTGGAGATATTTGTTTGTAAAGAGTTTCTCTTAGAAAATGGCCATTTGCAGAGCAAGAGTCTATTTTACCACTAGAATGACTGGCTCCATAATTACGCCAGTCATTCCAGTTGTAAACATTCAAAAATAGTCTTCTTGCTCTGCAAGTGAACATTTCTCAAGACCAATGCAGAAGTCGTTTTTGACTGTAGTGTTAAAGGGCTAATTAAATGAGTTACATCTCATGATGCTAATCTCATCTCAGATGTTGTATTGCACCGATAGAATATGTTCTATAGATTCCATATCATTCATATACTGCCACATTCTCTGATCTGTATCGCAATTATCTGCTTTGTAATATCGCCTAAATGTTAAACGGTGAACGCCACCAGTTTGTCTCCTCAAGCTATAGTGTGTGATGCCATGTAGGCGCCAATGCATCACATTCTTTGTTATGTAATACTCATCAGGTTGAATATTTTGAAACTAATTTGACTGGAAGTTGTTGCTGCCTATGGTTTACCTGTAGGATTGCTTTTATATCACATTGCCAAACTATAGCTGCCACCTCTATGACTGAGCGTATATACCAAGGCAGACACACTTTTTTTTCTGATTGGTTGAAAAATAAATCATGATAGCCAGCATAGGGTGTAGAAATGTACCAACATTTAACAACTAAATCCTACATATCTTTCCTTAGCGCCGTGATTAAAAGCATAAAATTACCTGCATAGTTTATGAGCAGAATGTTAGATCACCTGAACAGCTATCAAGAGCTGGGATTAGTGATCCTTTAAGGGTTAAAATTTACGCCGATATTATTGATATTTACGTTGATATTATTGTTGAAATAGAATGATTCATAGCAGCTTAACACGCCCTGTTGGCCAATGCGGCATTTGGAGTGATCTCATTAATTGCCCATTTGTAGAGCAAAAGAAGATAATTTTGAAAATTGAATGGAAATGACTGTCTCGATAACTGAGTGAGTTACCCCAGTGATAAATGTTCAGGAATATGTTTCTCTTGGTGCATAACGGGGCATTTCATGAGAAACTGAAATCTTCTTGAAGAAATATGTGGGTCAAAGGGTTAAACCTGCTTAGTGCTGTCTCCGTTCCGTTTCCCTACGTGACCAAACCCTCAAAATGTTGAGTTTTTTCAATTGATATTTAATTCATCAAGGGGTTTTCCGATCACAATGAAACTTCACAGGATGCTTCTACACCATCATTACCTAATACCGGTATGACGGTTATACCGCCATGAAAATTCATATCATAACCACTATCAGTGTTTCCAATACCGCCCACCCTTACTTGCATCATTATCTTATTGAGGAAAATAGGCCTAGGCTCAATAGTTTCTAAAAAAATCCGTATGATCCGAATACAGATCCGGAAAATCCGAATCACAACCAACGTTTCAGAACTCTAGGTTGCCATATCAAGCATTTTCAGCTATGCTAAGATTACAGACAAATTAAACCTGTTGTTTCCGAGACAAAGCCGCGGAGAGACAACCAGACAGACTGGCAGACATAGATCCATCACATTCAGTGGGGAGAGGGTAACTCACAAAATGTACTCTCGCCGAATCGCCCATCTAGCAACGTGTAAATTACGAACATCTCTCAATGCTTCCATCATTTGTCTCAGCGATGTGATTTAAACCCGATTCCTAAACTAGGCCCTACCCCCTACGTGGTTTAAATTTTCGCAATATGTGTTACCTGGTTAATGTTTTAAACCACCTTACGCCAATCGGTTTAGCTTGTTAGCAGATTTATTACCTATTTTGGTACTGGGTTTAAAATTTGTAAATCTTTTAACGGATAGCTATAGGTCACATCGAATAAATTTAGGTTTATAGGCATTTATAATTATATTACTTACGTGTACGTTAAACAATATTCTTTATCTCAAAGCGATATTTGAACTAGGTTTTAATGCATGTTTAAACCTAGTTATAATAGCTAGACCAGGTTTAACTCCCTAAACCACGTCTAGCTAAATCGCCTTATTGAATTCCACCCTCTAGCTATTCAAGTTACTGGTGTTTTAGTGAACAATAATAGCCAGTGTCTTACATCTTAATAGTTTATGGAGGAGATTATGTGCACACTTACTGCTAACTATAACAACAGTTAGAATCGATATGACTTGTGGGCTTACTTATTTTAAGCATACACACCTTTTCAATAATAGTACCTTTGAAATAATTACACAGTTATAGTCAAACGTTCTCTTAAGGACACCTCTATATAAAGGACACCTCCACATAAAGACACTTAAACAGTCCGAAAACAAGAGCAATAATTGATTGCAAACCCTCGCCCTTCCTTTTGTCACATTGAGATGCTTCAACACATTCAACTGAAACGTGGTACATTGCTTTAGTATTAATAGTTACAGATAAAGTTCGCGGTCCACAAGTTTTCGTCACAATTTGACAGAATTATCCCCCTTTTTGACTTATGAAATACGAAAAATATCAGTTTTCCGGACTTTTTTCCGAGATGCTCCAACATATTCAACTGAAACTTGTTATAAGAAGTTACAGATCAAGTTTGAGTTTCAGCAGCTTCTGTCAATTTTTAATGGAGTTTTAGATTGAAGATTTATATCACAAGGTAGGAGCATGTATTGCAAAGCAATACATACATAATGCTTGTTTCTTTTACAGAAAAGGGTTGTCTTAGGAGACGACTGTGATTTTCAAAGCACCAACTCACTCGCTGTATTCTCTTGTGCTCATTGTGTATGCACCTGGCCACTCATAGCCACGGGTGTGGGCTATGAAGGAGAGTGGCCGTGATCGGGGTTAGGATTGACTCAAAGATTCTGTTTGTTCGTTATTCTGTCCATCCAGAATCAGTTTTTGGGGATTAACGTGGACATTTTTTACCATCTGTTTCTGTAATTTGATTTCGATATACACGCGGTAACTGAAAGTGGATGGGGTTTGTTTTATTGCAATTGCATTATAGGCATGCCATCAGCGGGAGAACACATTTTCCTTCTACATTTCATTTTGTGTTTTGCATATAAATAAAGTTTTCATAACTAAATTGCCACATCCTGTATACGCGAGTCTATTTTTTCATCAGATTAACACTAAATTAAAACATGAAATATTCTCTTTTATTACTATATTAACATCTCATAATTTATTATTATTCCTACTTTGTATCTCAATACGTTTTTCTTCAGCTATGCATGTTACAGGTTTTATTATACATTTATGTCGTCTCCTAGCTACTGTACATGCACCATTCTTGGCATAAGCACGCCTGTCTTCTCCCATGGTCCTACCTATAAAGCTACAAGTTTACCTAAGCTAACATATGCACTGTGCAACATGACTTTCTTGTCTCAGCTCCAACAACCATCCTTGGGTTTAGACACATTTCTCGATACAGTTACAACAATTTGTCCTCATTTAGATACTGCATTACATGCAGTTATCAATCACTAATGTATTTCTTCTCTTAGTTCAAACATATATTTTCGCTTTTATATGAATGTCCCCATTTATGCAGCTACAACTACTTGTCATTAAATAGCATAGGTACTGCAACGCATATATTTATCTAACACAAAAACCCTTCCCTCTCTCAGCTACAACAACTAGTTTTGGCTTTAACACGCATTTATGCATCTACAGTTAGTTGTCCTCAGTCAGGTATTTGAAGCGGGCCGGTAGACGCAATTAAAAATTAAAGTGTTCGCACCCGAGGCGGAATATGGCTCCATATTTTCCCTCTATTTGCCTGGTCAAAAATGATATTTGACCGGTCAAAACGTACCGTATCCGGGCTTTTTTTTTTTTTATCATAGTATGAAATAAAGGCTAATATCCGCCAGCTTCCACTATGCGCATGCTCTGCGAATGTACACCAAAGTGGTCGAAATCGTCAGCTAATGTAACAAAAGTGGCTGGTGCCTGTACAACGAGTGTTCGATTGGTAAATATAATCGACGATATTTTTTATATCGCTTTCTCCAATCATATGAATCTTTCACTAAATTCGCTAGAAAGTAAAGTGTGTTTTGATAAATAATGATACGGGCATAGTATACAAATATTCAGTAAATAATCTGTCTTTGAAGCTTTGAAGCGTTTGCAGAACTCTAGCTATCACTGATTAAGTCCCTGGTGTCTTTGGCCAACTGACATGTACACATGTGCCAGAATTGACATCAGAAATCGACAACAGTCGATTATTGGACAATTGCCAGCTGCTGGACCAGACAGGGGTCAGACCATGAAATAAACATCCAATGACCGCCGCCTGTACACACACTACATAAATGGTCTATAATGTATTCGGCTTATTCCAGTATTCATGACTTTACTATGAATGTCCCCATTCATGCAGCTACAGCAGCATGTTATCAGTTAGGCTAGGTACTGTAATATATGTGTTTTATCTAACACGTGGCCCCTTTCTCCTGTCAACTACAACGAATGTCCTTGGCTTTAGAACTTGTCCTCGGTTAGGTAGTGTAGAACTTATGATCATGCCATTCTTTTCTCAGCTATAGCAACCATTCATAGTTGTACTATACAAATCCCGACCTATACAGCTTTAGCATCTTGTCTTAGTGTACAGCGCTTGTTTAGTAAACATGGCTTTCTCCCTCCAACTACGTGTACAACAACGAATCTTGGTTTCAGCATGCATATCCACATTTGTACAGCTACAACCACTTATTCTCATTCGAATACTATACGACATGTATTTAATAAACATATATTTCTTCTTCCAGCAACCTGTACATCAAACATTCTTAGCTTTAGTATGTCCCCACTTCTGCAGCTCTACCAATAGTTCATCTGTCGCACAACGCACTACATGTGTTTACCCAACTTATCTTTCTTCTATCAGCTGTCACATGTATTCTGCTTTTTAATTTACATGCCCCATTAAATGCAGCTATAGTATCCCTTCCCCAGTTAACCTAGGTACATGTGATACATGTGTATATTAAACTCATAAACCATTTTTCTCGGCTACAACAGATGGCATTGGCTTTAAGATGCAAGTCCCCGCAACTCCCCCCCCCCCCCCCTCCCATGTGTGCCGCTGCAAGAACGTGATAATTTTGCCTTTAACATGTTTCTCATTGTGTAGCTGCAGCAATATGTCCTCATTTAGCAACTGTAATACATGTATTTTTCAAACATGATTTTATTCTCTCGGGCTAAGCAACTGTCTTGGCTTTATCATGCGTATCTACACTTATGCAGCTACAAGAAGACGTATGGTTAGATGGCTGCATATGACCCAGCGGGACACCCTGTGTGACGTCAGTTTTATGGTTGAACCTGAAGGTGCATCCATATAGGAGTCCAAAACCATGTGTTGCCACTTTCAAAAGGTGTCCATTATGGCCACCATCTTGAATTCAAAATGGCCCCCATTTCTCATAAATTGGCCCATTGTGCATCCGTGCATTTATCTATCTGTTCATATACCCACTCATGAAAATTAATTTCTGAAGGAGAAATCTAGTAATACAGTGTGGATTCGCTTCAAATTTGGTATGTTAATATCTTATCGGAATGGGTTGCTTTGGATTGCATTTCATCAAAATGCATTCATATTTGCTAGAGTTACCCCACCCACCCCACCAGCCCTACCAAAGCCCACCCCACGCTTGCACATTCCTGAAACCGTTAGGTTCGTCAATAATCTGGTTTCAGCTGGATAAAAAGAGACAGTTATCGCTAATATAACTACTATTTAATAAGTTCTAAACATTTATTTTTAAGATTACTCATTTTTATTGTTATTATCAGATATTCACATCAGAGATTATATATTCAACAAATGTCGATATTGGTGAAGTGATTGAGTGCGGTGTTTTAGGACAGATTGAGGATATTTCTCTACAACTAGTTGAAGGCTGCACACCTGTACGAGAGAATGTTCTAAAAACAGAATCACCAAATGGGTGGCCGCAAAGGGCTGATAATATATGCGAATCTAAAATTAACATCGCCCCCACTGCTGCATTGTTTGAATGGATTATGTTTGCAACAACTAGAGCTCGATTGTTAATGCGACTATTAGAGCAGCAATTTGTCAAGTGCTGCAAAGAAGGATCCTGAGTCTTGGACAAGAGATTATATTGTGTGCAACAAATGGAAAGATTATTACACCAAAGAGCTTAGTATTATCTTGGACAGTTAGGAAGGTTACATTGTACGCATGTTTAACAGATCATGGTGCATGTAATGAAATCAGCAGAGAAACAGTAACAGCAACTGCAGAGAAAGCAAGCAGTGCAAAGAATTTAGTTCCGGAGTCATTATCACCAGGTGTGTCACTTACCATTGCATTTGCTAACACGAAGATCAATGAAGAGACCCTTACTGGCGGTATCACCTTCCAGGGTACTAGTGGGTGTCTAATGCACCAAAGATCATTCTAGAGGTAGCAAAGACTGACAAATTAGCTATGTCTTGTACAAAACAGTGCTGCTTTAAATCATGGCAAAGTGACATCCAGACTTACTATGCTGGAAAACGGATTCCTCCTACACGAGTTCCAGATACAGCAACAACGTCTGTTCTTAATGTGAAAGAACTTCAACACTCGCAGGAGAGAAATTTCGCATTTATATTGCAGCGTTTTTCAAGTGTAATATGAATTTCAACTCTGTCATCCGAAGAAATAGTTCCCTCAAGGTCAGGTTTCAACCATAACACCTCTGATGCCATCTGCGAAAAAGCTTTAGTAGAACACATCCCAGTGACATCCCGTCACCAACCAAAATGTCAGTCATCTACTCAATGTTGTGCATTAGTGATAAAATCTGCAAAGCACTAAATCTTGATTTAATATTGGTAGTCCGTGATCATGCAATATATTACAAATGTTGGAAACACTATGTATGGCGAAAGAATTATTTTTAAAGGTTATTGTACGTTGGGAGGTTTTCACATCATAATTATCTTTACGTCTGTAATTGGTACACGATTTCGAATTGCAGAGATTGAGAGATCTCATGATAGAATCGAGCATAGGTGTATCTGGTCCTGTTGATGATGTCCTTAATTTTAAACATTACTATAAATGCATGAGGTCTCTGAAAATTCTGTACAAAGTAATGATCAGAATGGAACTTTGTGCTTTCATGAACATCTCCTGGCTAGAACACAAAAGTTCAAAGACATTACTGTTACACAGAATGATATAAACAAAGATGAGCTACAGTATATGCTTGAAAATATGAGAACAAATCCCTCTCAAGATTCACTACAAGATCTACTCAATTCGGACAGTTTCAATGTTCAAATTTTGGAACTTATTTTGCTATATGTGTGATTTATTACTCAATCTTATCAGATCATTCAGACAGCCAACTGGATCCTCTACCTGCTAGGTATTTGCAAAATAAGTTGGACAACACAATTATTGCAGCATCTGCCATACTCAAATGTTGGAGTTGTCCATATCAAATTCAGCGCCATCAGCCATTTTGGTTACATCAGCTCATGGATATATGGTAAACGGGGGATTTGGAGCTCAACCCATTGCATCCTACAAGTTTGGCCAAAAACGTAGAAAAAGAAAACAGAGCAATGATGGTCAAAGGTGGCATTGTTAAATTCAGCCGAAACATGGAAGCTGTTGATAGGTGGATATTGTTGGAGCATGTTAGAAGCAGCGTGGCTCTTAAATGCCGTGAGACGGCTGGTAAAAATATTGATGAGCATGATTCCACTCATAATTATCTGAGTCCTCTCTGAATGAAACAAGATGGCCATGATATGGATACAATTATTCAAACTGGCATGGACGGTGTTGTAAATGCCTTTGCACCACCAAGTAGCACAAATATAGTGAGCTCTGGCTTCGAAATTGATGACACAGCAACCAACACACCTATTCGCACTGAGGAGATAGGTGAGCTGGCAGTGACATCATTTATTATCAAGTGCATTCTTTCTGCAGAGAAAGACTTCTATTCTCCTATAAAGAAGACATGAATTGAGTTATTAATCAAACCAACAAAGGCAAAGTTACAAGGTATAATTGCGAAATGGTAATGGAAAGCAGATTGGAAACTAATTCTTCACATAGCAATCATTGGGCAAAAACGAAAACTGGACATGAGAGAAGTCATGAAAAAATCGGCTTAGCCCAGTTGCACCCTCATTCACTACAACAGATGGTCTCGAAATTCAGTTTTAGTTGGTGCATTAAAGAAATATGCAAAGGATCCAGGAACAAACGTACATAATGAATGCGTGATCAGTGATACTGTGGCCATACTTCACAGTTTGATTCATCTTCCATAAACATGTGGCGAGCTGGCTGCACAGATCTTCCAAAAATGTTTAGTGCCACATTGCAGATAAAAAGAACAATCAGGTAAATTTTGTAGCTGATGTGCACAGCTCCAATTCTATCAAAAATTCTAAACGTAGTCAGCGTATCAATGATGTACGAATGATCAATATCAAATTATCGGACAGAGACCAAAACAGCATCATATAATCAACGCTGGATACAATATCTAGCTGGTTGGAGGGAACGAAATGTTCCTAATGGAGTTCTAGGCTAATGAGTGGTCAACCACTAAGTACGCTGCTACTTTATCAGCTTCATATGACAAGATATGAAAAGGTTTCTTAAGATAGATGGCAACACTGGAAATGCACAAGTGTGCGAATATCTTTTCTGCTTTCAGGAGGAGGTAGATACCAGAATGGTCGTACAGCATACAAGCACTCATGGACACAGGAGCATACATATAACTGCATGTCTATAGACTATCAATTTGTATTTCTTATATGTGATCAATAAAAACGCAGAAAGGCGTCTAGCCTTACTGTTCCTCAATTAGCATAACAATAGATAAAAATCACTTTCATAAAAATGAGTTAAGTCAAACTGTCTCTCACTGACATCTGTTTTTCGAGGACACAAACGATGGGTTTTTAGGATGGCCGAATCGAGCTCTCTCAGATAACACCACATTGTGCTCCTAAATACTACTCACTATGGTAAATCGCTTTTGTTAAACAAGCATGTGTCTTTAGTGATCATTCTTTGATGGCCCATAAAGTGTCCCTTATAGACAAGTTTTACCGTTTACTTATATAGAGTATTTGCCATACATTTCTACTTCGTAATAAGGATAATAATACTAGAATACATACAAGCGTCATCGATCTATGACTGCTTTTGTTCCTAGTATAAATCATTTGATTGGTTGATTCATTGAAGTAAGTGAGTGGCATAAATGCACTCCTTTATATATTTAATATTCTCCTATGCATATTCCCAGTGATTGATGTGATTGATATCACAGTGGCGACCATTCTGGTTTCAAAAAGAGGTTATAAATTAAATTAAATTGTATTTAATATTTACATGATGGATGAAAGAAGCTAGAATATGTTTAAAAAACAAGTTAACAACATATTTTGATTATTATGCATTATCTTAAGATGGAATTCCTGTTGATTATATACAAAAACTGATTTTCAACCATTTAAATGGCGGCCATTTTGAATTCAAGATGGCGGCCATAATGGACACTTTTTGAAAGTGGCAACAAGTGATTTTGGACTCTTCTGGTGTTGTACTTTGAGGTTCAACAATAAAACTGACGTCACACAGGGTGTCCCGCTGTGTCATATGCAGCCGCCCTTCTAGTATCTTCTCTATGATCAGTGTAAAATAATCATCCTTGGCGTTTGCACGAATTCCTCCACTTCAACAGCTTCAACAACTTGTCCTCAGTTAGGTACTGCACTACATGTGTTTACCCAACGTGGCTTCTCTCAGCTACAATAAGTATTCTCGCCATTAATATGTACGTCCCCATGTATGCAGTTATAACAACTTGTCCCCAGTTCGCTTAGGCAATGTAATACACGTGCTTATCAAACACACAGACATTTTCTTTTCTCAGCTGCAACAATCCTTTACTAAATTTACCATACATCTCCACACGTGTGCAGCTACAACAACCTCTCATGGGTTAGGTATTGTACAACATGTGTTTTGTTTACACATCTCATTTTCCCTCAGCACAAAGATGCATTGCGTTAATATGCATGGCCCCATTTATACAGCTACAACTTGTCGTCATTTAAATACTGCACAGCTTGTGTTTATCAACCACGTTTGTCGTCTGGCAACTACATATATACAACAACCATTCTTGGTAAGAAAACTTATGTCCACATTTTTCCAGCTATAACTATTGTTCCTCATTTATGTTTGTACTACATGCGCGTATCAAGCATGTTTATCTCTCTCGGATACAACAATCTGTATTGGCTTTATAATGCATTCCTTCACTTATACAGCTACAGGCCATATCTCTTCTCTAAGCTGTAACAATCATTCTTTGCTTTAGCATGCATATCGCCATTTAATGTAATGTAGATCGTTTGTGTATATAATCCTTTCTTCTCTCAGCTGCAATTGCAGGTGTGTGGCTACAACATCTTGACCTCTGATGGGTACTGTTCAACATGTCCTTACCACACATGTTATTTTTTTCTCAGGTGCATCAAGCATGCATAGCTTTTCCATACATCTCCCCATTCATACAGCTTCAACAACCTGCTATATGTGGTTAGCAACCATGTTTATTTTCTGTCAACTACAACTTGATGATGTACAACCGGAACAGCTGGGCAGCTCTAGACAAACTTGACTCCTGCCACCGCAAACACCTACGTACCATCACTGGACATCGATGGCCAGAGAGCATAATTTCCAACGATGCACTATGCAAGACGTGTAATACGCCACCGCTGTCTGTAAAATTCGCCCAGAAAAGATAGTCCATGTTTGGCCATGTGCTAAGGATGCCAGAAGACACACCAGCACACAGAGACTGAGAATTCTCCATACTCGGAGCCAGCAAATACAGAGCCAGGCGATGACGTCATTGCATAAATCTGCTAAGCGTGCTACGAGGTGACCTCAAGAAACCAGGATTAGGTACACTCAAGTCAAGAATGAACCCGAGGAAGCTAAGGATTTTGGCTGAGGACAAGACACAGTGGGCAAAAGCGAGGAAGGACTGATTGCAGCTGTAGGATGTTTCTACTACTACAGCCGCAGAATAGTAATCATACATACAACTATTCCCTCTTTTAATATGTTTCTCCGCACTTACGAAGATACCAGAATTTGTCCTTTTTGGCATTTAGTTACAGTACTACATGCGATTATCAAACGCGTTCTCATCTTTCGGGTACAACCGCCTGTCTTGGCTTTATCATGCTTTTCTCCACTTATCCAGCTATAAAACATTTCTTCTCTCAGCTACATTTCCAACAACAATTCTTGGCTTTAGCATGCATGCCTCCACTTCCACTGCTGCAACAATTTACCATCAGTTGTGTTCATCAAACATTTATTTCTTCTCTGGCTACAGGATGTATTCTCACCTCTCACAGCCGTCTTATTAATTGGGCAAAGGGGTGCTTGCCCCAGGTTCACTTACACCAGGGCTTCACATCTCGCGTGCAACAATAGTAAAACTGATATAAGAACTTTAACTAAGCCAATATACTTAAATGCGAAGTCGGCTCTGAAAGTGTTAATCAAAATGACAAAAGTCGTGTTTAGAACATCCCAAAATCGGTCAGAGCGACTGCAGTCGCAGCTGTATCGTGTCGCACTAAAATCTAGACCAGCTCAGATGGAATCTCATGTGATTCAAGAGGTAAATATGGACCCTAGGTTGAGTGCTAAATTAGTTTGCTAATGAGGCTGGGTGGGGTTAATAGTATATCCCAGAACTCTGAGAAGACAATAGTCACCGAGTGGGACTATTTTACTCGCAAAGGATGTGTGCTATAAAAAAGACCCCCACCCCTGCCCCAGCTTTGTGAAAAAAGCAATTGTAAATATATAGAATAATTTAAACACTCAAACTATGGTCCATATTTACGTCTGGAAATGCGTGATATGCCATTTTGAGATTGCAGATTTAGGGAATTTCGGGGAAAGACGCCCAGACAAACGCTTCAAGGCGAGTGACTACTGATTCGATAGCTGTATCTTATCCCAATCACTTTTCCCCGACCCACATTACCCCCTGTCACCTCTAATATGCAGCTACAGCAGCTTGTCCTCAGTTAGCGTAGGTACGGTAGTACACGTGTTTATCAAACAAGCCATTTCTCCCCCAGCTACATCAAGTATCATTGGCTTTAGCATGTATGTGTGCAGGTACATGGCTACACTGACTTGTATTCGGTTAGGTAGTGTACAACATGAGTTTACCAATCGTGCCATTTTCTTCTCGGTTGCAAGAACCGTCCATAGCTTTACCATAAATGTCGCCATTTATAAAGCTTCCTTCAACAATGTGTTCTCATTTAGATTTCCAATGGTTCACTCTGATCCGGATAAACAAAACCGATCCCGACCGGATCAATTTTTGGATCAAAGAATATCTCGAAAACTTCTTGTCCGATTTGGCTCAAATTTTAACAAAAGGGAATATAAGGTGTAGGAGGATTTGCAAGTTTTGGCTCTGATCCGGATAAAAAAATCTGGCTTAATGAAATCCGGAATCTGGAGATAACTCGCAAACTAATCTCTGATGTGGCTCAGATTTTAACGCAACAAAGAAGCTTAACATGTAAGAGGATTTCCAAACTTTTGCTCTGATCCGGATAAAAAAATCAGGATCCGTGTCAGATCCATTTTCAGATATATAAATATCCCAGAAGCTATTTGTCAGATTTGGCTCAAATTTTTATCAATGATCCCGAATTTTAGGCAATGATCTTGAAAATATGGAGAAATCTGAAAAACTTTCGATTATGACAAAAAGAGTGGGGGCGAGGGTTTGCAATATACGATTGCTCTTGTTTTACTTTCAGTCCTTTGCGGGTATTTTACTACACTCAACTACCCCCAGTTTTTACACTGGCACCCATTTATACTCCTAGGTGGTGAGAGGCGACGAGGTGGGAAGGAAGTCGCCTATGCTTCCAACGGTAGTCAGATATAGATAGACCTGTGGCGCGGCCCGAACCAGTGCTCGTGGGTTGTTTCCCTGCGCGCTAACTACTGATGTATCGGCACGGCACGTAGAACAGAGTTCGTAAATGATAATATACAAATTTGTCCTACTTTTTTATTATGGTATTAATGATTGCTCTCGCCCCACCAGAGGTATTGCAATTGAGTCCGACTGTATGTCTGTCTGTATGTGTATGTCTGTATATATGTCTCTCCGCGTGATTTTCTCAGAATCTACTTACCCGATTTGTTTCAAATTTTGAGAGAAAATAGGTCTTTACAGTAAACTAAGATTACCAAAGTTTGTGATGATCCAGTCTGAATTATCCGGATACGGATCGGATCAATTTTCGGATCAATGAATATCACGAAAACTACTTGTCCAATTTTGCTCGAATTCTAACACAAGAAAGGAATTTATGGTCTAAAAGGATCGCCCGGTGTTGGCTGTAATCCGGATTTAAAAACCTGGATTCTGATCCGATCAGAATCTGATCAAATCAGAGATTTAGGGATAACTCGGAAACTAACCGTCCGATTTGGGTCGAATTTTAATACAAGTAAGAGACGCACAACACGAGGATTTCCAACCTTTCACTCTGATCCGGATAAGAAAACCCCAGATCCATTTTCGGATCAATTTCTATCTCGAAAACTGGCTGTCCGATTTGGCTCAAATTTTAACACAAATGAATCTAGTGTGTGAGAAGATTTCCAAGTGTTGGCTCTGACATGGATAAAAAATCCAGATCCGGATCCAATCCGGATCGAATGAAATCCGGCATCTCGGGATAACTAGGAAACAAATCTCCGATTTGGCTCAGATTTTAACACAACAGAGAAACTTAATCTCGAAGAGGATTTCTAAACATTCGCTCTGATCCGAAAAAAATCAGGATCCGTTTCGGATCAATTTTCAGGTCTATAAATATCTCAGAAACATTGTGGTCGAGTCGTTTTTATAAGTTTGCTTAGAATTTTAATTGGGTTCGTTTTTATTGGGGGCTGTAATTTCTCATAGCCATTTTCACTGCAACACACACAACTAAAGTCTGTAGCAATAACATATATAATCCGTTGCTACTATGCAATGTCATTTAATAAACGACTTTGTAAGTTTTCCTGAATGACTACCCAATTGAAATATAGAAATGGGTTAACAAACCGAAGTGTCTGTTTTAGAATAAATGCCAATTCTTGTAAAGCTGACTTAGCTTAATTTCAGTTGTTATTGCTTAAGCGAAGATGTCCGCCAGTCCGTGGTCTGGCTCTATAGAAGATATGCACCATGTCCCCAGTTTGTCCCCTTTTTGACTGCAAAATCAATATAGTGTGTGTAATATGTGTGCATCATATCTCCACTTTGAATACCAGCGAATAGTACAGCCGGAAGTATAGCCAGTGGCGCGTATTGTATTTGATTTTGACTGAGAATTTACTTCAAAACACAATTCTGGTAAGCGTAGCTATAGGCCAAAAGATACAGAAATTTGTTAAGCAACTATTTTTTTTTAAATAATGGATCATAATCTGATTATGATGAATGCCCCGCAACCCCTGAAATTATTCCCTAAAACGTAGTTGTGAGTTGTGTCCCCTGAATGAGTGAGCTTGTATTAAGAGAACAGATATAGCCTACAAATTAATTTGCATGGTTTAGTGTCTCGATTTTAATATCTCTCCGGGGCGGGACACCGGATACGCCCCCACCTTTAACAGATGCACACCTGCTCGTAGCACCCCCACATGGTTGCCCCTACCCCGGTGGATTATCACATCGACGTAGAATGCCCCCACATAACCGCCATTCAACAACTGGTGTATAAAGAAGAATGTGCCCAGTTTGACAGTAGGGAAGGTATGCATCATGTCCCCGCATTGGCTATCACATCGACATAGGATGTCCCCACATAAACGGCATTCATCAACTAGTGTATAAAGAAGGGTGTGCCCAGTTTGGCAGTAGGGAAGGTATACATCATGCCCCACTTTGACTACGCCATCACGATAACGTGTGTAATGTGTGTCCCCGTTTTAGATATGTTGAACACTTTCAACATTTTACAGATTTGAGAGAATCCCATTGGCGGAGGTAATAACAGAGGCGACTTCTTGTCAGATTTCTGATTATAGCTCTCATGCGTGCGTGCGTGCGCGTGCGTGTGTGTGGTCTGTGGTGACGTTACGGTCGCTGTTATTGAATTCAGCATATTACATAGGATAAACATATAGGCCGGTAATTACGAAAGGCGTTTAAGTAATGACGTGCGCTAGTGTTCTCTCTGGCATGTATCTTGCACAATCACCTGTATATCGTCAGAATCGTCCGGTATTTATATTCTGCGCTGTCTGATTGTCGCTATGGCAGGGGAAAAGCGACAGCGTAGTGACAATTATAGTGAGGATGAGAAAATGAGTCTCATACAGATCATAAAGAGTAGGAATTATGCAATCGTCTTAGGTGACAAAAAGTCAAATACTAATTCCAACAAGAAGAAATCCGAGGTATGGAAAAGCATTGCATCAGAGATGACGGTTTCATTTCCCGACCCGTTCTGTAAAAGACTACAAGGAATTGTGGCGAAGAATGAAAACTAGGGCAAAAGCCCTAGCCCGTAATGCGAAGACTGATAGAAGCAAAACAGGCGGCGGAGAGAGAGAGAGAGAGAGAGAGAGAGAGAGAGTCAGGAGTTCTGGACGATGCGGCCCTAGCCATTTTGGATATAATTTCTGGCGAACTACACCAAATGCATAATCCATTTGATGATGACAGCAATCAAGGTGTAGACGATGTCGATGTAGAAGAATCCACTGAGTCACTTGGAGTAGCCGTTGTTAACGAACAAGAGCAAGAAATCCCTGCTCCTGTGAGAGACAAAGAACAGACATCAGTAGCCTCACATCAGCAGCATCCACATCAGCCAGGTAAGGAGGGACTAAATTCAGATATATCCCTGTACTGATATATATTTCGCTCGATGCGTGGTGGTGGTGGTGGTGGTGGTGGCGGCGGCGGTAAATGGTTACGGGCTGAGGCAAAAATTAAACTATCTAGCTCATGCGTTCTATATGTATATTCCACACTGCGTGAGTAAGAGTCTCGCTTAAATGGCTTCTAGATACCATTGTATATTAGTATCAGTTTACACTGTTTTATCAATTAATGTATTTAGTTTTATCGTTCATCCGTGATTAGCACTTAATTAGCAACGATTCCAAACGGTGTGAAGTTGGTTACTAGTTCCTGCCCTTTGATTTTATAGCATACTTTGAAAGGTCCATCTGACATGATCACAACCGTCCCTCAATTGTTACTATTGGTTAACTATATTTACCCTCGACCTGCAATGAGAAATGGGTATTGTAATTGTCTGTCTGCCTGCCTGCCTGCCTGCCTGTCTATCTGTCTGTCTGTCTGTTCGTGCATAATCATATCTAAAAACGACCAGCCAGATTTGGCTCAAATTTTAACATAACAAAGGAACAAAATAAGCCGGATCGGGATCGGATCAAATTCTATATCTATTGATATCTCAGAAACCACTGGTCCGATTTCTCTCAAATTTGAGAACAGGAATGGGAGTGAGCATACACGCGGATTCTACAATATTCATTAGAGAAAATCCGGGAAAACCCCTAGAAAATAACAAAATCTGAAAACTTTAGTGTTACAAAACGGGAGGGTGAGGTTTCGCAATCTCTGATTACCTGTGTTAGAGTCAGTAACCAATTCAACCTAGCGAAATTTTCTAGCTACATTATGTTATTTATTATAACTAAGATTGGTTAGCTACTTAATAAAAATCACGAAATATGACGTTTTTCGATTGGCCTGCTCTACGTTTCGTGAGAAGATAGTTTGGTAATGTGTCTCGAAAAAGTATTTTAACAAATAGTTAATACGTGACACCATAATGAATTGGTTACTATGTAGCAGATGATGGAATTTGTGGTGATCGCTAAAAATGTTAAAACCAGAGCGATCTTAACTAGAAACTCACAAGACAGGGTAAGAGATGAATCGATTTTAACATACATACATATATTTATTTATTTATCTCATCCATTTTCAGATATGCCTAATATGAAGAAAAGGGCGTCCTCTGGTGGCAAAAGTCTGATATTAAAGAAGACCGATGAAGCGCTGACTTATCTAAAGATTGAGCACGAGGCAAAGTCAGAGTTAATATCAATGCAAAAACAAGCAGCGGATATGAAAAGAAAAGTATATGAGGAAAAACTAAATTATTATAAAGAAAAGCGTCGTCAGCTTGTTATTGATTTATAAAATCAATTGTGTTGAAATATTTTGAAAAATAAAACAGTTATCTCACTCAGTGTTCTCGAATAAATCTCTGGCGGAAAACAGCACCCCTTATGTTTCCTTCCACAGCAGCAGGTGGGATATCATCTTCCTCAACAACAATTGGGTTTTGATCTTCAGGAGGGGGATCATTTCTCTGAATGGATACATTGTGTAAGCAGGCTGTCGCTATGGTTATGGCCATGTTATGCTGCATCTAAAAGCAGAAAATATGTAAAATGTAAATACTAAGATAATTGTTCAGCCGTTACATTGGTTGATACCTTTACTTCAGATCTTAACTGTTGGGTGGGTGGGGACAGATAAATAAACCGCCAGGTTACTTAATCAGTTATTCCGTCAACCATTCACTCACAAAAGATTATTCCTGGTTGTAGTTTCAAGAGTTGTTCGTATAGTAATCAAACCTGCTGTATGTGTAGGGATGTATTGTAGGATAACCTATTTTTTAAATCTAAATTTTATTGGTGAAGTTTTTTCAGGCCGTAGTTGGAGAAATTTTCTTACCGCCCATGGTACCCCTAATTACTATGTAGATAAAATGCACGTCAGACCCTTTGGTTTGTTTAAACTGTAGTGAAAAAGAGATTGAATTTGAGACATTTTATAGGACTGGATGTACGCTCGAACCACACACGCATGCGGATATAGATTTGTATGTACGAGCGACCACCACACTCGGCCGCATGTATAAATGCGTGGATGCAGGCGCAGTCACATGTACGGCCGCATGTGCAGCCGCAAATCCGGGCGGATAAAGGCTTCTATGTACGCGTGACCACCACCGTCGGCCGCATGTATAAATGTGCGGCCGCAAATCTGCATAGCAACAACTTGAAGCAACCATCGATGTTCATTTTGAAAATAATATTACAGGAGCTTGTTGATGCTAAAGACAGAAACAGCTTTCAACAGCACAGATTTTAAAATGTTCTTCATCAGTTAGAGTTCTATACCTGACTATTATGCCACCATAAAGTTTCATTGTGAATTAGTTTTATGGCCTAGACTTCGCAAAACCGGCTTAGGATCTAATCCTTTGATTTCATTAAAAATGTTATTAACCCTTATCATGTTTTATCTAAATTGCTCTGATTAACCCTTTCATGATGAAGCTGGCTAAAACCGGCCTCTGTAGTGGGTGAGTGAACATTTGCAGGCCAAGAGGCTATTTTTGAAAATTTACCAGTGGAATGACTGGCTAGATAACTGAGCCAGTCATTCCAGTGGTAAACCTTTAAAGATAGTCTTCTCATGGTCTGCAAATTGACATTCAATAAGTAAACATTTTATTTTTTGAACAAATTAGGCATTAAAGCGTTAAATAAAGTGTATATTATTGTTGCTGCATCAAAACAGCATCCGCTTTTGTTTCTACGAGAATTCGTAATACTTACCAGATGTACTATTATGATAATGTCTATAATCTAGTCTAGCTCAAAATAAACAATTAAAACTCCGCACTCTCCTGGTCCTGCCCATACTGTGTCCGGGAATTACCATAGCCCCAGGTACCGAGTCAATTCCCAATCACAGTCAGATTCGTCTTATATTTGCCTTGACAAACAGCGAAAGCAGCTCAGCCTCACATCAGCGGGGCGGCTGAGACAGGGCCATAGTACATCTGGTAAGTATTACGAATTCTCGTAGAAACAAAAGCGGATGCTTTTTTTATTCTACTTCGAATAATACTTACCAGATGTGCTATTATGATAAACTTCGGATTTCAACTGCCAAGAAATACCGGTGGGAGGAGGTGAGGCTCGAACCAGCACTCATCTACCATCCAACAGACAAGGTTGTGAAGAGACTAGAACCATGGCATACGCTTGGGTCCTGCCATCTGACTCATAGAGTGCTAAACTTCCATGGTCTAGACTGCGCTCCCCGGCCCCCTCTTTTGTCCGCACAAAATCCAGAGGGCTGTCGAAAAGGGGATGCAACACCCACCAGACCCGTGTCAGCCCCAAGTCTCAGCTAGGGCAGTCCAGTAGAGTGCAAAGAAGCTACTACAACTTCTAATTTAGAAAAAAATATCAGTATATCGATTAGGTTTTCAAATTGGAATGAGTCTAATGTCTGTTTGAGAGGATATGTATACTCTTACACCAGACTATTTACCTAAGCAGTCTGGTATTTCGACTGTAAGTAAATTATTTATAGTCACTTAATTAATGTAAACACTCACCATTTTGAGTGCTTGGTCTTTTAGTTCATCACAGGAGCTCGGCTCAATCCACGGTCGTTCTCAGGTCATGTGCATGCCATTGTTCAGTGCAAGTGGAAGAACTTGTGATATGTGCGAAATAGTGGTCGGATGTGGCTTAGTTCAGATTCGATAAATTGGCGACGGTTACCGGATTAAGTGCGCTGGAGATGTCGCGAAGGTAGAAATCGGTAAATGACGACTCGGCATGCCATTGTGCTACAGACATCACCTCCTCTAATGAGGCACCCTTTTAAAGGGCCGATGCTGCTGCTAGTGCTCGGACCTGATGGACATTCACACGATCAATCTGCTTTCCTGTAGCGATTTTGTGCGACATCTGAATAGCATCGACTATCCAACGAGAAATAGTATCTTTCGTGGCACGCAAATGAGGAGCTTTGAGACATAACCACGGAGATTTCGGGTCATCTCTCCACTCCTCAGTACGTTTTTTAATACATTTTCAGACATCTGACAGGACACCAAGCAGAAGAGTTTGGGTCATGTCTAGTTAAACGTGGCAAATTTATCGGCTGTCCTGGATACTTAAGTGACTGATTCTTTGCCAGGAAATAAAGACGTGAAAGTAGTCTTAAACCTTCACCCTTGACGACAAAACGGTCTTGTTCGGCAGAAAGCGCATGAATTTCGCTTCTCCTCCTCGCCGACGCTGCTGCAACCAAGAAAACTGATTTAATAGTTAACAGTTTAATATCTATAGATCTAATCGGTTCAAATGGAGCATGCCCTAAAACCTGTAGAACAAGAGATAGATTCCATGCTGGGATAGGAATTGGCTGTCTAGGTCGCAGATTGCTCATTCCTTTAATAACTTCATTTAAAGTGTCATTTTCCACTCCTTCAATGGCCAGACTGGGAATGACTGAAGCTAATGCACTTATATGCTGCTAGGGTTGAAGGTACAAGTTTGTCAACTTCGTATAAATGACAGATAAAATCTGCTACGTGTTGAACAGATGCAGAAAAGGGATCGATATCTCTTCACTTACACCACTCTGCAAATTTGTTGATTCTATAATTATATGTTTTAGTGGTTGATCCCCTTCTGGCTGAAACGACAAACTTCGCCGCTTGCTCAAAAAAGCCACCCTTAATTGCACGCTGCTTGATAACATCCATGCAGTCAATTTGAACATTTCTGGTCTGTCATGGAAATACAGACCCCTGTTCTGAGAGATTACATCTCGTCTGTCTGGAAGAGGGATTGCATTGCACACCAGAAGGTCCAGCAGATCCGTAAACCATGATCGGCCTGGCCAATAAGAGGAGGTCAGTAGTACTTGGCACATACCCTCTCTTATCTTTGCCAGAACTTTTGGGATGAGAATCGTTGGAGGCTACGCATACGCGTACATTCCCTTCCAACTTATCGCCAGTGCGTCTACCGCTAGAGCTAGCGGGTCCGGGATCGGTGACACGTACGAGACCATCTTTGCGTTTTGTTTCATCGCAAACAGGTCCACATTTAGCTTGCCACAATGTTTGAATAGAACCTCCGCTACCGATTGGTTGAGCTGCCATTCCGTCGGACGACAAACCATCCTTCGACTGAGAGCATCCGCTAAGATGTTCAGTCTTCCTGGAATGTGTGCTGACCGAAGAATAACATTCCACTCTTGGCACCACAGCAGAAGGTACCAAGTCATCATGCACAACGCCGGTGATATTGTCCCGCCTTGGCGGTTTAAATAAGACACCACTGTTGAGTTGTCTGTCCTTACTAGGACAATCTTGTCTCGGATTAAGCTCTCAAATTTTCGAAGTGCTAATGTCACTGCTAATAATTCGAGAACATTGATATGTTTCTGCGCATTGATCCGATCGCATTCCGCTGGCTGATCGTCCAATACCGCTCCACAACCCGTTGTCGATGCATCTGTGAAGATGGATATCTGTGGTTGAGGAGGTTGTAGAGGAACACCTTGCAGGAGATTCTGTTTTGATAACCACCACTGAAGGTGGAATATCAATGGTTCTTTTACTGGTATTTTCAGAGATAACGGATCCGTTCTCTGAGACCAGAATTACATTAGATACATCTGAATCAGCCTGCGCCCGAGTGCTGCATAAGGAACCACTTTCTCTAGAGACACTAGTAAACCCAGTATCCTGAGAAATTGGTGCACCATCAGAAAAGCTCCTAGACTCCAGTACTGCGATCAAACTCTTGACTCTGCTCTCCACCGGAAAAGCTACGCTGTCCCCGAGGTTGAAAAATATTCCCAGATAAACAAACTCCTGGGATGGAGTCAATTCTGATTTCCCTAGATTCACAATCCATCCTAGATCCTTTAGTACGGCTAGGACTACCTGCAGATTGTTGCGCAGAGTGACTGGATTCCCCCGCCTTTAGCAGCCAGTCGTCTATGTAAGTATGAACAGCTATGTTTCTCCTGCGAAGGTAAGAAGTCATGGCGAGAACCACTTTGGTGAAGACCCTCGGCGCCGTGGTCAGGCCGAATGGAAGCGCATTGAATTCCAAAACATTGTCTTGGAATGCAAAGCGAAGGTATTTCTGAAAAGGAATTGCCATTGGAATATGAAAATATGCATCCTTCAGATCTATCGACACTACCCACATGCCTTTTCTCAGCCCTGTCATCACCGCTGCTACAGTCTCCATCTGAAATTTTGGAGAAAGAATAAATTTGTTCAATGGTTTGAGATTGAGAATTGGTCTCCATCCTCCAGTACGTTTCGGAACGAGGAACATTATCGAATAGAAGCCTATTGAGGACTGATTGCGGACTAGATGAATCGCTTTCTTCTGCTGAAGTGATTCTATTTCTGAGCAAATAGCATCTAGACGATCGGATTCCCTTGGAACGGGAGTCCACACTGGAGTCGATATTAACGGAACTAACGATTGACAGATGAGCCAGTCCGGTTCGTAGCCGTTTCTTAACCACTGACAGACTAAACAATCTTGCACGACCTGTTCCCATTGGCTTGAGAACTGTTGAAGTCTGCCTCCGATGGTAGGAATCTGCACACAGCTGGCGGTCAAGTTTGCAAGCTAAGACGCTAAATCGTGTGGGTGAAGATTCTCGACTCCCTTCGTTCCTGACGTCACCGGAACTGATTCCGCCAGAAACCCGTCAGGACGGCCTCCACAGCTTCTTGGAATATGATGGCCCGGAACCGCCGCCACGGCTATCCTTACGGTAACCGCTGCGGCCCGAACCGCCACCCTTCCTGTCGTCCTCATATGGCCTCTTATTTAACGGACTTGTATGAGGACGAACGGCCAGGTCCCTGTGCTCCGGATGCCGACGGAAGGGCGATCTTTGGCGCTGCTCTGCTGCTCGTGCCGATGCTGTTTGTAGGACTGCTGCGGCTGTGTCCTCTGAGTCGACTTCCACGACTTGCCGACTACTTCCTGCTCAGCAACCATTGACGCGACCTTGGATAAGGCTTGTCGTGCCGAGCCGCCGAACAAGCCTCGACCAATGAAAGGCACAGAAGATAATGCAGCCCTCATCTCAGGTCCTGGTTCTACACAATCGAGAACCATTCTACGTCGCGCCGCCAACGATCTGGTGATAACCCTGGCCAGGCAATCCTGGGACAAGCGCATGGTCTCCCGAACAACTCTGGGAGCAGCCTCTGGCACTTGTCCACCTTCCGCCGCGCAGGCCAGCATACCCTGCAGGATGGTACATCCGTGTGAGAGCAGCCATGGCTGCCCTCGCCGCATTTTCAATGAGCGTCAGCTCATTGAACGGATCTTTATTGGCTTGGGAAACTAAGGGACGAGAATGTCCCTTTGACTTTCCAGCCAACGGCCTAGTCAGCGCCTCTCGCTCCCCGACGGAAAGCCGTGGAACTCGGGCATACTGATGATAGGCCAGCCCCGGAAAATGGACCTTACTCCTTATCCCCTTCAGGGCTTTAGGAAATGCATACTCTGGCTGAACCAGACGGTATGCTGCAACCTCCAACATGTCGGAAGTCTGCGTGTCCAAAGGGAGCGTCGGCATGGCCGAAGAGCCACTTGACAGAGCGCTAGCCGCCCACTCTGACATCCGTTCCATCACCGGATCGCGCTGAGATCCTTGATCCGATGCCAACCCGAGATGGTCAGATATCCAGCCACGGACCTGCACCCATTCAGCTTCGGGGCAGAAAGCGGACTCGTCCATCAATGGACTACCGTTTTCATCCTCCTTCTCACCCTTGGATGAGTAGGCCACCGACAATACATGCTGAGATCTATGGCCCGCACTTCTGCCAACATGAGGCGCATCCATAGCCCGACTACTAGCGGCACTGGAATCCAGCGAATCGCCGGACACGGATTCACCGCAGTCCATCGGCTCCAGCACGGGAGGCGGGACTACAGCCGCTTTTACCACGGTAGATGCCGGAACTCTGAGAGGAGCCGCACCTAACGCCGCTGGGATGCCGCTAGGAACCGCAAAACACGGCTGCAATGACAATGCGGGTTGAACAAAATCCGGGTGGAAAATGCCCGACGGAACGTCGACATCACCACCCACTTGGCAAACCCGTACAAATCCCGAAGGAGATCCCTGGGATGTACTAAGCATAGCCGTCAGCGAAATATCCGGCATGACGGATTCTTCCATTAGAAGATCTTCCTCCTCCGCCGTCGGCTCTTGAGCCAAGGTCAGAGAATGGACAGGTGCTTGTCCCTCTGCAGAACTAGCCGGGCCACCTAAAGGTTGCCCTGCACCAGCCTGCATCGTCGGGATCGTGGACTGCAATGACTCAAACATTGCCTTGAACTGGGCCGCCCATATGCCCAATGCTGAATCCATACGCTCGTTCAGACGACCTTCCAGTCCTCTCATCGATGCCTGATCCAGCTTGGCCGCCTTGTCCCTCGCGATTCTCTCCAAGCGTGCACGATGATCACGATCAAATTCAGCCACCATTTCCGACGACCACTTAGCGCACACATCACACGGACTTCCCACTTGCACTTTGCACAAGCGACACAATGATGGCCTGAGTACTTGCGCTTCATAAACCTGTTGCATTTGTGGCACAACGTGTCCTGGTTCTTGGCTTTCTGCGAACACAGAGAAGAATTAAAATGCTGCACATGACAAACGATGACGAGCAATACGCACAATTGACTTGATTGTAAAATAGAATTACTTAGAAACATTAACTTTCTCTTAAATTAATGATAATCAAGCCTTAGGCAGGAAATATTTGAAATTTTTTTGAGTGAAAATTAATAAACACAACTTGGAAGTTAACTAACGTTAATACAGCCAAGAAATAAACACCGATCACTACAAACACCCTCGGCAATGAAGCGAGAGCTCAAAGTCGGCATAAACAGACTGCATGGATACAAGCCAAAGCGAAACATTAATCATGGGCACCGCCATCTTGGCTAAGGGAGCATCCATCTTGGCAGGAACCGAGTCGCAAGAGAAATTAACCGAGTACCCGGATTAAGAGTAGAGTTAACGGGTACCGGGCGACTCCAACAATGGCTACCATTTTAAAATAATGTGCCAATTTAAGGAAATTTCAAACAGACATTACGGCACAAATGTATAAATTCTAGATTGATACAACCTGCCCCTGTGATGATTTCCCTTTCTCTTCCATGACGCCAGCAATAAAACACTCCAACAACGCTGAATTCCGTTTAAAATTGAGAATTTTAACGAGCTTAGAAAACGTGACTTTCACAAGTCAGCAAAATAGACGAATCTGACTGTGATTGGGAATTGACTTGGTACCTGGGGCTATGGTAATTCCCGGACACAGTATGGGCAGGACCAGGAGAGTGCGGAGTTTTAATTGTTTATTTTGAGCTAGACTAGATAATAGACATTATCATAATAGTACATCTGGTAAGTATTATTCGAAGTAGAAAGATGTTACAGTACAGCTAAGAAATAACTAAATATTTGCAAGACATAATGGCGTTACAGTCCAGCCTCTATTATCGACTCGTTGCGAGTTCTGTATATATTATCTATATCATTGTGCACGTGGACTGACCATGATTTCAATTATAGTCATTACTTGATTTAGCAAAAAAACCCGATAGAATCATCAAAAGCAGAGCCAATTAGTTATTAGACCATAGCCTTATAGCGATTCAGCTTGGAACGTAATAAAAAACATTGTTTCACTTAAAGAAATTAGTTTTTCATGTTTTCTTTGTCTGCAGATGTTTTAACAATATGATTTTTAGATTGTTTTTAACATACGCAGGTTAAAATAGCTTTCAAAGGCAATTTTCGCCTTTTCCCAGATCTATAATTTTGACATAGTCTCTAGAGTTACGGTGACACCTGACTAATGACCTATCCCTTAGGAAACATTGTCTTCCAATCCAATTATGTTCAAAATATTCAACAAATTATTTCTAACAGTGTGTTAAAAAATTGTACTAAGGAACATATTTCCTGTTTTTATTTTGGAAATATGTTATTTCTGAGCTGTATTGTAATATTCATAGCAAATAGTTGGATAAAAAAAATCAAAGTCACGCACAGTCATCAAAGGTACAGATCCATCTCCCCCAACTTCATCCACACATTGCTCCAGGCACATGAGTTATAACATAGTAAGTCAAATATGAGATATTTTTTATTTACAGTAAAATCTGTATATTTAAAATACTCTCGTCACATGATGAATTTCCAAGAATAAAATATTTATAGAGTGCAAGTTATTTGATTTAAATAATTCAGAAATGTGCTACTACAGATAGTACTATGAATGATCAGCGTATAGTTTAGATAATGCGCACACACACATACACAGAACAAGAGGAATGAGAGCCTATTTTTGTCACACTGTAAACACGAGGCCCAAAGGGCCAGTATAGCTTACCTGGAAGTATTGGTTCAACTGAACAAAACGATATGACCAGTGGAAAAGTTTACCAATCTAATTTCTGTGAAGAAGGTTTAGACAAGTTCTATTAAAATTGGCACAGTGATTAATAAACAGACATTTATATAATTTTCTCATAAATTTTCAGAAAATCCAAAATGGCCAATATGCTAAATTTTGATTGACCCACGGTGGCCATGGTTTCTTTTACGGATACACTTTCCATTGACAAATTTTAATGACCCTAATCCATAATCATATCTCCCAAATTTCAGTCTGATCTGTTTAGTGGTACTGGAGTCGTTTTCGCGAAAACTATGTCATCCAAGATGGCCGCTAAACCACTTGGCCAATCAAGTTCCCTTGAACAAACTTGATTCAGTTCTTATCCTACATGATATTTCATGAGTTTTGAATCACTCCCACAAGCTGTTTCAGAGAAGATTTTTAAAGATGTTTCTAAAAATCAGCCAAAATCCAAGATGGTCACCGGCCAAATAGGCCGAGCGGTTTCCTTCGAACAAACTTGGATCTCTATGCCGTAAGGAGGCTTCCTGTCAAATATAATTGAAATCGGGCCACTGGGTCTCGAGAAGACATTTAAAATTTCCCATTGCTTTGGTACGATGATTTTTTGTAGGAAAAATATCCAAGATGGCCGGCCACCAAACTGTTTATCCAACAGTTTCGTAAGTGGAAATTTGAAATCAGATGCATACACAAAAAGCTAAATAAATCCAATTTCAGCTCCAAAATTCATCAAATAAAAAAATCCTATATGGTCGCCAAACATTCCGAATTTTTATTGGTCCATGGCGGTCATGTTTTTCAACTTCTGTTGAATATTTCGAAACTAATTTGATTGGGTTTTGTTGTTGCCTATAGCAGTGACAGCCTAGAGTCAAATTAGTTTCACAATATTCAACAGCAACAGTTTCTATTTTTGTTTTGGAAACATGTGAAGTAATTTCTGAGATGTAATGTACTATTAGCATAATACAATTTAAAAGCTTTACAGTCTCCTTTAACTCGCATATTCATAATGGTTCTATTACAGTAAATGTAACTATCCAGAGTATGTTAACAGTAATTAGTTAGTTTCAAGGAAATGAAGGATTAAAGGTACTTATTCATAGCAAAATGCTTGAAAATAAAATTGTCAAAATTGTATACTTTTAAAGGCTGAAACTGTCGGCCTAATAACTTATGGAATTAAATCTTACCATTAGATTTCAGTACATATAAATTAATATAAATTTTAAGCTGTGAAATTGAATTAGAGGCCCAAGTCCCTAATTCAATTTCGCAATTAAAAGAATTACTTATTTGTACAAAATACATCGTCATATGCTAAGATTTATTTCACTTCATTACATTGAGATACACAAATTAAGCTCTAAAAGTACACAATTTAAACAATTTTATTTTCACGCATTTTGCTGTGAAAATGTACCTTTAAGCATGCTATATATTTTGAAAGCACTATGATAAAGCAGGTTAAATATTGCTTAACCCTTCCACCGACAAATCCCCGAAAAAGTATATTTTTTTACGATATAAACTTATTCTGTTGAACATTTAAAAATTAATTTGACTGGAAGCCGCTGCTTCCTAAGGCAGAAAGAACTTCCAGTCAAATTTAGTTCAAAATATTGACCAGATTTCCTGTATGGGTGCCATCAAATTGATATATGGGGACTTCCTCGGTGAAATGGTTGAAATAATTGATGGATAAAACTTATTTAATTAAGCTTAAAGTTACATAACCTTACCACTCTGATGTCAAAATTGTAAATATTCAAATTAGATTAAAAGATGAACTGGTGTTCATTTTTCAACAAATTTGGTGGAAGATGGTGCTGTCGTAGACACCAACATCGTCCACCAAAATTGTTGAAAAATGTACACCAGTTTCTTTGCTATTGACACCGTAAAAGACAGAATATTGACATCAGAGTGCTAAGAGTTAATTAAGCTTAAAGCTACTTAAAGCAGTTGCTAGCCCTTACAACAGTACCATATATCACAAAGCAACTATAAGAAAGAGTATGTTGATAATTTGGAAATTAATTTGACCAAAAGCTGTTGCTGGAGATATTTTCCCTCATACATGGTCTACCTTGACACAGAAAGATACTGGTATCTGAGCGTTGAAAGGGTTCCGTTTAACTATTGCATAGAGTAAAACTTAACACAATTATACTAGAAGCCACAGTATGAGCGTTGCATGATCAATATGAGTATAGAAAATAATTTAGATTTCAAGTAATTCCATTACATATTTACAATACATATATTTACATACCAGCCTTTTGTGTTAAGTTTCAAAAATACAATAAAAAATACAGAATTTTATGTAACGCTGCACTGCTTACATGAATCAAGGGAGATAACTCTTGGCTTTAACCCTGCAATGCTTAAGCCAGACATAAACACCTCCTGAAGTGGTCTCGGGAAATGCTCATTTGCAGACCAAGAGAACACTTTTAGAAAATTTACCACTGGAATCAGTGGTTTGATAACCGAGCCAGTCATTCCTGTGGTAAATTTAAAACAGTTTCTTCGCCTGGTCTACAAATGGACATTTTAAATGAGAAAAAATTAATTTTTTTAATAAATTTGAAGATTAACCCTTTAAGCCTCGAATTTGTTCCAAAAAATTTTAATTTTCTCATAGAAAATGTCCATTTGAGGCCAAGAGAAAACTATTTTTTTTAATTTACCAATGGAATGACTGGCTCGGTTATCGAGCCAGTTATTCCAGTGGTAAACTTTCAAAAGTAGTCTTCTTTTGGTCTGCAAATGGACATTTCTCAAGACCATTTTTTGCCGATATGAGTGTCAAAGGGTTAAGACATATTTGTTTATATGATATTGTTGTACAATATATACACATAAATTAGAACATATATTTCTTTAACTATTGAAATTCCAGAAAAGCTGTTGAATATTTTGGACAGCAATATCTCTGTCAAATTAGTTTCAAAATATTCAACTGAACATTCCTTACATCATAATGAATTTGTTGTTTATGGTCTGTCAGAGTAAACGGGTTAAACCCATTTGATCACCTTTACAATAAACAAACACAAGCAAGCGAATAATCTCAGATTGCAGACCCTCACACTCCCATTTTTTTCATGTAAACAGTTTTGGGATATTTCAAATTTTTTTAATTGTCCAGATTTTTATCGATTTTCCGGATATTTGCAAATTACGCCCAAATTTGTGGAATCCTACTGTATGTATGATTACACCCTTTTCTGTGTTAAATTCTGAGCCAAACCAGACCAGTAGTTTCAGAGATATCCACAAATCGACAATTTGACCCGATCTGGATCGGGGTTCGTTTATTTGAATCACTGCTAAAGCCTGGAAATCGTCTTGCATAGCAAGTTCCTTTATTGTTAAAATTGGAGCCGAATTTGATCTGTAGTTTTTGAGATACATACAGACAGACAGACGGACAGACAGACAGACAGACAGACAGACAGACAGACACAGACAGACAGACACAGACAGACAGACAGACAGACATAGAGAGGACCCGACTGCTTCTTCCACTTACGGAGCGAAGGAAAAAATAATCACTCATGTGCTTGTCGTAGTAATTCACCTTTCCAGAGTATCCACCCATCATATGATGTCATATGATATCATAATCAGCTCAGCACGTGTATGACGACGTCATAATCATTACATCACAAAGGGTTCCATATAGACTGTCAGCAAATCTCAAATGGTCCGACACGTTGTATGAATTGCATGTCTTTGTACTTCTTTGCTATTTAATAAACGTGCTTTTGAATATTTTGAAACTAATTTGACTGGGCGCTGTTGCCTGTGTAGTTTTTTTAGAAATTGATAGTCAGGGCGTTCAGAGATCGATCGATTCCAACACGAGCGAGGTGTGGATGGAGCTTAGCTAGAGATGGGCGGGGCATAGCTAAAACCAGAAAGGTCCATTAATAAACTGAACACTATGTAAAATGGCATTGATGCAATACTGTTAATTTTGGAAATTGAGACTTCAATTACCCTTTAATGGTCAAGCCAGCTAAAACCAGCATATGTAGTGGTCTTGAGGAATGTCCATTTGCAGGCCAAGAGAAGAGGTTTGTTAGAAAATTTACCACTGGAATGTTTCTTTCGATAACCGCCCCAGTCATTCCAGCGATAAGCTTTAAAAATACTATTATATTCTCTAGTATTCAATAAGCAAATATTTTGATTTTCTTAACCAAATGTGACCATTAAATGTCTAAGACATGAAATCCAATATACGGATCCATTTCTAGCTATGCGCGGCCGATTTGTAGCTAAATCCCTCACAATTTTACCCGTGTTGGAATCGATTTATACACTTGAATTCCCAAAAATCCCAATTTTAAGGTAACTATCAGATAACCTGAACGGAATATTTTAAAACTAATTTGACTGGGTGCTGTTGCTGCCATGTTTCAAAGTATTCAACAAGAACGTATATTAAATAGTAAAGCCATACAACTTGTACACTCGATGGTCTTCAATGTTCATGAGGGAGAGAGATATGTCACTATGTGTTGTGATGTCAGCCTATATGCAACATAGTTGATTATGACATCATATACTAGAGCAACATCGGATCCCATAAAAAGGTCTCAAACAAGTTGCCATTTTGCCTCAAATTTATCAGTTTCTAGCAAGGTCTCAGCTGGAACAAGATTTAGCATTGTGTCGACAGAATTGAGGAATCTTGTTTTAGCTATGCCTCCCTCTAGCTAAGCTCCAGACACACTTCAACCATGTTGGGATCGATCGATCATGGAACTACCAATTTACAGAAGACTATACATGTAAGCTGTTGAATATTTTGAAACTAATTTGACTGGGTCCCCGTCAAATTAGTCTCAAAATATCCAACAGCATAACAACACTTAGTTCATTATCAAATAAGCGTTCGTGGTGAACTTAGCTACGTCATTCATGACATAATTGATCATGATAGATCATGATGTCATCCTACTTCTCACATAGTTGATTATGATGTCGTATGATTGACTGAGAAACTGGAATATTTCATTCTGACAACACATGCATAACTGTTCAATGAAAATAACACAGTTTGTTTAGTGAATGTTCGTTTGCAGGCCAAGAGAAACTCTTTTCAGAATTCTAAAAATGTGACCACTGGAATTATGTAATTCAATCCAGCCAGTGATGATAAATTCTCGCTTCTTCTCCAGGTCTGCAAATGAGCTTCAATTGAAGCAGAAAACAGTTTTGGCCAGTTTTAAAGGTTAAGAATGTTAGTTGAAAAACAATCTGTGTCAAAGTTTATTGACAGGAAAACGTTAAAATAGATGAATGAGTGACTGAATAGCCGAATGACAAGAGAGAAAGGAAACTACTTACCCGCACTTGTCTGATGGATGTCATGCCTTTAATGGTCACAATTTGTCCAAAAAGAATTAAATTTTTACTTAGTAAATGTCCATTTGTAGGCCAAGAGAATATTTTTGAAAATTTACGACTGGAATGACTGGCTCGATAAACGAGCCAGTCATTCCAGTGGTAAATTTTCTAAAATGGTCTCTTGGCCTGCAAAAGGACATTTCCCAAGCGCATAGCAGAGTCCGGTTTTGGCCGGATTGACCATTAAGGGGTCAACTTACAGGTACCGCTAATCCAAAATACTGCGTTCATTTATTATTCTTTATAATATAAGTTCTTCATTTGCAATCAGACCACATATATACACCAATAGCGGGATCCTATAACCTCCCTCTTCTATTTCCACCATGCTCTGACCTTCTTTTACTCTTGTTGGAGTCGAAAAACTTTAAAACCAGAATGGGTCATTCCATATAAGGAGCAAAATTTTTGAAATCCATCAAGTCATAGTTTCAGATTTCCTTCAAACTTTGTCAGAGTAAGCATATGTATGTATTAACAGGAAATTCCAAGTATTATAGTGAAAGGTCAAATACTTTTTGAAAACTGGCCTATCCAATACCCCCTGCCTAAAATTGACAAAAATTTGTAACAAAATTTCTATGTTTGAGGCTTCATATCTCACCGACTACAGTGCTCACAATACTAGGTCTTTTTATTTTAACAGTCTGGTCACCATAGTTCGAGAAAATCACAAGCATTTTGTGCTGACCTGTTTTAGGCATGTATTAGGGGTCATTAAAAATGCCAAAAAATGTGATTTTTCATATTTTAATCCAAATTTGGTGATGCCGTAAAATGTATTTGTATTTGGTTTACACAAATGATTTCTATCCTGTTAACTAGAGCTACTGCTACTTTAGTGATATTTATTACCTAATGGCAAGATATGCTCCGCAAAGATTTTGTGGGAGCCATACCCCAACCCCTGTTCGCCAAAATGGGGTGACTTCATAACATCTTTTTTCAAAATAACCCCTTTCAATTTTTTTAATATTTTGGTGAATGTTATATATATGGTCAATGGTTACAGGGCCAAAAGGTTCACTCTTACATTTGTTTCCTTTTAGAGCTATGGCAAATACAAAATCTGATATTTTTTCAAAAACTTGTATGATATTCGATTTTGGGGGGTTAATAATTTTAAAAGTATACACTCTAGAAGTATGAAACAAGAGATGTGGCGCGTTTCCCTGCCTTATTAAAAGAAACAACCAGCATTTCCCTTTTACAAAATAGATAAACATGGATTTTAGAGATGTCAAAACCTTACTTTGTTAAAATTTGACATTTTTGTGGGTAAACTACAAGTCATTATTCAACAACATTTTCAATGGGAATAACATATTGCCTGGAGAATATTTAAAAAACAATTTGACTATAAGTTGTTGCTGACTTAGCCATCAATAATTTTCAGTCAAATCATTTTCAAAATATACACCAGGTACAGAGTTTGTCTGTAAGCTGGTTGAGCTGCAACAGCTCATCACTCAGTCTTGAGTTATCCAGTGTTAATAAAGACTGAGAGATTTCATATCTAGAGAAAATAACTCAACCTTCAGAGCTTTGTATATAATTAGGTCAATTGCTGTAATAGACATAGGTAGTGAGGTGATTGTTTAGATATTTACTTTAGAAATTTAATAATTCACTATACATTTTAATGATAAATTAGGCCGTTTAATTTGAAAAGTGTAAACTTTGACTAGGACACGTTGCACAATGGCTGAATTACCAGAGACATTTTGTTCAGTTGGACGTCTCACTAATGATAAATGTCATAAGTTTACGGATAAATGCTCTGTAAATGATGTTGTACAATTGACGGCTACAAATAAAACACTTGTTGCAATGAGAAGCGGCCAGAGTGAGGATAGTTTAGAAACAGTGTGCTGTTGCCACAAGAAACACTATCTGCATATATTCCCGATGATGAAGCAGAACACTTCATGTTGTGATCCCCTAAAAGTTCACAAAAAGCTTATTAAAAAGGGACTAGTTAATATAGATCAAGAAATTGTGGCATTAATACAGTCGAAAACTAGAGAGCGAAAACAACCTGGCCAAAAGATTTGCCATCATTGTTTGCAGAAAATTAATAACCTGACAGATTGTAGTGACAGTGAACCGGAATCAATGGCCATAGCAGATACTTTGTACAGTAATGCTGAATGCCTCAACTCTAGTGTCTCAGCAGTTGGAGTTTCTCCCCTAAAGAGTGTCCATTCAGAAAGGAAAGTATCATATGGTAAACGAAAAATCAAACAAATGGCAGAAGCAACAACAAGTCACGTGGCATCCCACCTAGGTTTTCCACCTAATAAATTAGTTGCTGACACTTCACAAACTGAATGTACATGTGATTCTAAGTTAGATGTGGACTACTTGGTATCGAACATGAATGAAAAACTGTCTGTGTCATCACGAAATCAAAAGATACAAGTATTGACTATTACACCTAAATCATGGTCGATAGATAAAACTGTTCAGGTTTTTCAGGCATGTGGTGTTACGCGTTATATGGTGAAACAAGCCAGACAACTTGCGCAGAATGATGGAATACTCGCTGATCATGAAACCTTTAAAAGAAATAAGCTTGATCAGCATACACTAGATAGTGTTATTAACTACTACCAAGATGATACTGTATCTAGACTATTACCCGGGAAAAATGATTTTGTTACTATAAGAATTTGTGGTACCAAAGAACATAAGCAAAAACGGCTAATCCTGACAAATTTGAAGGAAGTACATGCTAATTTCAAAACAGAAACTGGACTTAAAATTGGTTTCTCTAAATTTGTTGAGTTAAGACCCAAATGGTGTGTAACTGTTTCTTCTAGCGGCAGCCACAATGTTTGTGTATGCGAAAAACACCAAAATGTAAAGTTTATGGTGGATGTTATCTCTGAAGACTATCATAACCTAATTGACAAATCTGTATGTGACAGTAGTTCTAGAAATTGCATGCTGCAACGATGTGAAAAGTGTCCAGGAACTGCATTCCTCAAAACTTACTTAGAGCAAGACCTTTACGAGCACATGGATGAGGATGACATCATTAAATTCAATGAATGGGTATCCACAGACCGAATTGAAATCATGCGCCGAGAAGTATCAGTTGAAGATTTTATTTCTATATTATGTCAACGGATCCAAGAATTAACACCACATTCCTTCATAGCGAAATCTCAAAGTGAATTCTTGAAAGCGTGCAAACATGATTTAGATGACACTACCGCCATTGTTGTTCTCGACTTTGCTGAAAATTACAGCATTATTGTGCAAGATTGTGTACAGGGATTTTAATTTTATTGGAACAATTCTCAAGTCACGATACATCCTTTGGCATTTTATGTTAAGGCTTATGGAAAGTTGAATGAAGAAAATGTATGCTTCATCTCTGAGTGTCTGAAACACGAAACAAATACTGTGTACTGTTTTCAGGAGATTTTTACAAGATATTTGAAGGAAATGTATCCCAATATTCATATAATTAAATACTTTAGTGATGGGTGTGCAGGACAATACAAGAACTTCAAAAACTTTATTAATATCTGCCATAATTATTCAGATTTTGATATTAAGGCAGAATGGCATTTCTTTGCCACCAGCCATGGTAAAGGTGTTTGCGACGGTATCGGTGGCACAGTGAAGCGCTTAGCCGCAAGGGCTAGTCTGCAAACAGCGCTTATACGAAATGCTAGTGAATTGTATGAATTCAGCCAACAGAACATAAGCAAGATCAAGTTCTTCTTAGTTAGTAAAGATGAGATCCAGAGCCATCATACAATGTTGGAAGAGCGGTATCTCCTTGCCAAAACAGTGCAAGGAACCAGGTCATTCCATTCGTTTGTTCCAAATGACACTAACTCTATCACAGTAAAGCGAATTTCAACTGATGATGTTTCATACACTCGGTCATTTTCTAACACACAACCTGGTATGTCATCAGAGATTCAGAATTTAAATATCCCTATGGAACTGTCTTTCAGTGACTATGTTGGTGCATTGTATGACAAAAATTGGTGGTTTGGCATAGTGTTAGAAATTAGTCTAGAAAATGAGAACTGTCTCATTTCGTTTATGAAGCCGCATGGACCAGCTCGATCCTTTAGTTGGCCAAGGCGCACAGACCAGTGCTGGGTTCCTTTTTGTGACATTCTAAGTAAGGTGTCAACACCATTGACAGCAACTGGCCGGCAGTACACTTTTCCACAAACTGATATCGACTTTATAAATGGACTATTTAAATAATTTGGAGGAGCGGTATATGCTGGATCATGTACCGTATCATCAATTATTGCTGAGGTATGTAGTATTATGTACTATCTCTTAACACTTTTATATTATATCATGTGTATTAACCAATGCCTGTCTCAGTTTATTAAATAATTCCATGAAATGGGTGACATTTAGGCATACTTTAGTATGAGAGATTACACATATTGGCCTGGTCGCAGTGTGTCAAAATTGTCTATAAATGGCCATAGAAGTCCATGTAGCTGTACTAATATGACCATAATATACCATTCAATGTCCACCTATGATGAAAAAGTATCTAAAATGCTAAAGTGGAGATATTTTAAACTTTTTAAAACAAATTAGATTGTCGCGAAAAATGTCAAATTTTAACAGAGTCAGGTCTTTGGGTCTAGAAAATCGATGTTTATGTATTATATAACCAGGGAATGCTGATTGGTTCTTCTAATATAGCAGGAGAACTGGTTGTATCGCTTGTTTCATGCCTCTAGGCCCTATAATTTTAAAATTATTAACCCCCAAAAATGGAATATCGTACAAGTTTTACAAAAATATCACATTTCTAATATGCCATAGCTCCAAAAGGGAACAAATGTAAGAGTGCAACTTTTAACCATGTAACTATTGACCATATATCTACCATTCACCAAAATAAAATAAAAATTGAAAGGGGTTATTTTGACTTAATAGGCGATGAAGTTGGCCCTCTTTTGTGAACAGGGGTGGTGCATTGGGCCCCCAAAATTTTTTGATGAGCAAACCTTGCTGTTAGTCAGTAAATATTACTAAGCTAATATTAGCTCTAGGGAATTGGGTAGAAATCATTTAGTTACAGCAACTATAATATACATTTTACTGTATCACCAAATTTTGTTGAAACAGGAAAATTAGCTGTTTTTACGTTTTTGGTGACCCCTAAAACACACCCAAAACAAGTCAACACATATTGCTTGTTATTTTCCTCAAGTATGCTGACCAGAGCATTAGAATGAAAAGATCTAGTATTGTAAACAGTATATTGGATGAGATATGATATCTCAAACATTGGATTTGTACTTGAAACTTTTGTCAATTTTAGCATAGGGGTCTTTGAGAGGGCATTTTTCAAAAAGTATTTGACATATCAGTTAAAAAATTGTCATGCTCAACTAAAACATCCATATGCTCACACTGAGAAAGTTTGAAGGAAATCCGTGACTATGAGTTGACGGGCATTGGTCCATCTTATACGGAATGACCCGAATCAAAATTTCAATGTGAAAAGGTTTCAAGGAGCAACAGGTCCCAGTCAAAGTAGTTTCAAAATAGTCAACAGAGTCTTTATCAAATTGTATAAATTCAACAAAGACATACAATATGTACACTTAAGTGGGGGACTTTTCATTTTTGTGATGGAGCTACATCATTTTGATTGCGAAATCAGCTAACTAGTGACATCTTTTAATTATGATGTCAGATAGTTGAGTGATGAATTGGATCCCTCCATTTCTATGTGCTTATGATTAATATATGGCCTTTAGGCACCACTAGCAATATTCATAACGGTACATTTGAGAGAGCATAGGACCTTCATATGTTTATTTAGTCAAAAGACACACCAAGAAATGGCAGCGAAACCCATATATGGTTAGGCATGAATACCCGCAATGCACTGAATGTATGCTAAGATGAGTACCCGCAATGCACTGAATGTATGCTAAGACAAGTACCCACAATGCACTCAATGTATGCTAAGACAAGTACCCACAATGCGCTTATGTATGCTAAGACAAGTACCCGCAATGCGCTGATGTATGCTAAGACACAAAGACACTGGGTGCCACACTGTGCATCAATGGTACAATTAAGTTTGAAAGAGATTGTAACTAGGTTAGACACAGAACTGTTATTGTAGTCGAATAGCAGAGTATAAATATATTATCAAGGCAACCAACCAGGATACACAACTCAAAGTAAAACCTTTACGGCTACCAAAGGAAAGCTAGCAAAGTTATATCAGGGCTCCTACAGGTAGGAAAATAGAAAATACCAAAGTTTAATTATCATTAATCCTTTCAATGACAAATTTCTGATGAAATAAATTCCTCATAACAAAGCTTATTCTATTTAATATTTAGAGATTAATAGGACTGTAAGCCATTGCTGCCTAAGGCAGCAATGGTTTCCAGACATATTAATATCAGAATTTTTAACAGTTTTTCTGAGTATTAGGCTTGTAATTGAGGTACAGAGAATTTATCAGTGAAAACATTAAATACTGAAACAAAACAAGATCGCTGAAGCGTACAATGTCTCGCCTGTAAAGCCATGGATATTGTGGATTGCAAAGCAAACTTGGCATGGTTCATAATACACATATTCAGTAAGGCAACAACAAACAAGTGTAACCAATCAAACATGCAAAATTTTACCCAACTGCGGTCTGATCTTGAATTTTTTTCAAAAATGAAACCAGTAATAATGCAGATAGTACCCCTGCATAGTACATAACTCTGCTGTAAAATTTTGTTGATATCTGGAGAGCCATGGTTGAAATTGAGTGGTCCATAAAAAAACTAACAAAAAAGCATGAAAAAAATTCAAAGTTCAAAACCATGAAAAAATGTAGTAAAATTTGCCCAAAATCATCAGTAATGACACAGACTGTATCCCTGTATTGCATAGAACACTTCTGTAAAGTTTTATTGAAATCGGAATGACCATAGTTGAGTTACATGGTCCATAAACAACCGTAACCAAAAGAAAAAACCCATGAAAAACAAGGAGAAATTTCCAAAAATTAAATTGGTAATGATGCAGCTATTAGTCCTGCATAGTATATAACTCTGCTATAATATTTTGTTAATATCCAGTGAGGCATTGTTGAAAAAGAATGGTCCATAAAAACCTTAACCAGAAAAACATGAAAAAGTTCAGTCCAAAACTGTGAAAAAAAGGTTAAATGCCCCAAAACGAAATCTGTTGTCAGGCAGATTGCATCCCTGTATAATATAGAAAACTTCTGTAGTCTGATTAAAATCAGATAAGCCATTGTTGAAAAATAAGTTGATTTAAAAACCTGAACCAAAAGTGCACTGGCAAAATACATGAAAAAAGTCTGAATTCAAAACCGTGAAAAAAATAGTTAAAATGGCCCAAAATGAAATCTATTGTTATGTAGATCACATCTCTGTATAGTATAGATTAATTCTGCAGTTTCATTGAGACCTGATGAGTCATTGTTGAAAAATAAGTGGATTTAAAAACCTTAAACAAAAGGGCTCAAATGAAGGCTAACACCGCCGCCGGAATTAGTGATCCCCGTCTCGCTTTCTGCTTCGCAGACGAGGCAAAAAACCTCTTGTACACCTTAATGGTACTAGACCAGAAAATACTGAAGAAAATATAAGAATTTTGCCATCATTGTCCATTCTAAACACATAGATGATAAAAAATACATGTTGCTAAAATTTATTTCATTTCAGATCTTATGCCGCTCCATGCTGTTGTTGTCAGAGATAGCGATACAGCTGCTTTCAACAACCTTATTTCTAAACCCGACCGACATTTTAAACTTTTTGACATCAGTATTAAAAATATACTAATATGTTTCTAACATATGTTTAACCATTCAAAACATAAGCTGGCCATAAAACTTCTAATTCCTAGGAAATATTCATTTGCAGACGAAGACAAGCCTATTTTTGAAAATTTACTACTGAAATTACTGGCTCCAAAATGGATCCAGTCATTCCAGTGAAAAATTTTCAAATATAATCTGTTGTTCTGCAAACTGACGTTTTCAATGAGTAAACCGAAATGTTCTTGGACAAATTTGAGTGGTCAAGAATTAACCATTTAATGGTCAAGGTCTGTCAAAAACAGGCCTCTACAGTGGTCTAGAGGAATGTCCATTTGCAGGTCAAAATAAGACAACTTTTGACAATTTACCATTGGAATGCCGATAAACGAGCCAGTCATTCCAGTGGCAAATTTTTAAAAATTGTCTTATCTTGACCTGCAAATGGACATTTAAACAGTAAATATTTTAATTTTCTTGAAAAATATTGACCATTAAGGGTTAAAGAAAACACCTAACATGTTATAAATAGCTGCATATACACAGATGTACACCATATTGTCTAACTCTTGAAAAAAGTAAATGAGAAATGATCTATATAGGACTAAATCATTAGTACATTATTTATCTTTCTTTGTTTCATCTTTGACTGCTGGAGTATCTTCATATGACATGCCATATTCATTAACACGAGACTTGTCCACTGGATACAGCCTGGAATATGAAAATAGAGCCTATAGGAAAACACAGACCTGATACAAAAATACAAATCTTCCTGACTGTTTTGAAACTAATTTACTTGGCATAAAAGTTGGCCACATTCAGCTGTGACTCAGTTTAGATTTAACCCTTTACTGGTCAAGCAGGCCAAAACCAGCCTCTGCAATCATCTTGAAGAATGTCCATTTGCAGGTCAAGAGTACTTTTTCTGAAAATTTACCACAGGAATCCCTGACTCGATAAACAAGCCAGACATTCCAGTGATAAATTAAAAATAATAATCTTCTCTTGGCCTGCAAATGGACATTCAATATGGAAATATTTAGATTTTCTTGATCAAATTTGACCACTAAAGCGATAAAACATTTAATAGATTTTGTGTATCGTTGCTTTGGATACTCAACTCATCAGATTTCAATGTTTTACAGACCAAGCATTAATATTTGTCAATTTGAATCAATAGAATCTTAGTTTCAGGGAAAATAAAGAATTTAATCATAGCATGTAGTAAATATATCTGACATACATATAGATCAAGTAAATATACACCTGTGCAAAAGTTAAGCACCACCCTATTTTTACGCACATGCGAGGGTATATTCATGTGCTATGAAGAAAGCAATAGCATAAACATTTATGTACCCATCCATCTTAGTGCAAGAGGTAATAATGCAACTAGAGGAATGCTGATTATGATGGTGGGGAAACACTATGTTTTTGTTTGAACTTGAAAACGAGGCCTGAATATGGTTACGTTGACACAACTGACAACTATTGCCCTACAGTTGACACATGTGGCTAGATTGTCATTAATGGTGTCTGAAAACGAAGTTTAACATCTGTGCACGAGTTTGAGACTGTCATTATTAATACCGGGTATATCCACCTTGTGCCTGGATGACGGCCTGGACACGACGTCTCATGCTGGTCACCAACCGACTGATACGCCATTGTGGTATTCGTTGCCATTCAAGATGGAGTGCGTCTGTTAATTCCTGTAGGTTCTGCACAGGAGGATCCCTCCTTCTCACCATGTTTCCCAGAATGTCCCAGATATGCTCAATAGGGTTCATGTCAGGGCTCCTTGCTGGCCATGGTAGGGTTTCGATGGCATTCTGGCGGAGGTATTCATGCACAGCTCTAGCACGATGTGGTCGGGCGTTGTCATCCATGAATATATGGTGGGTTCCAGGTGCATGATTTACAAAATGAGGGACCACAACTCTATCCAGTATGGAATCTTGATATCTTTGTCCATTTAGTGTTCCAGGTGCAGTCAACAGATCCAGCTTACAATCAAATGAGATGCACCCCCATATCATAACGGAACCTCCACCAAATGGAACTTCTTCCATGATGTTACGTTGGTCGTACGCCGTGCGTCTGGACCTCCATACACGAGTTCGACCATCTGTGGCATGAAGCAGGAACCGACTTTCATCGGACCAGTGTACCCGTCTCCAGGATCTCATGTTCCAGTGTCTTCTTTCGTTGCACCACCTCAGACGCTCCTCTTTGTGGTGTGCAGTGAGGAGAGGACGTCTGACAGGTCTCCTAGCTTTCATGGCAGCAGCATAGTCTCCTTTTGACGGTAGACATTGACACTCTATTGCGCGTTTCCCATTGCTGGCTGAGCACTCTGCTGTTGGTGAATGGAGATCTCCTAACAAGACGTACTAGGGCTCGATCATCACGGGCAGTAGTCTTCTTCGGTCTTCCAGATCTAGGCCTGTCCTTCACCTCGTTAGTTTGCCCATGTTTTGCAATCAAACGACTGATTACAGTATGGTTAATGTTCAGCTGTCTGCCAATCTCTCTGCATGACATACCAGTGGTATGCATGCCTATGATTTGCCATTTCACACGATCACTTAACCTTCGTCTTGCCATAGCGGTTCATAATCAAGAGCTAATTCTCTCTGTACAAATAAACCACGGTCATGAACACAAAATTCCTAATCTTGTCGCCTAAATCTGTATGTAATGTTCTACACCTCAAACTGGACTTTTACATAACTGAACACGTGTGCTGTTTCCCGCCACGCACGGACATCAAGCGGCGTGAAGTCATGCATGCATGTGCATTTCGTACTTGGAATTATGTCAGCTAACGCGGGGACAAAAAGTATGGCAGCCTAGTTGTACCATCATGTTTCTACGTTCTATTGTTTTTGCTGGTGCTTAACTTTTGCACAGGTGTATATATTAATAACTCTCGCCCCGGGGCAAAGGGAAGAGGCTATTGCAGATGGATCTGTGGGCGCACATACGTGCATGTGTGATTGCGTGTGTGTGAAAGATCTAGAGAAAATACCTGATGAGATGCTAACAAATAGATTCGACAATTGTCAGAAATTATTTCATGAAGATTAAAAGCGAAATTCAATTTTATTTCTTTTTGCATTAATATAATGGGCAAACATTTTCTCATGTGGCGCGATGCAAATGAGAACAATCATGCATTTTCTATGTGAACAGAGTGCAACTGCAAAGCATAGAGCCAAGACTGGAGATTTGCTACAGACAATGGTGTTATAAAAAGTATATGTCACATTTCTATGACATCATAAGTATATGTCACATTTCTATGACATCATAAGTATATGTCACATTTCTATGACATCATAAGTATATGTCACATTTCTATGACATCATAAGTATATGTCACATTTCTATGACATCATAAGTATATGTCACATCTCTATGACATCATAACACCTGGCAATAGATGTTACCATTCTAACACTCAAGCTGGTCAAAAACATGTCCTGCAGTTGTCCTGAAAAAACCGTCTATTTGCGGACAAAGAGAAGACTATTTTGGAAAATTTACTACTGGAATGACTACCTCACTAATCGAGCAAGTCATTCCAGTGGTATATTTTCAAAAGTAGTCATCTCTTGGTCCGCAATGGGACATTTTCTATGAGAAAATAAAAATATACTTGAACAAATTTTGGAGTTAAACGGTTAAGCACGCTACGTCTACTCTTATCAATCATATCAAAAGAATGGGATCTGTGACATCAAATTTTAAAAGGCATTCAAATTAAACTTTTCAAATTTTCCGGAATGTGTTCATTTAGATTTAGAACTGACAAAGTGGTTTGACTGCAAGGCGCAACTATTATACCTACATGTAATACCTCTAAACTTTCATGAGTCTGAAAAAAACTGCTTATAACTATAATCAAAACATGCATGCCAGCTTATCATTACCGTATATTTTTTAAAAGCTTACCGTGGCTTTATTTGTATGTTCATGCCTCGTCATTGAAAATAAGAAATGTGGTAACCATTTGTTGTTAATTAATATAAATTGTGATTCTCTGAAGCCAAGACATTGGCAAGAATTGTATTTAAGAATTGTACTCACCATCTCTGGTATAAGTATATAAGGAACACTATATCGTCTCGGAAACAAGCAAGTCTATGTATAGTTGGCATGGTAATAATCATTGCAAAAAGGTCATCAATAAATGTGTTGAAAGCCTGAAAAGAATAGATACGTGTATATTAAATTTATATTAACATACACAGGTATAGCAATTTTACCGTTTTGTAATCGAGGTACACATATTAATATCATTTCAAGTTAACCATACACCAGTTAAGACGCGGAAGAGACCAGACATAGGCATCAGTGCATCAGGTTTCAAACATATGATAATAAGAGGGACAAAACACACTAACGTATGCGATGCGGGCATCTGGAATCGCTCATAGAGTGATTTTGAATGCTTGCCACTTCCTGCCGTGAAGGTGAATTCCCATTTCTGACGTTTGCAAAACGATTTCCCATAATGTGTATGCACGCATGCACGTACAGCAGCAGCAGCCACCGCTGCCGTCGCCGCCACGCTAGTAGTTGTTTTATATTGTCAAATGCACTGGCTCAGATTTTGCATGAAAAGAATATTTCTTGTTTATATTATTATCTGGGATCTTCTACTTGTTTTGTTGCATGGGTGATTCTCTTAAAGGAGAATTAATATTCTCCTATCTAAGATGGGGAGTACATGTATTAACGCTTGTCTAGACAAATAAGATTCTGTGAAAGTTATTGTTCGGAAGACATGCGTCAATTAAAATGAATATGACTGAAAGATGTTTGTTGTCATAGACCATGATACCTCACAGGAATATCATTTTAAAGAATAGACACTAGTTATCCTGCTTTACTCAGTAAATAGGCAGTGATACGTTGGTTGAACGAGGGATAAATACCTACATTAAACGCAGTATAATTCCATTAATTAGGACACTGTGAGCTTTATCTTTTGAGCCCAAAATCACTAGGGTTCTTCTGAGCCCCAAGGACAACCTCCCACCCAAGCTTGGTAAAGATCGCCTCAACATAATTTGAGTTGTCATCTGGGAATACAATATAACTTGATTAATTGCGTAACCATGATCTTGACTTTTCAACCGAAAATCGATACAGTTCTTTGGAACACCAAGGACAACCTCCCCGTCAAGATTGGTAAAGATCCCTTTAATAGAACTTGAATTATCATCCACTAACACAATAAAATTTCATTAATTGGGTCACTGATATTTTCAGCCCAAAATTGATAAGCTTCTTTGGACACACAAAACCAACCTCAGGTTGGTGAAGGTCACCCCCCAGTAGAGCTAGAGTTAAAGTGTTAACTGGTTAAGTAATAATTAAAAATATGCAGTTAATATGCAGTTAAAAATAGTTGTATAATAGAGCTTGATGTACATGTATTACTATTCCTCACCTTGTACATGAATGCTCGCCATGGTAAATGTGCTACAGATTTCAGCTGTGTAAATAATAATAATAATAATAATAATAATAATAATAATGACAAGTTGTAATAAAATTGGCCAAGTGGTTAACAAGTAGTCTTTTAAATTATGATTTTCTCAGAAATTTTCAGAAAATCCAAGCTGGCTGCCAAACACACCAAATTTTGATTGATCCACGGCAGCCATGTATTTTATGTATCAACTTTCCTTGAACAATCTTTAATGGCCCTTCATGCTAATCATATCTCCCAACTTCCAGAACTCATTTTCGCAAAAAAATAGGTCACCCAAGATGGCCATCTAAGCATTAGGCCAATCAAGTTTGCTTGAACAAACATGGTTCAGCTGTTGCCCTAGATGAAGTTTTATGAGGTTGGAATCAATGCCCCCAAGCACTTTCAGAGAAAATTTAGACATTTCTAAAAAAAATCAGCCAAAATCCAAGATGGCTGCCGACCAAATTAGTCAATCAGCTTCCTCTGAACAAACCTGGATCGCTATAAACAAAGGATGTTTCCTGCAAAATATAATTGAAATTTACCAAAAAAGACATTTGAATTTTTCTATTGCTTTAGTATGGGAGTGTTTGGTGGGAAAACAAGCCAAGATGCCTGCCAAACTGTTCATCGGACAGTTTCAAATGTGGTAAATTTGAAATCAGCATACCCAAAAATATACATAAACTTAATTTTGGCTTCAAATTAAAAAAATCAAATATAGTCACAAAATACAATGCATTTTGATTGGTCCATGGTGGCCATGTTTTTTGACATATTAATTTCCCTTGAAGAAACTTTAATGACCCTTAGGCCCTAATCATATCTTTCAAATTTTGGTCCGATCCGTTCTGAAGTCGTTTCATGAAAACGAGGTCATCCAAGATGGCCACCAAACTGTTTGCCCAATAAAGTTCCCTTGAACAAAGTTGGTTCAGCTCTCACCATAGATTATATTTTGAATCAATCCCACAAGGTCACAGTCACCGTAACTTTTTATTTAGTCCCAATAGGCATAAGCAATCCTGAAATAATACGCCAAAGCAATTTGCTAAATGTACAATGATGCCGCCGTCACTACAATCATCAGAAAAGTGTTACCTACGTGTATGTCACACGTCTGCCACGCAGGCGAGACAAAAATTAATATTTAGATTGCGCAGCCAAGCGGAAAATCAATAAATCAACACCTACAACATGTAGATACAGAGAAACAAAGATATTAGAGAAGCAATGTACCCTGTACTATCGTAGTTCTTACCTTGTAGTTTACAAATAACTGAGGTAACATAAACAGGAACCCAAATGCATAGACACCTATAAATATAAGTAAACAAACAAAGCATATAAGGACGAGAACTGCAGTTGCAATGCCACGATGAAGCTAACTTCACGACTTTGCAATGAACTATGACGCTTGACTTTAAATATAGATTTTAAATAAACATAGACGGATTATCAACACACTTATCAGTGACAATGAACGTTGCCCTTTTGGCCACCAAAGTCATTGTCATCATCCCCTCCTCTTATTTCAAGCACGTATACAATTTTGGGTGCAGTAAATATATAATTAGCCCTTTAACCCTTGAATTTGTTCTATAAAATTTCAATTTTCTGATAGAAAACTGATAGGTTCATATCTCATGTTGGGTTAACCATTTAACCCTCATATCAGTCAAAAAGGGCTTCTGCAGTGGTCTTGAGAAATGTCCATTTGCAAACCAAGGGAAGCCTATTTTTGAAAATTTACCACTGGAATGACTGGCTCGGTTATCGAGCCAGTCATTCCAGTGATAAATTTCCAAAAATAGCCTTCTCTCGGTCTGCAAATGGACATTTCTCAAGACCACTGCAGAAGCCCTTTTTGACTGATATGAGGGTTAAATGGTTAACCCAACATGAGATATGAACCTATCAGTTGAGCAAATCACAAAAAGTCAATGTTGAAAAAACCCAAGTTTAACCAAGGACACAGTGATTTTGACCTTTTGCCCTAAAATTGAGCTAAACGCAAATTGTATGATGACGTCAACACTACCATCGCTGCCGCCGGATGGCATCAACATAGCTTGTTTTACTTCGAAGTAAAAAATCAGTGTATACTCACGGATGATCCATCGCTGAAAGTCTGGCATGTCAGTGATGTAATATAGAATAAAGTCAACCCTGTTTGAGAGGCCACTCATCTTTTGGACCCAAAAGATGGTCGCACATCAAACCTTTTAACCCTTAGAGACTTAAAATGACAAATTCTTTATGATATAAGGATTATTCTGTTGAATATTTTGAAATTAATTTAAGTGGGACAATAGGTTACAGTCAAATTAGTTTCAAAATATTCAATAGCTTCCCTGTATAAGTGTAGACATTTCAAGGGTCAAAGTGGTAAGACAGGCAGTCAATATATCATATATATATATTAATATATAGATATATATTTGCAACAGAGGTATTCAAAGTCATGTCTATTCAAATGTTGTGCAAAAAAGCAAATTTACATAGATTTTGAGAGAAGCACATGAATAGCTATATACAGAGTACATTAGTGGTCTTACTTGCGACACTGATGGGATGTATTAGATCTACCATCAAGATATTTAACTTGTGTATATTTCACATTCAAATAATTAAAAAAATAACTTACCATTTACTAAACTCTGTACACACCATGAGTACCAGCTACAAGAAAAAATAAATATGTTATGATCCAGAAGTAGTCAAACAGCATCTATATAACTGGTGTCCACCCCACAGGGCATACCCGCATTAGCCGCATCCAGATCGGATGTAGCACGGTTACCCGCACCGGGAACATATATAAAGGGTCAGAATTTGACCATTTGCATCCAGACTCTTCTTAAACCAAGAAAGCGTCAGGCAATTAGTTCTCGAGTTTAGCCTTTATCAGCATTTATATAACTGCAGAACAATTTTATTTTCAGAAAATTTAGCAATCTATCCAGCTATTGTAAAATCGGGAAACATCCACTCAAATGTTGTGTACAGTATGGTCCTAATTAAGTTACATGGCATGATAATTCCCATAAGCTACATGAATTATTTGAATTATCTACATGTATGTCATGTGACATTTGACGTTCATCTGCCCTAGGCCTTTAAATCTGCCAAGTTTGGTGCTTTGGACAAGCGTGATCATTCCCATAAGCCACCCCAATAATCATTATACAATCACGTAATATCCCCTAGGGTAATTTACAAAATAAAATTGGGTTGAGTTCTGACAAACAGTTTCAGTGGGGATATCCAGATGGACAGATCAAGACAGAGAAAACAGATGGACATTTCAAAATGTGTGATGATGATTATGTGCATGTACTAACCTCTTATGTTCTACATACAGCAGTGAATATACAGCACCAGCGAGACACAATGGATATAGGACATATGACAGGTACTTCATGGCCTGAAAGCATGACAACATTGCACATATTCAATAGAGGGAACCATTTCTTATATCCGTAATTCAAATTCACAACTTAATTAACCCTTCAACGTTCAAATTAATTCCAAGATTTTCTCATAGAAAATGCGCATTTGCAGACCAAGAGAAGACTATTTTTTTTAATTTACCCCAGGAATGAATGGTTCGGTTATTGAGCCAGTCACTCCAGTTGGAAGATTTTCAAAAATCATCCTCTTTGTCTGCAAATGGGCATTTTTCAAGACCAATGCAGAAGCCATTTTGTCTGATATGAGTGTTAAAGGGAGGCTTAATTTAGATATAAATATATATTTATTTATTTTGTTTCATTACATTGAGATAAGCAATTTACGCCTCTATAAGTATACAATTTTAACCATTTTATTTCCAAGCATTCTGTTGCAAATGTGCGCCTTCCATGTGTCATAACTAGTTACAGATTCATGACGTGAGCTTGATAATATCTATCTGTTGCTGGGTATACCTGTGAATCAAACTGGGCTGTTTCTTTTTCTTGTGCTGATGTAGTGCCAAACTGTAAATACAATACAGATAGTATACATAAATGTACATGTACAATGTATATCCGAAGACCACAGGGTGAAATACTGGGAGACCTGCTCAATAAATCACCTGCTTGTTTGTGAACAAAAGATGACCATTTTTTAGCCATTCAATGGTCAAGATTATTGGTCAAGAAAATCTAAATCTTTGCTTATAAGTGAATAGTCATTTGCTTGTGAAAAATACTATTTCTAGAAATTTACCACTGTAACAAGCCAGGCACTCCAGTGGTAAATTAAAAAAAAAAGGTTTCTCTTGACCTGCAAATGGACATTCCTCAAGAACATTGCTCAAGCCAATTTCGGTCGGCTTGACCATTAAATGGCAGATTCTAGTTTATCCATCAATCATATGACGTCATAATCAACTATGTGATGTGCAAGCTGACGTCAAAACAATTATGTTACGACTGACATACATAAGTTCATCATGAATGTATAATTGATAATGGACTAAGCGTTGTGGTATGAATTGTATGTCTTTACTATTTAACAAACATGGTGTTGAATATCTTGCAACTAATTTGCCTGGGCGCTGTTGCTGGTGCTGGTTGCAGCAAAGCAACTAAGATACTGACAATATATATACAACACAGTGGTACATTTTTTTAGCCTCTGCATATAATAATTTTAATTTATACCCATTTTCAGTGAATGGATACAACTTGGAAACATGACACAAGACACACGTATGGAAAACTGGCAAAATGCGAAAAACTTTCATTCTGGATCACTGTCAATTTCCCTGATTATTCATGTTTTTTCCAAATTCCCTGAGTTTTCTCTGACAAAAAAATTGGAAACTCATTTTCAAAGTTTTCCCTGAGCTGCAGTGGCTGGGAACCCTGGGCATATGTCACGCCATCGTAGCATTTTGAACAACTTTAACATTTACCCATTCTCAGATCGGATGCTGGACGCTATTTGGATCACTAAGTCAGTCCTCCACATCATGTACAACTCAACTAAATTGATGAATAGCTTCTTATAACGTCGGGACGGGGGGGGGGGGGCTTTTTTATGGGCCTTTATCCAATATGGTTGATAACAGTAGGCTCCATTGTGTGGAGTAGGTGTATCCAGGCCTTCGGTCGCCTTTTTAGGGGCGTCGGCGTCCTCATTGGGGCCACCTCTCGAGACTTGTGTAATGTGGTAGGACATGTGTTCCTATCTATGATTAGGAATTAAAGTTACAAGCTACCGGTGAGTCCTATTGTCCTATATCCCTGAAGTGTTCCTGTATTCTAATTTTTAATTTATGTTTGGTTTCAACTATATATTGCTGATGGCGGTTTGAGGACCAAGCGCCCACGCACGCACACCCACACAAATTGCACCTAGGCGTGCTTATGAGTAGGCACACGTGCATACCTTCAGAACAAGCGTCAGGTATACAAATCCCGAGTCGTGGCATTCCACATTATAAATAAATTGATGAATACATATAGTATATACATGGGTTTCTCAGTTAGGTTCGTCATCCCACCCATCCATCGGTCTGTACAGGAATTGATTGTAATCCATCTCCGTCAAAACTATTGGATGGAATTCAGCTAAATTTGGTATGTAAGTTACCAAATACATATGATTGTGGAGTTCATGAGAACATTTACATTTGGCTCTGCAGTCAAGGGAAAGGGGGTGAAGTCAAAAGGCTAAAGCGGGGAACGTTGGCATTTGCAATAATGCGCCATTGACTGACCAATCTAGTACATGTACAAAGCTGCATCTATGACTCCGGAATATGGTATGTCTGCACTTGTTAATTTCAATCCTGGGAATGGTGTGCCATGTGTCATAATGAGAATGTGATATTTAATATATAATATACCTGTAGGGAGGGGGTAATGCCATGCCATTTGATTGTTACTTTAAAGGCTTTCTTCACCTTCCATACCTGCAACAAATGAATGTCTTTATTACAACAGCTTAGTTCAATCAGCTCAGTGGCAGAAGGCGGGAGGAGTCAATAGCAAATTTGTGAACAATAAGTAACATCATATAGACACTTTAAAGTAATCTCTGGTGATTTTTAAATAATAGAAGATCATGATTTTCGTTTTTAAACTCTACATTTTGACCACAAGGTCATTGTATCATGGTCTCTCATCATACAGAAGCATGTGCACAAAGGTTGGGTTCAGTATAATTCACCAAACATGAGATAAAATGACGATGTTGAGTTAAATACAAAATGTTAATGTGGAAAAAACTAAAGTTTTAAGTAAGGTCACAATGACATTCGCATTTGATCTTTTGACTCCAGTTTCATTCATAGTCATATATTGGATCATGTCCTCTTATTATAAGAGCGCATGTGTGGGTCCAATATACATGTACTTAACAAAACACGATATATAAATGGGGAAGTTGAGGTAAACACAACAAATTAATGGAAAAATAATTTTTACCAAGGTAACAATGAACCTAACCTTTGCCCTTTCGACCCCAGGTCAGTGCGTAAAGTACTCTCACTAGTTTGAGCCCAATATATGATTAACCACGCATACACAAATGTAAGTCATGAAACTGCTACGATGAGCTAAACACAAAATGTTACTGTTGAATTCAATCTTTATAACGATCTTGATCTTTAACCTTTTGACACCAAGGTCATTGTGCCATGTCCTCGCATTAAAAAGAAGTGTGTGTCCATGGTTGGATCACGTATGAGCAACCAAACATGAGATATGAACTGCTAAGTTGAATTAAACCCAAAATAGAGGATGTCATCACAGCCGGATGGGGTGGAGGGCATCACCGTGACAATAGTTTGCTTTACTTCATAAAGACGTGTTAAAACTTTGTTGATTAATATACATGTAGCAAGACAGGAGTGCAATAAAAGACATTAGCATAATTATACATAAAGGCCAAAATATTTCCTAAAGTAAGATAAAAATAAAACGAGAACACTGAAGCGTACAATGTCTTGCCTGTAAAGGCATGGATAGTGTGGATTGCTAAAACACATATTCAGTGACGGTTAAATATTCTAAGTCAAAAACCATGAAAAAGTTAGGCACAATTTCCAAAAGTCAAATTGGTAATGTATAATAAGCATAACCTGGATGCCAACCAAACGCTGTAAAAGTATGGGAAAATTTTAAAAACCCATCTCAGTTTGATGCAGGGTAGTTCTAATAATGGTATACATTTTGTAGAATGAATATGTGAGGTTTTATTGAGATCAGATGAACCATTTTTTAGAAATAGCAATTTTAAACAAGAGCTCCGCAAACGGCGCTTAATACCCCGACATGATGACAAACCAATGAATGAGAGCTATCAGAAAATATTTATTTCTTCCTCAGACCCTGACCAGTCAGCCTTATGACGTGTCAAAACGATCCGTTAAATGGTCAAGGAGGTATCATCCGGAAACCATTTTTCAAGCTAGCCGCCGCTGACTGGCAGCCATATTGGATTTCGGATTATCATAAATTTTGTTAAGTTTCTTCACTAGACATATTCCAACCAGGCTATGAAGTGATCCGATATATGGTAACGGAGATATCATCCAGAAATCAACTTTCAAGATGGCAGCCCGTGGATCATCGTCAATTTCGATAGGGTTCTTCTCCAGACCTAGTCCAACCATCCTACATGTATGACGTTTCAAAGCGATCCGATAAACGGGAACAGAGTTATAATCCGGAAACCAATTTTCCATCTTCAATTTTGGATCATTGTCAATTTCGATAGGTTTCTTTTCCACACCTAGTCCACCTAGTGGTTACCCTATGAAGTTTCAAAGCGATCTGATAAACAGTAACGGAGTTATCAAGTGGAAACAAATTTTCAAGATGGCCACCAGTGGCTGGCGACCATCTTGGATTTCGGATCATCGTCGATTCCATAGGTTTCTTCCCAAGACATAGTCCAAACACTCTATGAAGTTTCAATGCCATCCGACAAATAGTAATGGAGATAACATCCGGAAACCACTCTGCCGCCCCCATGCCAGCCCGCCAAGACGAATGACGGCATTACATAATACCACGCCAAATTTTTTGGTGTGGTATAAAAACTCTAATTAAAATAGGTCCGCCGCCGGAAATAGTGTAGTAATCCTATGTCTCGCTCCTGTGGACACCTTAAACAGCTTGGATCTCCTCACAGCATTGAAACATTCACTGAGCACATTAACCTTTTAACGCTGAAATTTGGTCATGAAATCAGTCAGTTATCGAGACAGTCATTCCAGTGGTAAATTTTCAAAAATAGTGTTCTGTTAGTCTGAAAATTAAACGAAATCACAGATTACTTTTTTCAAGAGAGTTGATACTTACATGTACCACCCTGATACTCTATGATATTTCCCAAATATCGACCCAACTTCAATAAGCCTCAGGATTAAAAAGAAACCGCTCCCCCACTGGGCAGGTTGTTCAACTGACAGTCCAGCGGATGTGCGGCCCAAACTCGCGCATGCGCAGGGCTGTCTCTTTCTATTCCAAATTATTGGCCGACATAATTGCAAAATAAAACGCCGATAGACCGAACCTCTGTGGGGCGGAGTGGCCGGGATCGTATCAGGGTGGTAAGTATCAACTCTCTCGTGAAAAAAGAAATCCGTGATTTCGTTTATTTCACATCAAGAGTATACTTACCACCCTGATACTCTATGATATAGCCAGAATTCCTAAGAGAATTCGGCGGGAGGGAGGCGAAGGTCAGAAGACCGGCTCATCCCTGGAAGAGCAAGCTCTTTTGTTTCTGGAGCACAAAAAAACATCTGAAATTGTGTATGTAAACACAATCAGGAAATGACTTGGACATCGGATAACACGACCGATCTTGAGAGTAATGACTGTTTAACATTCGCTCCCCCTCTTTTAAAGAGGGAGCGATGACCTCAATGTCCTATACGCTCTCTATGTACTCGTGCTAAAGTACTATAAGACATCGGACGAAAGCTTCATTTCATATACTCTCTGATGGAACCATAAAGAACACAAACCATCACCATTTTAGTAAGTAATAAAGAGCGTGAGAAAAAATAACCATCACCAAATATAGGACTAACCTATTTTGATGAGATTCCCTTTAATCACCGCTGGTGATGATAGGTACAGTATGGAAAAGTGGGGATTCCTCCACTAAATTGCACTATGTGTGAGTCAACGGCCTTATATACAATATTTACAAATATATACAGATTTAAAATTTATGTAAAATTGATAAGACAAGCGGATTTGATGTGTCACGGAGTTAATGATCTGTAACACTAGACTCAGTGTCATTGTGCTACCGACATAATGTCATCCTCCTGCACTCCGTTAAACAGAGCCGTGGATGTCACTATGTCATGGACACTGTGAGCCTTGGCCATGTCAACTTGTTTTCCAGTGGTGGCTTTGTGGCAATGCTGGATGCATTCCACAATCCACCTAGAAATGGTATCTTTAGAAGCTCTCCCATGGGGTTCAATGTAAGATAGCCACTAGAGTCCGTCAATGTCCTATACGCTCTCTATGTACTCGTGCTAAAGTACTATAAGACATCGGACGAAAGCTTCATTTCATATACTCTCTGATGGAACCATAAAGAACACAAACCATCACCATTTTAGTAAGTAATAAAGAGCGTGAGAAAAAATAACCATCACCAAATATAGGACTAACCTATTTTGATGAGATTCCCTTTAATCACCGCTGGTGATGATAGGTACAGTATGGAAAAGTGGGGATTCCTCCACTAAATTGCACTATGTGTGAGTCAACGGCCTTATATACAATATTTACAAATATATACAGATTTAAAATTTATGTAAAATTGATAAGACAAGCGGATTTGATGTGTCACGGAGTTAATGATCTGTAACACTAGACTCAGTGTCATTGTGCTACCGACATAATGTCATCCTCCTGCACTCCGTTAAACAGAGCCGTGGATGTCACTATGTCATGGACACTGTGAGCCTTGGCCATGTCAACTTGTTTTCCAGTGGTGGCTTTGTGGCAATGCTGGATGCATTCCACAATCCACCTAGAAATGGTATCTTTAGAAGCTCTCCCATGGGGTTCAATGTAAGATAGCCACTAGAGTCCGTCCGCCATTCTTGTGTACGTTGTTTATAACGTGTTAATGCATGGACACGACACCAAGCCTTTGAATTAGGATCAAGCCTAGTCAAAGTTGGTAAAACTATAGGCTGACCAGGATATTTTAGACTGGTTTTTCGCCATAAAGTTAACTCTAGGTAGAAGCCTAAGGCCTTCTCCTGTAACGACAAAACGGTCTGGCACTGCTGACAAAACATGTGTTTCACTTCTTCATCTGGCTGAAGCTGCAGCAATCAGAAAAAATGTTTTAAGCGTCAACATTTTCATGGAAATGGAGCTTAGTGGTTCAAAGGGTTTATCCGCTAATACTTGAAGTACTAACGATAAACTCCAAGATGGAATCACTGGCGGATTCCTTGGTCTTAGATTCCCCATGCCTTTGATTAATGTATTTAGATTACATACTTCATCACTTCCCCTATTAGCCAAGCAAGGGATAACTGACATTAAAGCTCACTTGTAGCCAGCAATAGAGTTAGGCTTGAGGCTATAGGCATCAAAAATGTGACAGAGGAAATTGGCTACTACCTGAATAGATGCTTCCATTGGATTAATACATCTTTTTGAGCACCATTCAGCAAATCTGTTGTTTTTATAATTATATGCTCTGGAGGTTGACCCCCTTCTGGCTTTTGCCATAAACATGGCTGCTTGCTCAGAAAAAACCTCCTAACTGCCGATTCCTTGACAACATCCACGCAGTCAATTGGAACATTGACGGGTTGTTGTGCAAGGCCTTGCCCTAGAAGATTATGTTGTCCATGAGAAGCAGAGGAACAGGATTGCAGACAGGAAAGTCCAGCAGATCCGTATACTATCATCGGCTTGGCCAATTTGGGGCGATCAGAAGCACTTGGCATTCCTGCTGCCTGATTTTCTGGAGAACATTTGGAATCAGGATTGCTGGCGGGAATGCGTATGCATACATTCCCTCCCAGCTGATAGCTAACACATCGATTGCGATAGCGCTCGGATCTGGAATCAGAGACGTAAGTCATCATCTTCGCATTCTTGTTCATTGCGAATAAATCTATGTTGGGCTTGCCGCAGTGGTTGAACAGACAGTCCGCCACACATTAGTTGCCATTCCGTGGGAAGAATGCTCATTCTTCGGCTCAATGAGTCTGCTAATAGATTTAGCCTTCCCGGAATATGAACTGCTTTCAGGGAAATCCCATGATCTAGGCACCAGCAATGCAGTATTCATGTCATCATACAGAGACTTGGCGACTTCGTTCCGCCCTGGCGGTTTATGTAAGTCACTACTGTTGTATTGTCTGATCGAACCAGAACAATCTTGCCCTTGACCAACTCTAGGAAGTATTCCATGGCCAAGACTACTGCTCGCATTTCTAGCAGATTGATATGTTCTTTTGACTGATCCAGATTCCAAAGCCCTGATACTTTGTTTTCTTCCAGGCAAGCTCCCCATCCCTCCATTGATGCATCTGTGTACATCGTTAACTGAGGGTGCGAAGGTGACAACGTCACCCCCGCCAGGAGATTCTCTTTTCATCCACCTTTGAAGGTGGTGAATAAGAGGTTCCAACACTGACACCTTTGAATCCAGGAATCCCGTACTCTGGGTCCACTGCGTCATGAGAAATAACTAGATAGGCCGCCGGCGTAAGGCTGCATGTGGAATGACTGGTTCCAAAGAAACCATCAACCCCAGCATTCTCAAGTAGACCCGTGCCAGGACATGACGACTGTTGCACACTGACTGTATGACTGAGATGAGTACTTCTACTCTCTCCTGAGATGGGTAAACATACCCTATCTCTAGATTGAAGAACATGCCCAGGTAAACAAACTTCTGGGATGGTGTCCGCTCTGATTTTTTAGTTTATTATGCAGCCCAAAACTATCTCCAGATTTGCTGATAAACTTTCATGGTTGTGTGCTTTTAACACCCAGTCATCTATGTATGTGTGGACTGCTGTCTCCTGTGGTGGTATGACATCATAGCTTGGACCACTCGATTGAACAACCGAGGAGCCGTCGATATACCAGATGGGAGAACCCTGAATTTCTATTGGCGGCCCTGAAATGCAAATCTCAGGAAATGACGAAAGCTCCTTGCAATGGGAATGTGAAAATAAGCATGTTTTAGATCTATTGATGCTGTTCACATTCCCTTCCTCAATCCTGCTAATACCGTTCTTACAGTTTCCATTTTGAAACTTGGTGTGAGGATAAACCTGTTGAGAAGTTTGAGGTTGAGAATTGGTCTCCACCCTCGAGTGCTTTTTGTCACTAGGAACATGGTTGAATAATAACCCGGACATTTCTGTGCGGATTGAATTGCATATTTTTGAATGAGGGATTGAATTTCTTCCTCTATACACAACCGCTGATCTGGATCTCGTGGACTTTGAGTCCAGATCGGAACCAGAGACAAGTGCGATGGCTGCCTTGATATCCAGTCGGGATGGTAACCGACTGAAAGCCATAGCAAGACCGAGTGGTCTTGAGTAATCCGCTCCCACTCTTGTATGTGGCAGGCCAGACAGCCTGCCACAGGTGCACCTAAGGATTGAGATGGACCCGAATAGTGCAAGTGTTGCCCTGTCTCTGGTGGCTGTCTTAGCAGCACTGGTGTGACCCTTGTGGGTGCCGGCCCATTAGGCTCGCGCCCCTCTGCCAGCGCCACATGCACCTCGGTACGCGGGTTGCTTGGCGGGTTTTGCTGGAGCACCCTGCACTCCCCCCCCCAACTAGCTGGCTTACGCTGCGTAGGAGGTTGGCCTCTGACAGGGCCACCACCACCTGGAGTTCTGGCTTGATGTTCACCAGCCATTGGCAAGCATCCAGCCAGTCCTCCTCGGTGGCTACCTGTGAATATTCGACGAGCCTAGGGCCTTCGTCGTCCTCAACAACATTCATTGGTGGGGTAACAGCTGGAGCTGGAGATACTCCGGGAAAGCCAAGGAAGACATACAGATCCGCAAGGGCTGGCATGGCTTGCGCCGTAGCTACTCCAGGAGCCGGATCTACGGCGTCATGGCGGCTAAATGCATGATGTCATAGTCCGGGCCTTCCTCAAGGTAACTCTCAGCAAGCCGAGGAATACGGTATGGACGGCCATCGGCTCCTAGCCACCCTACTCCCGACGAAGTAGTTCCATGGAACAGTGTCCTCTTCTTCCTGCTCAAAAAGATTATATGCCAAGCTTGAAAAGGGATCAAACTCGGCCTGGGCAAGAGGGGCATCGCATGAGGCGCTGACACCCTTAGCCTTAGGCTGCTCTAGAACGTTTGATAAGCGAACGTCCGAGGTCATGGCTTTCGCTCTCCCAGGTCCATGGGCGAGGCAAGCCTCAGCACCGGACCAGCAGGAATGTTTCTGGGTCTATACCGAAAACTGGCTTCCTAAGAGCAAATGAGGAAGACAATGACGAACTTGAACTGGGAAGCAAGCTGCGAAGCAACTCCGGGACAAGATCCGTGATTGTCTTCTTCATTTCTCCCATCATCTCAAGATGGAAGGCCTCCATGACTGTCATGGATGCCTTCCTCTTCTTAACACATGACTCTTTGTCAAGTCGCCTTTTCTAATCCGTCGCCCGCTCCTTTATCTGTTGATTTATAAAATCAGTGAAAACCTCCACCGGCCACGACTCACACACATGGCAATTTACTAAGAGCACCTAGTGCAGCCATGAGGGAAGTAACGGGCCTTAACGAAACGGTGGCAGAAGGGCATTTATTTTCAATGACCGCCTGAAACGACACAAACGGAAACAATTAGTTTTTTAGTTATGACGTACCAAAAAATCAATTGCAGAAGGTTAATAAAATCCTTAAGGAAAATTTAGACCACTAGATGAAAGTATAAGTGAGGGCCATAGAAAAACCACTATGGGCCTGACTAAAAGTAAACAAATCCTAAAAACTTCTTATTCTCCTACATGAATCACATAGGAACAATTAGAATTTGAACTTGAATACTTGAGAGGCGAATGCTAGACTCCACACTCAAAACAAAGATTCATTAGTAGTTGAACTTTATAAACACAATGAACCTATGCAAACCATCAAGACAGATAAATAACACAACACTCAGTCATAAAATTTCCAAATATTTTTAGAAATGACTGAAAATTTCCTCTCTCGATACTAGAGCTGGGCGGTATTGATATTTACATGACGGTATCAGTACCATGAAAAAATACTGCGATACCACGGTATACCGTCATCTGAGCTTGAGGCATGCCACGAAATTAGAACAATTTTTTCCATTTCCTTTTCACTTCCATCTCCAATCAACGGTAAATATAGGTAAAATAAATAAATCAGCTTCCTGATTTAGAGAAGAAAAACATGGCTATTGCGACTGTTTAGTTTCACGATTTTATTAGGTCACTATTTTCATTGACGTAATATCATTCACCGGAATATCGGTCAAAGGGTGTGGTCGACTCCCTAACTATAACCTGCTGTTTGAGACATTGGGGGTGCACTATTTTCAATCTGGATTGTTCTTGCTATTAATGCGCGCGACCAGCAAACGGTAAATTTTATTTTGGCAGTCGAGCGCTTTGATAAACAGAGTCCAGACAAAATCTGCGAGTATTTAAACGGGGCGCGTAATGTACTCTTTTATTTCTGTTGGAGTCGTATATTCTGTTACTCGTGAAAACAGGCCTATACACATACATATAACACGACATTGAATATAGCCGATTCCAAAGCCTCTGATAATTACAGAGTACCCGATGTGCAGACTCGTTACTCGCCATGCTTCACGTGAACAATGCGTGTAAAAAGCTATTTCTGCGAACTTCCGACGTGTAGCCAGTAGAAAAATGAATTACAAAAACTAAAACACCATAATTTTTAGGTGTCGTTACTCAAACTGGATTTAATCTTTAAAGAAATTTCTTAAAACAAGCCAGAAAAATAAAAAATAACGACTTCAACGCTGCTCGTTGTTAATAAATTAGCACATGATCAAAACGGCGCGAGCAAATACTACGTTTTAGTAAATTTTCATTGATAAATTCAGCATAGTAATGTATTTTCCCACGGTCTAGTTCATGAACAACCAATCAGATACCTCTTTACGAGATTGCTGTTGTGTTTGAATAGCACGCAGTTTGTATGTTATTTTGTTATTCTACCGTGTTTGTTTGGTGACAAAATGCTTGGAGTAATAAATACAAATAATAGAAACGGGAATAGGGAATATATTATAGTGTAATTACTACCGGCGGACGGCCAGAGAATGAGTTTAGTTGTTTTAAATAAAGCAATTTTACCGTGAGACTTTCAAGACGTACGTTTGACATACAATTCTGCCTGTCATTATTTTGTAATTGACGTCTTGATGTGTGTTTTTACAATGACCCTTTCACCTCAACTCGGCTAATAGTTAGGGATGCCTGTATTTTTGGCACTATTAGCACTTATTTACCCTTGGTCAAGTCAGATTTTATGAATATATTTCTCAAATATTGCTCAAACATTATGGACGGTATTCACGGTATTTGGAAATGTCAACAGTCACGGTATCGGTTCACGGTATACCGCGGTCCTCACGTCAGACCGCCCAGCTCTACTCCATACTAAACCTCAGAAGACAACTGAAGAACGAGTGAAGTCTGATGAACAACAACTGGAATACCTGATCCTGAATCCAAACCCTGTTGTTGGGGGAGAATGCGGAAAAATTATTTCTTATGGTAACAATTCCCTCTGCAAAATCACAATAAATTATATGGACCCAGAAAACCCAAGTATAAATTATTGTTCAAATAAAGGATACTGTCAGAAATCAGCTAAATGTGTCTGAAAATACAAAGCACAATATGCGTTAGCTAATATATAGGCCTACCCCAAAATGATAGTATAGACGTATCCACAAGTTAGCGCGACTCCCGGATATACCATCCAAGTCAACACGCAAATTTGTTATCAATAAATTTACTAAAGTACACCTGATGGCTAGGACTGGGAGCATCCTCTGGCAACTTGGCAGCGTCTGACATAATAAAGCAAGTCACAATCAAGTTGCAGCACTTAAAGCTTCAAAAGCATTCAAACGCAAAAGCAAAACTAGAAAGCATGTTGCAATGGCAGGTCAATAATTTGAGAAGAGAAAGAGACAGTCCCGCGCATGCGCGAGTTTGGGCCGCACCTCTACTGTTGAGTAACCTGCCCAGTGGGGGAGGTTTGTTTTTAATTCTGAGTCTTATTGAAGCTAGGTCGATATTTGGGAAATATCATAGAGTATCAGGGTGGTAAGTATACTCTTGATGTGAAAGGACATATTCAAAGACCACTGCAGAAGCAATTTCAGCTTCAATGTTAAAGGATTAATGTCAGTAGTCCGTATACTTTTTCATTATGATGAAATATGCTGATGACAGAACATTAACCCTTTCACTGAAAATCCATGAAAAAGTATATTCTTTATGATATAAAACTTATTCTGTAGAATATTTTGAAATTAATTTGACTAAGCTGTTGCTGTTCACGGTAGCAACAGCTTCCAGTCAAATTAATTTCAAAATACATGTATTCAACAGTTAACCTGTATGGCAGCATTGGAAATTATTTATCGGGAATTCATCGGTGAAAGGGTTAATGATACAACAATGTATAAATATATATATATATCACAGATATTTTTGTTTTACTTTTACTGCTTTATATATTATGTGATTGAAAAGTCGGAGATAATACTCAAAATAAATTTAAACATAGTATTTTTTCTCATTTGTCCAAAACTAACCTTGGTGGTTCCGAAAATCAGGTAATAAAAATGCCTTACCTCGATTAGTGTGCCGAGGCCAGCAGGTATGAGAACTAACATACTTGTATCCTCATCCAATAAATAGAAAAATATAATCCCTGTACTGATGCATCGCCAGACAACTGAAAAAAAGAAAGATACCATTTTTAACTTATGCAGAATAGTGAGAGGATGAGCATATTAAAAATCAAACAAGCCGCCAAATGGCTCTGACGCTCGCCTGCCAATGCCTACAGCTCTTAGCCCTACATGACATGTAATTAATTTCAAAAGTGATTTTATTTCTAAGGGGGCTAACTATGGATGTTTTAGAATAATATTATATTAGATGCAGGGTTCCTCATTTGCGTCCTTTTGCGCGCAGACGCATAAAATCTGCCCTGGGACGCGTACAGTTGGATCCCATGCGTCCGGGGGATGCACAGAATATTTGGCACAAAAATCTGTAACACTACCACTGTAGGGCTGGGTGGTTTGGCCTAAACGAAAACTGGTGATGGTATCACTAATTAAACTGGCTAGAATGATCGAAAATAATTCGAGATATGAAAATATCTTGTTTTCATTAGCTACAATACATGTATTTTGCGATTTCACAACTGATGTAAATTGCCACGAAATTAGAATGGTAACTACATACGATTGCCCACTTCGATGCTACCCATCTCAAAATAGTAGTTAAAATAAATTAAATAAATAGTCTGGTTCATGTGATGTCGTGAAATTAACACCCTAACTGCCAAAACGCTGATTTTCAACATTCTTATTAGGTTACTATTTTCTAAAGCGTAGTAAAATATAATGCATGAAAATAGGAACCCGGATATTAGAGCGAGTTTAGGCACCTCGTAGAGTAGCGCGATACGGCTAGAGTATGAGTAACCACCTACAGTATGATCTAATCTAGTAAGTCACGTGTTTGTATTCGAGTACCCGGTATTCCGTAATACAATAAACTCTCATTCGTGTCTACGTGGGTGAATGCTTTTCAATGTGAAAGCTTATGATAAATTGACAACTTAACAAGCATTCTGTAAGTATTGCTTTGCAATACATGTCCCCTACATGTACTATACCTGGTGATATAAATCTTTAGAGAATGACAGTCAAAAATTTCATTAAAAATTGTCAAAAGCAGCTGAAACTCGAACTTGATCTGTAACGTCTCATAACATAGAAATAAACCAAGTCTCAGTTATATATGGTGAAGGAGAAGGAAAAGTCTTGAAAGCTGATATGTTTGTAGTTCATAAGTCGAAAGGGGACATAACTCCATCAAAAAATGACGCAAACGCCTAAAACTCAAAGTTGGTCTGTAATTTCTCATAATAAAGTAATGTACCAATTCTCAGTTGAATATCTTGAGACTGCGAGAAAAAGGCTAGAAAACTAATATTTTTCGTATTTCATAGGTCGAAAAGGGCCATAACTCAATCAAAAATTTACGAAAATATCTGAAACTCGAACTTGCTCTGTAACTCGTTATACTAAAGCGATGCACCGATTTTCGCCCAAATATCTTGAAGGAGTGCGAAAAAAGTGTGGAAGGCTAATATTTTTCGTATTGCATAAGCCGAAAGGGGGCATAACTCCATCAAAAATGTATGCATATGCCTGAAACTCGAACTTGGTCTGTAACTTCTCATATCAAAACAATGTAGCAATTCTCAGCATAATATCTTGAGACTGCGAAAAAGTGCGGAAAACTAATATTTAGTCGGAAGGGGACATAACTCCATGAAAAATTTACGAAAATATCTGAAACACGAACTTGCTCTGTACCTCGTTATACTAAAGCGATGCACCGATTTTCGCCCAAATATCTTGAAGGAGTGCGAAAAAAGTGTGGAAGGCTAATATTTTTCGTATTGCATAAGCCGAAAGGGGGCATAACTCCATCAAAAATGTATGCATATGCCTGAAACTCGAACTTGGTCTGTAACTTCTCATACCAAAACAATGTAGCAATTCTCAGCATAATATCTTGAGACTGCGAAAAAGTGCGGAAAACTAATATTTAGTCGGAAGGGGACATAACTCCATGAAAATTTTACGAAAATATCTGAAACTCGAACTTGCTCTGTAACTCGTTATACTAAAGCGATGCACCGATTTTCGCCCAAATATCTTGAAGGAGTGCGAAAAAAAGTGTGGAAGGCTAATATTTTTCGTATTGCATAAGTCGAAAGGGGGCATAACTCCATCAAAAATGTATGCATATGCCTGAAACTCGAACTTGGTCTGTAACTTCTCATACCAAAACAATGTAGCAATTCTCAGCATAATATCTTGAAAGACTGCGAAAAAGTGCGGAAAACTAATATTTAGTCGAAAGGGGACATAACTCCCTGAAAAATTGACGAAAATGTCTCAAACTCGAACTTGCTCAGTAACTCCTTATACTAAAGCGATGCACCAATTTTCGCTTAAATAGCTTGAAGGAGTGCGAAAAAAATGTGCGGAATTTTTTTTCATATTTCTTAAGTCGAAAGGGGGGGCATAACTCCATCACAAATTGACAAATACGCCTGAAACTCGAACTTGTCCTGTAACTTCTCATAACAAAGCAATATACCAAGTCTCAGTTGAATACCTTGAAGGACTGAGAAAAAAAGTGCGGAAAACCAACTGCGACAGACGGACAGACAGAGTGCAAACCTATAGTTCCGATTTCAGGGTGTGGGGTCCGTGGGACATCCAAAATTTAGATGCCATGAGAAAGACTGACAGGTGGTGATCGCTATAGCTAAACTGACTGACAAGTCAGCCAAGCTAAAAATGCCTATTTACAGCCAGCCAGCAAAATGTTTTAGGTGTGACTGACAACTACATGTAACATTAGTCCAGCTACGTGTAGTCAGTCTGTCTCTCAGATTTTAAATAAAAAGCCAGTCATATCATGATTTTTATAGACTCCTTGGTTCCAATTATATCAATGGTATGCTAAGAAAAATCTTCTGACTATATCTTAACCCTTTACTGGTCAAACCCGTCTTTGCATTGATCTTGAGAAATGTCCATTTACAGGCCAAGAGAACGATATTTTCCAAAATTAACTTTGACTACCATATGTAGCAGACGTCAGGCTGCCAAACCTAAAGCAAGCCATATCACCGCCTACATATTTATTAAAGCTTATTCTCTTAGAAAACGACTTGACAGCCATCCATAACTCGGACCGGTTCTTACTACCTTTACTATCAGAACCGTCATTGGGATCAACCGGTTCCTCTACTTTAAGTATATCAGATGAACCACAAGGTTCATCAGCACCAAAACGCCGCAATCAGGCAACAGGAACTGGTACTGCCATACTGGAAACCGCCATCGCGACTGTATCTACAGTGGTGCCACAGAAACTCACGATGCCACTAGCAGAAACCGGCTGTCAATAAGATCTAGAACCATCCGCAAAAATAGCTCTAGAACCAACACAGCCCTCCAGGATGATGTAATGTAGAAAACACAAGAAATATTTCCATCAGGTCCTGGACTCAAGATGGATAAAAAAATCACCACACAAAGCTTCCATGTATACCCAAAATCATAGGTAACTGTCAAACTAGAAATGTGATATACATGATCACATGAGGACACCGCAAAAACAACAAGTGGGAGAAATGAAAAGAACGTTCAGATCAGAATTCAAGAGCACGTACGCTAAATCACCAGTTTCCGCAAGCACATATGCTATGATATCCACGTATCTGGATACCTCACATCAGAAGGCCATACTAAGAGCGATGTGCAATTTAGGATTTTTCATCTCCTGTCATCAGACACCGATGAGCAGATCTCCACTTCTTGGAGATAAGCAGAAGAAAGCCACTAGACACATAACATCCACTGTGTGGCACCCTTTGACATCAATAAGGCGGGGTGAGATTGCCACAAAAGACTCTCCCACTCCATGTCTTAATTAGTGTGGTAACAGTATAATACAATTTATGAACATTCTCACCTACACGACTTGACAGACCAACCATGGAATCCCTATTCTTCCAATAGCTGATGTCATGTTTAAACGCGAGAAAGTCAAACAGTAACTGGAAAAAAGCAAATATACCGGTACATCATAAGTGCGATTAAAATCAGTAACATATGACATCTTCCAATGAACTATTTCCATGATACATATATATATATATATATATATATATATAATATAATATAACATATATATATATATATATATATACATGTAAAATCATAGACTCAGCATAATGACACCCATTTGGTGGGCTAACAGCATTTTCTAAACCTAATAGAAATGGACACATAATCAGGTTTGAAATGAATTTTGACTACAGTATATTAGACCACACCTTTCAGGTAATTTTCTGGGACATGTACATGTAGCTATGCTTGCACAATTATTTGATTATTCAATTAATCGTGATTATTAAAAATATGATCGTGGACAATCACAAAAGCAACTACTGTAACTGAATAACCAAACATTGTCACTCACCAGGATAGTTGTTTTTCAAATGCGAAGTCGGCTTATATTTTCCTGTGATATTGGCCAATGTGAACGTGAAATAGCTGTAGACACTGAATTCTATCTACATTACTTATTTTGTGACTTGTTTTGATGAAAGAAAACACCAAACCTTTAAAATTTGACTTTGTTTTGGAAGCGATCAACCCAGTGCCATTTCAACCCAAAAGCAAGAATAATTTGGCCAGAATATCAATGTTTTTCAATCTAAACATAACTTAACACACAACGAAGATTTGCTGAATTTTCAATTCTTTTGGGCCGTTCACGTCTTGCCATATTGTATCGATATTGTGTTCAGAAATTGTACTCCAATGCTTATAATAGCATATTAGTTGTGATTTCTGAACACCTATTACTATCTGGCAATTTGATTGGAGGCGTTTGTAGTGGTTTGATCAGCGACACAAATTTTCATTCTTTTAGCATCATGTTAGCAATTTCTGCTTGAAGTCAAGTTTGTAGGTTTTTCGGATATTGGCAATAGTAGGTTTTGAAAGGCTTATGCCCGCCACCCTCCCCCCCACCCCCCAATGCTCACCCACCAGTACATCTATCATGTCTACGATTTATCTAAAATGGTCGCGATTATAACAAGAGGCCCAAAGTGCCTGTATCGCTCACCTGGAATTATTGGCCACTGGCACAAATGAACAAAACGAGATGACAACTGGAAAAGTTTACCAATCTAATTTCTGTGAAGGTTTAGCCAAGCTTTATTAAAATTGATCGAGTGGTTAATAAGTAGTCTTTTATATGATTTTTTCAGCAAATTCCAGATGGACCAAACACACACTAAATTTTTTATTCATCCACAGCGGCCATGTTTTTTTTAACGTATCACCTTTCAATGGACAAACTTTAATGGCCCTTAGTCATATCTCTCCAATTTCAGCCTGATCTGTTTATTGGTACTGGCGAATAAGTCGCTTTCAGGAAAACTACATGTAGGTCATCCAAGATGGCCGCTGATACATTTGGCCAATCAAATTCTGTTGAACAAACTTGGCTCAGGTGTTGCCCTGATGATGTTTCATGAGTTTTGATTTGATACCCAAGCGGTTTTGGAGATTTTTAAAGACGTTTCTACATATCGGACAAAACCCAAGATAGCTACTGGCCAAATTGGCCAATCAACTTCCTTTGAACAAGCTTGTATCTCTATGCCCTAAGGACGCTTTCTGCAACATATACTTAAAACCGGCCAAGTTGTTCTCGAGAAGACATTAAAAATCTACCATTGCTTTGGTACGGGAGCCTTTGGCAGGAAGATCCACGATGCTCGTCAAACCCTTTAACCGACAATTTCGAAAATCGCAAATTTGAAATCAGCATACCGAAAAACATACAGTATATAAAACACATTTCCATTTCAAGCCATTAAATAAAAAAAAACTATATGGCATCCAAACACGCTATATATCGATTGGTCCATGGCGGCAATATTTTTTAAAGTGTTAACTCCTCTTGAACAAACTTACATGGACCTTATTTCCAAATCCATTCAGCAGTATTGTAGAAGTAGTTTTCGTGACAAGTAGGTCATCTAAGATGGCCGCCAAACTATTTGGTAAACCAAGTTCTCTGGAATACACATGGTTAGTTCGTGCCCTAGATGATGTTTCATGAGTTCTGAATCGATTCCCCAACCGGTTTCGGAGAACAAGATTTTGAGACATTTCTAAAAAAAAAATCGGCCAAAATCCAAGATGGCTGCCGGCCAAATTGAACGATAGGCTTCGTTTGAACAAAATTGAATCTCTATGTGCTAAGGATGCTTCCTGCCACATATAACTGAAATCGGCCAAGTGGTTCTTGAGAAGTTTTTATGAATACGCTGACGGATGGCGGAAGCCGGACGGATGGACGGTCGCCATGGCATAAGTACACTTGGACATTCTGGGCAGGTGAGCTAAAAACTGCATAATTATGCAAGTCTACATGTAGCATTAATTAATCTATATTAGATTGACCATTCATTATGACATATCTACAATAAGATAATTTAGCAGATAAAAGCACAATACTTGTACAGTAGTGTGTTGCTCAGTTACCCAATGACATGAACTTTCATCAAACCTTAGTAACTAAGACCATGCACACTCCACAGTCACTTACATGTAAAGCTGCTATGCCAAATGTCAAGGCTAGAAAATAGAAATTTGTATCAACAAAAATGCCTTTGATTTCATCCGTGTCCTTCTCATTGAAGCCTGAAAATACAACACATATAATAATGCAACGCATTACTCATTCAATATTGTAACACTTACATTGCACCCGACTTGTATAAATTTGCCAAGAATCTTTCCCTTCACTAAATAATGGACATTTTCATGTTTAGCTACATGTATGCCCCGCCAATCTCTAGCTAAGCTCCACTCACACCTCGCTTGTGTTGGGATCGATCGATCTCTGAACTTCCTGACTATCAATTTCCAGAAAACTATGTCAGCAACACAGTCAAATTAGTTTCAAAATATTCAACAGCATGTTTATTAAATAGAAGAGACACAATTCCTATGTGTCAGACTATTAAGATTTAAAGACGGGACATATAGAATCATTTCTGACGTAATGATTATGACGTCATCCTACACGCCGCTTACATGTAGCTAATTATGATGTCATATGACGTCAAATGGATACTCTGTAAAAGTGAATTTGTGTTCATTTAGGAAACAATGTCGCTTTAAGACAGTAACAGCTTTTCCACATCATCATTTCCAAATTTTCACCAGCTTTTCTTCTACTGGACCTACAAAAGCTGAATCTCTGACATCAGTGTGGTAATGTTTAACATATCCTTCCCATCTCCATTTCAGCCGATGAATGGTTTGAAAATAATTTAAATGGCATGACTGGAAACCATTGAATTGTAAGACAGCAATAAATATCCTGCAGTCAAATTAACCTCAAAATATTCAATAGAATATTGTTTACATCAGATCTCTAAGATTGAAAGGGTAAATTAACGCCTTGTTGTGGCAGTCAAGTACCAGATCTTTACTTACGTGATTGATGAAATTCAACATATGCTCAAACTGAATAATTTTGCTGCTAACTGTTATTGGCTTAGACAGCAAAGGCTTCCAGCATCCATCACCCAAATCACCAAAGAACAGAATAATGAGGTGGGAGATGAGATTATTAAACCTTTGACCCTTACATGTCTGAAGCAATAAATTCTTCATGATAAGGATTATTCTGCTGACTAGTTTGAAACCATTTTGACTTGGAGCTGTTGCTGCCTATGGCAGCAACAGCTTCCAGTCAAATTGGTTTCAAAATATTCAACAGCTTTCCTATATCGCTATCTTGAAATGAAGACACTGCTATTTTAAGGATTAGAGTGTTAATGGATAAGTAACTCACCTAACCCTTGCATTAGCTTGATGGATTCCTGTAAGTGAATCCAAAGTCGAAGCTTGCCCACGGATATTGGCTGATAGGTAATCTCAAGCGGCATCTCTCTCGTGCTCTCATTCACTGGCTGGAAGAAATTATCTTGTACAAGTAAAATTAACCACTTCAAGTGTCTTCAACAATAAACTTCCAGCATCTTAATTTCCTATCACTCATACTGCACATACCGGAGGCATAGTGTTGAATATTTTGAAAATAATTTGACTGGAAGAATATAATAACTTTGGTAATACATGTACAGTACAGCTCAGAGTTAACTTAACGTACAAACGGGTCTGAAATGCATGCATGATGCGTTAAAGGCCCGTTTCCAACGGATCGGTTTTAAAAACACAATGCATTCACAACGCATCTAGTTAATTTTTTGGATGCATTAAAAATAATAAATATATGCGTTGAGAACGAGCATTAAATGCGTATATAAGCAAATTTGAACTTGTTTGATGTCCCCCAGAGAGTGCCAAACGCATTGTTAAAAGCAAAACGGGACAGACGCCAAATTTTAAATGCGTTTAAAAGATTCATATGTGCATTGCGTAATACCCGGCGTACATACCAACTTCACGGCTCCAACTACCCGGGATCCAAGCAAACTTAGTAGTACGTTACATTTCCTAGAAGGGGCAAAGGTAAATATGAGAAAGTTTACCTAACAAAGACAGCGGAACATAATATTAAAAATCTATATTATAAATATTACAAAACACAAAATCATGATTCCCGGTTGAGAATTAATATAACGATGCGCCCCTGAATGTTTTGCGCTTCTGAACGTTTTGCATCTAGTGCAAGAATCGTAAGCATGGGTTCGTTTCGCATTTAACATTTATAAACATCCAGCGCAGCGAAACATGCCGACTGGCGAGATTTGACATAGGTTAATCCAAGTGAAAATTGTCCGTAAGCAACTTCATTATCACTTCTACGCATCACCTGTGGTCGCGATGAACAGACAGTGAATAAACGCAAAATTATGGATTAAAGATGTCAAAATATAGCTTATGTGTACCAGTGCTCGACTAATGTAGACGCTTTTTATTAAAACATGCAGATGGTGTGTTTTTTATTGATAATATGACGCACAAATTAGCAGATTTGTGTCCGCTACCGCAATATCCCCATCGGTGCTCTACACAAAAAAAGACTAGTTCAGGGCTAGTTATGAAATACTATGCGGCCCTAAAGCTGTAACATGTACTGATATCTCATTGGCTTTTCGCGGAAATAAAATGCCCGTAGTGATTTAATGATTTTCTTTTTGTGACATTCGGTAGCTTTCGGATTCACTATATTGCAATGTAATGTAGCCGAGTATAACACATTGTTATTGCCTCACTCGGGAACCAGGCCGAGGAAATGAGCAATTGCCACACACACCCTCTATGTAGCAATAACATAACTAGATGATAAATAGTGCCTTAATAAACCCGTGAAAGTTAACATTATAAATAGTCAGGGAGCTAATTTCACTATATTTCATGAACCAGACACATTGTTTGTTTTATTAATTTAAAAGTCAAAGTGGGTGTTAAGATTATTGCTTTATTGTTTTTAAAAGTGGCACCGCGAATACGTGTACATTTTCCGTTCCGCCATTGTTGATCGTGAGTCGCTCAGAGACTGGTTAAAATAAATCACGTCATCAATTCGTTATGAATGACAACGAGACATGTGATCAAAATTTTACTATGATAGTAATTTTCATTCATTCATAATGACATCAGATGTCCAGCAAGCCAATCAAATTACGGCTACGCTTTTCCGAGAATCTACGACTGCGCATAATTATCGATCGCGCGAGGCATTTCTCATTAGTGGTGAATTTAGGCAGTGAATAAGTAACCGGGTTCATTTTGTTCTGTAAGAATGGAATGTTTACGTTACCAGGCAGCTGTATCAGAACTGATAATGCGACATACTGCCAATTATTCAACATTGAATGAGGCCTCCCCCTAAAATCATGACAGGAATTTCGCGAAAATTTACAGTACCCTGGCAAAATATAATTGCATAATGTGTGTATGCCCGAGTAATCGGTTGCCCTTCTTGGTCGACTCGCATAATGTCGTTATACATGTACATTGTACCAGCGCGGCGTAATTATGAAAGCATTTCACGTTATCAGATTTCAAACGAATTGTCTAACCAATATCATAAATGCGTTGTATAATAAGTTCTGAACCATTGTCAAACTGTTTCCAACCCATTTGTTTTACTATCACACCGCGTTGTTTTACCGTTCACAACGGGAAAGTGATGCATCCATTATTTTAAAATAGTCCCGCTATGTACGCGTCATGCACGTGTTGCAGACGCATTTTATGTTGAGTTAACTCTGAGCCGTACTGTAGTGGCTTCCAGTTAAACTACCTGTAGAAAAAGTTGGGTTTCACGGAGGATTCAAAAAAGCATCCGCTTTTGTTTCTACGAGAATTCTTAATACTTACCAGATGTACTATTATGATAATGCCTATTACAGTACAGATCTTAGCTTTACTTAAACGCATCCTAAAGCTCGTTTAAAACGTGTCTATATGGCGTCATTTACTCGTAGTGATTTACTTAGACATAGCGCGTTGGCTAAAATCTCAATACGCACCTTAAATTTTATCTTGAAGGGTTGAAATTTTGACACTACGGGTTTGAAATTTTGAATGACGGGTTTAACTTTTTGACCTACGCGTTTGGTAGCGTTTGAAAACTTTACGATAAATTAAACACGCCATCAATTCCAACCGCGGTTCTCCAGTTCTTTTGACGAGTCCTATGGCTAGAAGCAAACGGGTACTCGGTTCCTAGTCTAGGCAGACCCGCTCATCAGTACATGTTTTCTACGTATTAATTTAGTGTTTCTTTGTGGGATTCGTCTAATTTCTGCGTTTTTATAGTGAAAATCTTGATATATCTAATGCCGAATGGACAATCGTCTTGAACTGGAACACCATTCCAATGACATCATCGCGTATATATTTAACCTCATTATCTTTGATTGGCAGCGATATTGTTGGAAAAGCCATCAATGGCAAATCTGATTGGTTGAACTAATCTCATGATGCTTTGACAGTTGTGTACTATTAGATGACAGTAAAAAAGCAACATAACCTAAACAAGGATTTCCAGACTTTGGGTGTGATCTGGACAAAAGCCAAGTTGGATCCAGATTGGGTACAAATTTTAATCTACGGATATATCGGAAACAAACTGGTCAGATTTTGCTCAAATTTTAATAAAGGATGTTGTGTGATAATATATTAAGATTTAGCAACCCTGAAAGTGATCAAAAGAAAAATTATAGGCTGTGGGTTACAATCTCTGATAACTTGGATCTATCTGACGATGGAAAGTAAGTGATAACTAGATTGTTTGGTCGATGGCGTGTCATACACAATGTAGCAATCGACCACGTTCACTACCCCAGGGGAGGAGCCAAATGTCATACCAGAAATGTGGCTGCAATGCAACCATGAATCTTGACTTCATGACAGCAATGAACTCTGATGATTGACTTCAAACATAAAATAAATTTAGAAGGCTTATCAACAAGGGGGCCAAGGGCCTGTAATGGTATCCTGGATGGTGTATGGCAATAAGGGCTGTCAGCAGAGAAGGCCGCTACTATGTCAAAAAAGGCTGCCTATAAAATATACTAAGTATGTACATACCTATCTATCTATCTATCAAAACTTTTCAAAATATTCAGCAGGTTGCCTGTATACCCTTATCTAATTTCCACTTCCTATTTTTCTTTTGAGATGAGGCGGACATAGAGGCGAACTGTCAAAATATGTCATCTGATGACGGTTGTTGCTAAGGACAGAATTAAAAAAAATTCTGAATAGAAGTTCTAGAGCCACTACTACAGAATCCTTCTGCCACATTTGGATATAATCCACCAAGCGGTCATGGAGAATATGCATTTTGGTAATTTATGTCCAGCCAACTAGGGTTGCAATCTGTCAAGCGGTTAATGAGGAGTAGCGTTTTGACAATTTCTGCTAAATTTTTCATAAAGTCAAAGATTTTCACACAAAAATTTACCAATCACAATTTTGTATGCATGTTCGGAAGCCCTAGGGTCCTTCCAGCCAAATTAGTTTGAAATCCGCCAAGCTGTTAATGCATGTATGAGACACGGCATCACACAATGATGTTCTGGCCAAAAGGTCAAAACCACTGATACGCATGGCAACCATCTGCTGTCCGCCGTCCATCCATCAACTTATGTTTTTAAACCTAAGTCGAAGGATGGATGGCGGACAGCAAATGGTTGCCATGCGTATCAGTGATTTTGACCTTTTGGCCAGAACATCATTGTGTGATGCCATGTCATTATAAGGAGGCATGTGTCCAAGTTTAGGACCAGTATGATCAACCAATCATGAGATATAAACAGAAAAGTTGAACTAAACGCAAATTAGACGCCGCCGGGCGACGTGCATGGTATCACAATAGCTCATTCTACTTCGTAGTTGAGATAAAAATGGCCTCTTGCACTCTATAGTAACCTACAACATTTGTTTGAATTCCATCCACCGCTTTCGGAGGAGTTGCATTACACAGAGACTGGCGTGGATCGCTGTGAAAAATCTGGAGAACATAAGGGGAAATGATCAGTGAGAGCAGGGGTTAAAATTAACATGAGCACGAGGTTAGCAGAAATTGACCAGGGCTAGTACAACTTGTAACTGACCAACCCAATGGCAACAATTTGACATGTCAAGGTGGTCAAAAAATTCTTCTATTGTGAGCAGAGCAAGATGACTATTTTTGGAAATTTACCAATAGAATGACTGGCTCGATAATTGAAAATAGTATTCCCATGGTCTGCAAAGATTTGAAGGGCTATAGTAGAATCTAGTAATCACTAGTCCTATCTAAATGTAGTGGCTCATCTGGCTTAATTTAAAACTATTGAGAGGGTGTCAAATGATGTGCGAGAGTGTGGGCAGTACTATGGGAAATCTAGATAAATCTGGAAGACCCCAATCTCTGACTACATAAAATAAATGTTGTCAGCCAATCCAGTTTTTAACAGTGTCACAATAACCTTGACCTTTGCACTTTTGACCCCAACATAATTGTATGATGCCATCCAATTAAAGATGAGATATGAACCGCTAAATTAAGCCAAATGCAAAATGTTAATATCGAAAAAGCAGTTTTTACCGTCACAGTGACCTTGACCTTTTGACCACAAGGTCATTATGCGCTGCCTGTTCATTATACAGAACCATGTCAGATTGTCCATGGTTGGGTCCAGTATGATTACCCTAAGCTTAGATATGAACGTGCTAAGTTGAGCCAAATGGAGCATGTTAATGTTGAAAAAACTCAGTTTTTACCAAGGTTACAGTGACAGTTCCTTATGCTATTTCCACCCAAGGGCATTATGTGATGCTGTGTCATTAGAAAGAAGCATGTTTCCAAGTTTGGGCCCAGTATGATTAACCAAAGATTAACAGAGAGAATACATATAGAGAATCTGGAACGAGGTCATTTTTCATATCATTATTATGGAACGAGTTGAAAATTATCAATTTGTACGAGCTTTAGCGAGTGCAAAATTGATAATTTTCAACGAGGTTCATAATAGTGATATGAAAAGTGACCGAGTTTGAGATTGTATTTATCATATAAACTGTAATTTTGAAATATTTGCCAATAGTTGCTGATGTGACTTTTATCTGATTTCTCATTGTTGATTTTCGAGAAATCGATACCGCCGCTGTGACGCACCACTACTTGACAACAGATACTGAATGCGGAGCAAAATAGTGACAAACACAAAATCTGGCAATGTCAGCCGTAAGCTACACTTTTCTTCTAAGACTATCGCAGTGCCACGGCCATCAATCGTTACTTCGCTGCCGACAGATAAACTGTCAAACGATGACATTTTGCGATGACGTTTCATGAATGACAAACCGTAGTAAACAAATCGTAGTAAAACAGTACCGCATAGTAATCCCTACGCGTCACGCTCACATCAATCAATGTTTTAATTGCTTGATTTAAATGGGTTGCGCACCCAACAGCCAATGAAAATACTCCGTTGAATATGGCACATGTGTTCATATCGAAAAATATGGAATGGCTAGAAGGCTTGTTTATTTGATAAAAACCGCTATGCTGAGCTAAATGTTAATGTTGAAAAAGACATGTTTTTTAGCAAGGTCAGTGACATTGATCATTGACATGACTGACCCCAAGTTCATTATGTGATGTTGTGCCATTATACCGAACCATGTATCCAAGGTTAGGTCCAGTATGATTAAACAACCATGAGAGAGTAAAAACAGAGGTCTTTACCAAGGTCACAATAGCTCGTTTTACTTTGTAGAGATAAAAATTACAATACGCATGAATCGCATGATGCATCTACAATTTGTGCCGGCTGAGTATGTGTATGCAAATCAAGCACACACAAATTTAAATTTTGATTTAGAGAATATTAGCATATACCCATACTGGACATGTATATATTGAAATGGAAAAGACTCTATATGCAATGACTTACCAATAGATCCCTCACTCTCTGGCTAAGCTCATCAACATAGACAATTGGTAAATAGTAACCATGATCTGATAACCTAAAATAAACACAATAACCCATATATGGAAACATTTCTAGCTATGACCTGCCTATTTATAGCTACAAATATGTATATATAAGCTCCACACACTTTTTACCTGTCATGGAATCGATTTGAAACTTTGAAACCTTAGAATCTAAATTTCAAGGTATCTCTCCACTCAGTTAAGCAGTTGACCATTTTGAAAACAATTTGACTGAGATGTTCCTACATGTACCTATGGCGGCAACAGCTCCAAGTAAAATTATTTTCAAAATGTTCAACAGAATGTTTCTTTAATTGTACAGTAAATCCATCAAAGACATGCAATTCGCACAATTTGTTGACAGGCTGTTCGATTTTCAGGACAGCGCTCCATCGCTATGATTGTAACATCAGCTAACATGGTACATGTATGTATTTGATTATCACATCAGATACTTCAGTCACTCCTTGAAATTTGGATAATTTTGCAACGCCACAAAAATGCTGTGGCAGAACTAATTCACCATAGCACTACTAAAGCATTTGTTTCAAATTTCGTTATTTATGCTAACAAACAGCACAAGATTTCATGTAAAATTTACACATTTATTAACTAATAACATAATATACAAATTTGGCATTTTTGGAGTGGACTCGGCTGAAACCTAGTAAACATTCGGCTCATGACCTAATGGTTTGGTGGCAGGATTGATACTGAATATATTAATCTACCTATGCTGCAGATCTGGAAGGGCGATTTTAAAATGAGCCGGATGTGTTTCTTGAAGCATGTAATGTAGGTATGACTGTGATGCAGATCCGGAGTGAGCGGTAATTTATAATTAATTCAGAGTAGTGATATAAACTTGCATGATTGTGCCACAGTATTTGAAGATGAGGAATGTTCATCATGCGATTGTCTGTATGGCGTATGCAGGATATATCTACTAGTCTGAAAAAATTAATACGCTCCTCAATTCTTAGTACCTAAGTCGGTAGGTAACCTGGAAATGTGTCGCATAGTAAGTAGGCTTGTTTTGTTAAAGATTCCAGGGTGTAATATTACCGTAAGCTGATGAGCGAATGAGTTTGGGGAAATTCAAGCATGGAATTGTATATGTTCAAAACTCAGATTGAATACATGTATGATGATAAGCTTAATCATGAGGAAGGCCGAGTACCACAAAAGAATGAGTCGGTATGTTCTTGATGATAATTGGATCGTAGGCTGCCCAATAATCTCTTCTCCAGTACCATGTGGTCATTGGACTTGTATTTCAAAACTCTTATAACTGGTTCTATTATTATAACAATTACTACAACACTGTATTAACACGACAATTACTACTGCATCTATTATTATTATTATTATTATTCTTAGGTGACTACAGCGAGTCAGTTCCACTGAGAGCAATTAATGAGTAACCTATACATGTATGCCATATGAAGACATCTAATCGTTTTATTCACAAGGAACCTGTCCATGCCCACAGTGTATGAGTGATGTAACATCAGGCTGTCAAGGCATTACACAGATATATACGAGTTATATCTGACCTTCAAAACATGTATCTGTAACTATTGTCCACAGGGCATAATTCAGAACAATATTTGCATAGCATGAATTGCTATGCAAATTATAAATTGCATAATTGTCTGCAAAAATGTATAGCAATTAACTCTTTCACGGATAAATTCCCTGTATCTCAATCTCAGAGCAAACAAACAGGAAAAGCTGTTGAATAATTTGAAATTAATTTGACTGGAAGCCAATGCTGCATTAGGCAGCAATGGCTTCCAGTCATATTAATTTCAAAATATTCAACAGAATATGCTATACATTGTAACGAATTTACTTTCTCAGGGATTAGTCCCTGTAAGGGTTAATGATAGAACTTATGAAAATCTATGCCAAATTGCAATCGCATAAAAATCTTGCATAGCAGATACAGCCATGCATGATGCAGAATGTATAGCACTGGCCTAAATACATGTGTGTAGCAAATTGAGATGCGATACCAGATAAATCATGCCCTGGTCCATCAAATTGTCTTCCTTCAATCCTTCCATTAAAACACCCTCCATATTAGATAATTATAAAGTGACCATTGGGTTGTCATGAGGTCGATGAGACCTACTAGAGCCCTGATATTGAGAATTGATGACATGGTTGAATGTATATAATACATTGCTAATATTTTCCCCCTCTATTTCTCACATTCTCTCTCTCTTGGTCTCCCTCTCTTCCTCGCTTTCTCTCTATCTCTCTCTCTTTCACTCTCTCTCTCTCTGGTGATGCCAAGTATTGTTCATTTATGAAATGTCGATTGTATTCGCTACTTGTAATATGCAACGAGTAGAAATAACTTAAATAAAATAAAGCTGAGGAATAAATAATCTTGTATGTAGCACTTGGAATGTCTTGATGTTGTGTACATCCCTTCACCTAACCACGGCCTATGATTGCGGTTACATGCTATTATGAACTCAGAATATATTTAAATCTACACTGTCTGTCCATGTTGACGATTTACCAACAATGTTATTGTTACGGTAGATTATTGCAAACGCACGTAAATAATGTCAATCAGCTAGAACTTGTGCACAGCCAGCTATGGAATAAGGTATTAACCAGGTGAAATGTCTATCTCTCGCCTGAGTGTTTCAGCACAAGTGAACCATGGGCACAAATAATTAGATAAATTGTCCACAGTGTAATATTATATATATATATATAATATCATCAAGCGTTAGTATTTGCACACAGTCATGAATGTAGGACATAGTGCAATCATTTAAATAGTTCCAGTGGACATCCGCCATGTCTCTTCCGATACCAGCGATCCATACCGATTCTTCTATACCAGCAATTCATGTATAAATTCATATATAAAACAGGTAAGTGTTCAGAGTGAATTATAATAAGCACCTATACATATGCCCTTGCAAGTAGTCCTTAATAGCATAGGATATAGATCAGCTAATTATTGTTCCATCAAGGCTACATGTAACCATATATAAAAACGGCAAGTATTCAAAGTGGAATATAATATCATATAACTTTATATATACGCAAGGGGTATAACTTTGTACCCAGTCTGAAGTATTTTACACATCGTCATAATTATAGCAAAATGAGTATTAACTAACACACCTCTAATAATATCAAGGATACATAAACCGTATCTAATCCCAATTACACCTGAAAGCAGAAGGGTGGTAATGGGTGGGAGAAAACCACAAAGTACAGACTGTAATAATAATCTCAGCCAATGACATTTGACCACCCAAAGTAATTGGTGGATCATCAGCCTCATACAAGGGAGACAACTCTCAACACCATTGTAATTGAGCCAAATTGAATCAAGAGTTATCTCCCTTGTATCAGCTAACTAAGATATGCTATTTAACAAATAATGTTGGGGTATTATGGAACATTTAATGATGTTAACAACTGTTGAGCCTCCTTGATTTTGGACTGATGAATTCGAATGTATCTCCCATACACATCAGAGTCCCACCTACCCAATTTCTTAATCAAATGATCTTCAACATGAACTGAGGCACCTGTGGTAGCTGCACCTATACGGAAGGAATGGTCATTGTAAAATTTTGAATTGATCTTGAGTCATTCTAAAATGTATTTGAACCAGGCGATGAAAAATGCCCTAGAAAGCGGTCTGTCATCATCAGAGACAAATAGTGTGTCTGATTGGGAAGGTATACTGTATACCTATGAATAAAACTTTTTATAACACAACATAAATAAGCTACGCAAAACTATTTGTTGGTTTTGTTCGATTTTGCTTGCTGCAACCGCTAAGGACTAGGAACAAAGAGCTAATTATCATTATAATAAATTCGACCCGATGCTGGGTTTAATGAATATTCATCATGTTCATAACTCATTTCTCAGTGCGTATGTCTGTCAGCAGAAACCTGACTTATCTACATAAGTCCCAATTTATAATCTTTGTTCTACTTTTGTTGAATTGTAGCGAGTTGCTTTGATATGACATCATGATTGATAACTTGTATCTATGATGATCATGACCTAATAAAAATCACATTTAAGTAGCTCCATTGTAGGTCTGCAATTTTCTTCGACAGCAAATATTTACTGTGGCAAAATAAATTTGCACCAGCTTTTACCACAGCATTGCCGATTGCTGTGGTGAATTTCTAGAGATGGTCGAGTGGCAGATCAGATGCATCCATTAACACATATACTATATATATAAGAGTCTTTTAAACCTTTAACCTGTACCATTCTGATGTCAAAATTTAAAATTTTTAAATTAAAGTAAAAGATGAACCGGTATTTATTTTTCAACAAATTTGGTGGAAGATGGTGCTGTCGTAGACAGCAACATCTTCCACCAAAATTGTTGAAAAATGTATACTAGTTTCTTTGCTATTGCGAACGTAAAAGATAGCATATTGACATCAGTGTGCTAAGGGTTAATGCTCAAGCCAGCCAAAACCGGCCTCTGCAGTGGCCATGAGGAATGTCCATCTGCAGGCCAGGAGACTATTTTTTTTAATTTACCACTGAAATGACTGGCTCGGTTACCGAGCCAGTTAGAGCCAACAGAACCAGTTAAGTGGTAAATTTAAAAAATAGGCTTCTCTTTGTCTGAAAAAGGACATTTGCGAACAAGCATGTTTAATTTTTTAGCGAATCTTGACCACTAAATTTCGATAGCTCTATGGTGGGCATAATCTACATGTATCACATATTAACAAACTTGAATGACCTTCAATCCCAAAATATCTTTGCCAAATTTAGGCCCAATCCATGCCGTGGTTCTAGAGTAGAAGTCATTTTTTGACAACTAGGTCATCCAAGGTGGCCACCAAGTAACATGATCCATCAGATAATCTTGAACAAACCTAGTTCAGCTCTTGACCTGTTGACCTATGTACATGTAAATGCACATGTAGATACATGTACATGTACATGCAAATGAATTTTCTTGAGTGTAATGGCAATCACAAATGATTTCGTAAATGGTTAAACGTGTTGCTATAAATACATGTGGTGCAAAATCCAAGATGGCAACCAATCAAATCGACCAATCAGCTTCATTTGAACAATCCGGTCATTAATCTGAATTGAAAGTGTTAAATCTGTATCTAACAGCCATCAAATACCAGTATATTGTCATTTTCACTGGCAAAATATGGCAACAAAAGGTCGATTTTGGTTGATCAATGGTTGCCGTGTTTTGTTCACATATACAGTACAGCTCAGAGTTAACTTAACATAAAATGTGTATGCAACGCATGCATGACGCGTACATAGTCTATTTTAAAATAATGGATGCATCACTTTCTCATTGTGAACGGTAAAACAACGCGGTGTTAAAGTAAAACAAATGGGTTGGAAACAGTTTGACAACGCATCAGTACTTATTACACAACACATTTATGATATTGGCTAGACAAGTCATTTGAAATCTGATAACGTGAAACGCGTTCATAATTACGCCACGCTGGTATGACATTATGCGAGTCGACCAAGCAGGGCAACCGATTACTCGGGCATACACATATTATGCAATTATATTTTGCCAGGGTACCGTAAATTTTCGCGAAATTCCTGTCATGATTTTATGGGGAGGCCTCATTCAATGTTGAATAATTGGCAGTATGTCACATTATCAGTTCCGATACAGCTGCCTGGTAACGTAAACATTCCATTCTTAGAGAACAAAATGAAACCGGTTACTTATTCACTGCTTAAATTCACCACTAATGAGAAATGCCTCGCGCGACTGTCTCACCGATCGATAATTATGCGCAGTCATAGATTCTCGGAAAAGCGCAGCCGTAATTTGATTGGCTTGCTGGACATCTGACGTCATTATGAATGAACGAAAATTACTATCATAGTAAAATTTTGATCACGTGTCTCATTGTCATTCATAACGAATTGATGACGTGATTTATTTTAACCAGTCTCTGAGCGACTCACGATCAACAATGGCGGAACGCAAAATGTACACGTATTCACGGTGCCGCTTTTAAAAACAATAAAGCAATTTCTTAACACCCACTTTGACATTTAAATTAATAATACAAACAATGTCTGGTTCATGAAATATAGTGAAATTAGCTCCCTGACTATTTATAATGTTAACTTTCACGGGTTTATTAAGGCACTATTTATCATCTAGCTATGTTATTGCTATATAGACGGGGGTGTGGCGATTGCTCATTTCCTCGGCCTGGTTCCCGAGTGAGGCAACAACAATGTGTTATACTTGGCTACATTACATTACAATATAGTGAATCCAAAAGCTACCGAATGTCACAAAAAGAAAATCATTAAATCACTACGGGCGTTTTATTTCCGCGAAAAGCCAATGAGATATCGGTACTGTTACAGCTTTAGGGGCGCATAGTATTTCATATCTAGCCCTGAACTAGTCTTTTTTCGTGTAGAGCACTGATGGGGATATTGAGGTAGCAGACACGAATCTGCTAATTTGTGCGTCATGTTATCAAGAAAAACCACACCATCTGCATGTTTTAATAAAAAGCGTCTATATTAGTCGAGCATTGGTACACATAAGCTATATTTTGGCATCTTTTATCCATAATTTTGCGTTTATTCGCTGCCTGTTCATCGCGAACACAGGTGATGCGTAGAAGTGATAATGAAGTTGCTTACGGACAATTTTCACTATGAATAACCTATGTCAAATCTTGCCAGTCGGCATGTTTCGCTGCGCTGGATTTTTATAAAAGTTAAATGCGAAATGAACCCATGCTTACGATTCTGGCACTAGATGCAAAACGTTCAGGGGGCGAAAAATGTTCAGGGGCACATCTTTACATTAATTCTCAACCGGGAACCATGATTTTGTGTTTCGCAATATTTATAATTTTGATTTTTAATATTATGTTCCGCTGTCTTTTTTAAGAAAACTCATATTTACCTTTGTCCCTTCTAGGAAATGTAATGTACCGCTAAGTTTGATTGGATCACGGGTAGTTGGAGCTGTAGAGTTGGTATGTACGCCGGTTATTACGCAATGCACATATGAATCTTTTAAACGCATTTAAAATTTGGCGTCTGTCCCGTATTGTTTTTAACAACACGTTTGGCACTATATCTGGGGGACATCAAACAAGTTCAAACTTGCTTATTTACGCATTTAATGCTCGTTCTCAACGCATATATTTATTATTTTAAATGCATCCAAAAAATTAACTAGATGCTTTGTGAATGCATTGTTTTTAAAACTGATGCGTTGGAAACGGGCCTTCAACGTTATCATGCACGCATTTCAAATCCGTTCGTACATTAAGTTAACTCTGAGCTGTACTGTAAGTGAATATGCAGGGAATAATTTATCCGGTATCGCATCTCAATTTGCTACACATAATTAAGCAGTTGCTATACATTCTGCAACATGCATATCTGTATCTGCTATGTAAAATTTGTACGCGATTGCAATTTATCCTTGATTTTCAAAATTCTATCATTAACCCTTTCAACAACAAATCCCTGAAAAAGTACATTCTTTACAATGTATACCATATGTTGTTGAATATTTTGAAATTAGTTATATTAATTTCAAAATGTTCAACAGCTTTCCTATTTGTTTGCTCTGAGATAGAGACAGAGGAAATTTATCACTGAGAGTTGATTGCTATACATTTTTGCCGATAGCTATACAATTTATAGTTTGTATAGCAATACATGCTATGCAAATATTAAATTCTAAATTATGCCGTAATATGGTCCTTACATGTAGTCTCAAATTATGTTTACCTAGTTTTGGCCCGATCCATTCAACAGTTCCCGTGAAAAACAAATCGACCAATCATTTTCTCTTGACCAAACTTCGGTGAGATCTTGTCCTACAGTAGATGAAGTTTGCTGAGTTTCAACTCAATCAGCCGATCAGTTTCTGAGATGATTAAATGTGTTTCTAAAAATAGCTAAAATCCAAGACAACCGCCACTTAAATGGACATTTCCAGTTTATCCATCAATCATATGACATCATAATCAAATATATAACGTGTAGGATGATGTCATAATCAGTGACATCATGAATGATGTACATAAATGTAAGTTCATCACAAACTCTTAATTTTTAACAGACTAAGGGTTGTTGTACGAATTATGTCTACCATTTTGAAAGTAATTTGACTTGGCGCTGTTGCCCCCTACATGTATTTGCTGACAGCGACAGCACCCAGTCAAATTACTTTCACGATATTCAACAGCTTACCTGTATAGTTTCCTGGAAATTGATAGTCACAACATGGACAAAGCGTGGCTGGAGCTTAACTAAAGACGGATGGAGTATAGCTAAAACTGAATTCCTCCATTGTCCAATCAGTTGCATTTCACCCATCATGGATCTCTATTTCTTATGCATGCTTCCTGTTAAATTAAAAATTTCTACATGGACAAGTGACTTTTTAGATGTTTAAATGAAAAGGTTAATGGCAGCACACAAGCGACATGGCACAAAATAACTTGACCTTTCTGACCAGGTGTCTGAGCTAATACTTACTGAACATATCTATGAAGTTCTCCTGGGAATGTGTTGCGATCAAAGGCAATATCTCCGGTCATCACGCTCACGGTTAACTTCTGACGCCAGTGAGTGATTGGCTTGGCTCTAGGTTTGGGTAATTCATTTGTCTGCAATGACAATATTAATCAATATACGCGCGCGTGTAGTACTTGTGTATTTAAAGTTCTTAAGCACCGATAAATAGAAAGCAATTTACGTGAGGTGTAGGGGATATTTTTTTTAATATCTACAAAATAGTATGTACCATATTCCTTGCAACTATTAGATGCCATATTAATTGAGTACATTGTCTGTACCGAGTGTGATCTCTCAAACAAAAATAAAAAATATATTTCTCAGTCTGTGAAACTGATCATTCATCATGTTTTTTACATGTACATTTATCTCCTGCTTACGTAGTCTGAGTTACCTTACTTGTAATGTGTTACAAGCACACAGGACAGATTCAGCTCCAACGCTGACAGTTCTATAATGTTTAGTCCACGTGTATCAATTTCAAGGAAAACATATGTAAATGTAAGAGAAAACTGAACATTGTAAACGCTTAATGTTTTAAATATAATTTACCTGCATTCCAGTACCATCGCAGAAACACCTTTCAGTAAATTATTGTCAAAATAATATTTATTAATCAGTCAGTATTACTAGTGCCACAAGCTACAGATTTGAGAATACTTTGTTTCTACTACAACTTTCAGTTGCATGCATTATATACATATGCAGAAGCACGTTCAATTGATGTTTGCTGAAGATTTGAAAAAAAAATTGTATTGCAAGTTATTGTTGGCTAACGCAATGAATTCGTCAAATTTTTCTCAATATAATTACCTGGTTTTCGATACCGTTACCTAACTATATATTATATGTAAGTCATGTAAGTAGAATAAGCATACATGTGCATGTAAGTACATGTATATACATGTGTACACTTTCTGTCCATAAATGAAATATACATGTATTTACAAATTTCGTTATAACCGGTAATAAATAACTACAATGACATTACAGTATATTAACTTTGTTTTTGGTCAAAGATTTGACCAACAGACAGGCCAACTTATACTACACAATAGCTGTGAATCACAGGTAAAAATATACCTGTTGTACACCATTCCAATACATCCACACATTGGAATTGATCAATGGATTATATGAACAATAAAATACAGGTAACCAATTTCAAAATTTTGATAATTACCTATATATATTTTACATGTACAGGTGTACATGTCCATACCTGTTCAGCGGAATCACTCAACAAATTGCTATAAGTTGACTTTGGTACAGCAAATTCAGTCATATTAGAGACAATATGACTCATCAGCGTACCCACAAATGGGTCCTGTCCACGTGGGTGCACAAACACATGAGCGTATAATGTACCATTTGATCGAGCTTTCCTCGGAATGGTGACATTCACTGACCTGTTATAGAAAATAACATAAAAGAAAGTAGTATGCAGTAAGAATACACATACATATATATTCATCCCTAATGCTTTAACTCTCATATCAGCCAAAGATGGCTTCTTCAGGGGTCTTGAGAAATGTCCATTTGCAGACTAAGAGAATACTGTTTTGAAAATTTACCCCTGGAATGACTGGTTTGATAACCGAGCCATTCATTCCAGTGGTAAATTTTCAAAAATGTTCTTCTTTTGGTCTGTAAATGGACATTTTCTATGAGAAAATTCAAATTTTCTTGATCAAATTCAAGGGTTAATTTGTAACTAATTAACACTCAAGCTGACCAAAAAACAGCTTCCAGAGCGGTGTTGGGAATACATGTACATGTATGTCTATTTGCTGCCCAAGTTAAGGCTTTTTTGAGAATTTATCACTGGACATAGCACTGGAATTACTGGCTTGATAATCGATCCAGTCCTTCCAGTGCTAAATTTTCAAATATAATCTTCTATTGGCCTACAAATGGACATTTTAAATGAGAAAATTACAATTTTCTTGAGGAAATTCGAAGATTAAAGGTTTAACACACTTAACCCTTTTGCTGTGTTGAATATTTTGAAAATAATTTGACTGGAAACTGAGGTAACAGTTTCCAGACCTATTAATTTTTTTAAAGTTAAACCAACTATTTCTTAAGTTACATGTACATGTGTATAAAGAAGTTGTATCACTGTACTGCTAACATAACGCTGCTAACATAGCGATCCAAACATGCCAAATGCCATGCAGCTAAATGTTAATGTTTTTCAATGTATATTTAACTCATCAAGGGAAAGCTTATTCGATCTCAATAAAACTTTACATATTTGTTCTATACCCTCATCACTATGTCGAGCCATCCGATGCTTCGCATAGGGCTCGACAATGAGACTAGCGTGATTTTGGCCAGATTTCTATGTGTCAGGATTGCACAAAAATGTACAAAAGTCGCTTCTTCTGATTCTCACGATTATGGGAAGAAATATATGTATGGACTGTGCGATAAGTTGAGTCAGCATTCGGAAGAATAAGATCTCATATCGGTGGAGCAGAAAATTCATTAGGATAGTCGCTGCCTCAGACCGGTTCCCTGATTGGTCTCCAAACAAGAGTACATATGTGCAACAGTCTAGTCTGCTTATGCAAACTAAACGACGAAAACTGATTTGGCTAAGAAACATTTAATAAGGAGGAAATTGATTGTAGATTTGATTTACATATACGTAGCTTTCCATTTCTGTAAACATTACAAATTTCTAAATTATCGCGAGATTTGACACTTCAGCAGATTGCTGGATTGTCACAAATTTGACATACCAGCTTGACCGGTAATACAAAGTAATTGACGATGGAGACGGAGTTATTTCTGCCAGGGGTGAACTCCTCGCGACTACATGTACTGTCAATCGCATGTACATTTATTCAATTGTTTTTGCTCTGACAAACGTTTTTGTTCTGCAACTGTTTTTCTCCCTACACGATAATGCTGGAACACTTTGGAACAATTTGAAAAAGGCGCACTTACATGTATGTTTTTGTTTTTTACATTTACATGTATGTTTTAAAATATCTACAAAATATGCATGTACATGTATAATTTACAAGCATAAATTATAACAAGAACAACAATCAGAGATTGCTAAGTACAAATGTACATGTATGCTGGGCCCCCTTCCGCCAAGCACAAACTCCCCATTCCAAGATTGGTCACCGTAACTTTTGAGACAGGTATCGATCGCGTTCTTCGAAACACCAAGGACTACCTCCCACCCAAGATTAGCAATGATCCCTTCAATCGAACTCGAGTAATCATCCGGAAATGCAGGGTTCGTACACCTTTCTGTGTTTGAAATTCCATGACTTTTCCATGACTTCATGACCAAAATTAACAAATTCCATGACAGGCAAGAATTAATATCTAGAAGATTTATGTTTATGACATAGCTACATGTACATAAATTAGAATCTGTTATTCTGCTAAATCTAATTACCTACGTGAACGATGTTAAGTGGCTTTGAGCCTGACATTATCTAATATTTTGTAGATGAGTCTGAACAATCCAACACTGCTTTCTCGGTTCCTTTTATACCAACAAGAATTCCGCACAATTAAATGGCTCGCCTGTCTCCTGTTTGCCACAGTGGCATTGACTTTGTGACCTCCCTGTTATCATGCTGCTTCCTAACATTATAGGTAACCATGTATTCAAGTTTAGTTCCAATATGATTAACCAAACCTGAAACATAAATGATTTGCAGAATGGAAAACCTTAAGGTTGAAAAAGCAGATACATGTAACAATACATGTAGCAACATTAGAATGGCCTTGACCTTTGACCTGGTGATCTCCAAGTCACCATCCTGTATCCTCTTGGCATAAGCAACCATGTACCAAAGTTGTGCTCCATTAGGGTTTTCTATATTTCAAAACCTAACATTCAATTACTTTTTAATGCGATCGGTCATGAAAAATTACATTTTGCTTAGTGAATGTACATGTATGTTCATTTGCACGGCAAGAGAAGCTATTTTTGAAAATGTATTACTGTATTTCTAGGCTTCTATTAGGACAAGAGGTGTTCAATTTCCAACCAAACAGCTCTGAGAAAGGGGGTGGGCTTATATTACAGTTTTCCCAAAAAAGTTTTCTAAAATTGATACCACGGAAATTCAACGTATTTTCTCCCGTAAAAATTCCCACCGCATACGCCTATGTTTAATGTATACCTCAAAACATCACCGGGGAAGTGAAATTATTTGATTTGAGCGCCTAAATATTGCGTATCCTTTAATAAAGCTCGTATAATTACATCAAAATCCACAATTTGATATAAAATGGCGTCGCGAAAAAATACAAATCACGTGATTCGCCTCCAATAGAAGAGTTTATTTTAGAGCAAGTACTCGGGTATAAATATTCTGGAATCGGGGACTCGGAACTCGGGAATATCTATATATTATCATTGCGCGATAGGAACTGAGTATTATACTGATCTTAAAAAATGGGTACCCGTTTGATAAACTCCCGTTAGCGTATAATATCTTGCGAGAACATGATGCCTCCCATCTCAAGAACCGCTGGCTCGCCAACTTAAGAAGCCGGCTATATTGTCGTTCGTAATAATTCAATTTGGATCATTTAATGTTGATCGGTGTTACAAAATTGATGCACATTTTCTCCCGTCCTTGTTGTTTGGTACATAAATTTGGTCTTAAAATATATTTATAAGGAAGGTATTTAATCACGCCAAGACTGTTTTACGCGCATTTTGACTACAAAAGTGTGGAATAAACTTTATTATATCTTGAACATACGTGGCCTACTATTAGTATTAACCTAATAGGCGGTCGAGATTTACAAATCTGAGGCCTGTATTGACTTCTAGAGGGGCCGGGAATGTATCAGGGCAGAGATCGGTCTGAAGTAGACACACCCTGTGACACGATTCTTATTATTATACACTCTATTCTTACAAATTTGTTCTTAAGAAAAATTTTCCTATACAGTCTGCTGAGTTAGGGGGTGGGCTTCTAATACAGAGTTTTGCCATTTTGAAACTGCTAAGAAATCATTGGAGCTCATGTCAAAGTGGGTTTCTATTAGACCATTGGCTACTATTAAGCGAAATACGGTACTTCCAGTGATACATTTTCAAAAAGAGTCTTCTCCTGCCCTGCAAATGGACTTTTCTAAACACCATTGCAATTTTCGTCATTGATATTCTTTTGTTGTTACATGTATGTCTTGGTACATGTAATTTGTATCCAAGCTGATTAATCGAGTAATCGCGATTATTTTTTAATAATCGATCGCGATCACTCAATGCAATAATTACACAAGCCTACTACTACTCCCACCTACATAGTAATTAAGCGTTATTCTGCCAAATGTCTGACTACTGTGTCTTGCAACAACCAAGTCAGTCTTGTTTTGATAAGCTGTATGATAAAAGATGCTTATTTTTCATGACTTTCCAGGCCTGGAATTAAAATCTTCAAATTTCATGACTTCAGGACTTCCATGAACAGTACAAACCCTGGCAATATTACATAATTAATTAGGTCACTGTGACCTTGACCGTAGCCCGTTCGGCACAAAAATCGATAGGGTTCTTCAGATGACCAAGGACACGCTCCCACGCCAGATTGGTAATGATCCCGTCAATAGAACTCAAGTTCTCATCCGTAAAGGCAATATCACATAATTAATTACGTCACAGTGACCTTGCCCGTTGACCCAAAATCGCTAACGTTTTTCGGACCACCAAAGACAAGCTCCCACGTCAGATTGGTACATATAATGATCCCCACAATAGAACTTGAGTTAGCATCCGGAAATGAAAGCCCGAACGGATGGACAGACGGACATATTTATATTTTTATGGGGAGGGAGGGGGGGGGGGGGGGGGGGGGGGGTGTGTGTGTGTCACTACATGACACTATGGATAGTGCATTCACCGACAAACAGAAAATCAAATTTGATTGGTTGATAATGGTCGTCTTTTTTTCAACTTCCCGTGAACAAACTCGTATGACTCTTCTTCATCGATAAAAGTACTTTCCACATATTTGCCCAATCACATCAATGGTTTCGAGAAGAAATGCAGACCTTTGAAAAAGCAGAGGTCAAATAGCAATATCAGAATGGTCTTGACCTGTGACCTTATGACCTCACTATAATCATACTGCCTCGGTATGGTACATGTAGATGAAAGATTGTGTCCAAGTTTGATAGCTACAGGATTAAGCAACCCGAAAATATATGCAAGCAGCAAAGACCAAAAAAAACTTAACATTGGAAATACAGACATGACAGAGGTCAAGTATCAAGGCTATGATGACATTGACCTTAGATCTAATGATGTCACTATTACATTGTAGCACGCAGCATCCTTATTGCATAGGGAACCATGTGTCCAAGATTAGTTCTGGTACATGTACATGTACATGTAGTATTACATGTGAGTAATTCTGAAATATAAATGTAAATACATGTGCATGTATAAATGATTTGCTAAACGCAAGCGGAAAAAATTGGCTCAAAAAGCAGAGGTCAAATAGCAGCATCAGAATGATCTTGACCTTTGACCTGGTGACCTTCCTGTCACGATCCTGCATCCTCTTGGTATAAGCAAACATGTACTCAAGTTGTGTTCCATTAGGTTTAAGCAACCCGAAATACATTTGTATGTCTCACTTTCTGCTTCATACATGTAGGTCTGACAAAACTGAAAATACATGCATAGTGTCAAATTGGCACGGGTCGAATTGGCAAAAAGAAAGACAACTCTTCCCAGAAAATTATGCAAATAAACAGGAAGCTGGTGTTACAATGCACACTTTTAGATTTTCATTTTGTTTTAAACATACATATTTTATTGTCAATTAATAGCAATGAGATTTTCGTGACATACATGTGTGTACATGTAGTCTACATGTACGTCATTCATGTCATTATGATTGCGAGGTCAGCTACATGTACATGTAACTAATGGCCCAATGGAGGAATCCAGTTTTAGCTACATATATCCTACGCACATCCATAGTTAATTTTCACTTAGTACACTTCGCCCGTGTTTGGGATAGATCGATCGCTGAACTCACCGACTATTAATTTCCAGAAAACTATACAGTATAAGCTGTTGAACATTTTAAAAGTACATGTAATTTGACTGGGTGCTGTGGCAGATAATGTACTTGGGTGACAGATCATATCCTTCCATTACAAACTTAATTAAAAATCATTAGCTGTATTTCCTTATTTGTCACGGTAATGACATGAATGACAGATACAATTATAGATCCTGATACAAGAAAACATACCTGGAAACCGTCTCATCAATTGAAAAATTAGAATGATGCCAAACAAGTGTGAGGCTGCGTTCTCCTACACCACGCTCCTTCAACGCTGTATAAACACGCAGCTGAAAATAATGTCCAAAAGAGAACCATCTTACATACATGTACATGTTGTTATCCCTTTAAGTCCCCCTTAAGAAAATCAAACCATTTGCTTATTGAATGTGAATGAAATTGTTTAATTTTACCATCATGACCACTGGAATGATGGCCACACTTATTGAACCAGTCATTTCCGTGGTAACATATTAAAATAGTCTTCTCTTGGTCAGCAAATAGACATTGTCATGAATTGAAAAACCCGTAAACCAGTGCGCACACCGATGGCGAACAACTCTCTATTTCACATTGCCTGGGATTATTTTTTAAAGGCGCACACCGATGGAGGACAACTCTCTATTTCACATTGCCTGGGCTTATTTTTTAAAGGCGAGCTAAAGATGGGAGACCATGGGTATGCAATCTCTGATTGCTCTTGTTTTTATTATTATTAAATAATAATAATAATAATAATAATAATTAATATTATTATTATTTACATGTATTTACAATCATGTAGATCTCAATTACAGTACAAAGTACCTCTAAGGCTGGATTTCTTGCTGTGAATGGGTGTAGACAGGTTGCTGGTGGTTTGCAGACAGATGGATAAAATAGTCCATAGATCACCCAGATAGAATGTGCCAGATAGGCAACAAACAGGGCACAGATGATGGAGGTAAATGAAAACAATTTCATACCGATGTATGATACTGTTCTATAACCTGAGAAAAGATAACAAGTAGAACCAATTTATATATAAAAGTAATATTAATTTAACGCTTTAATAGCTCAATTGTGTCATGAAAAACAGAATATCTGCTTATTGAATGTCCATTTTAGGCCAAGAGAATACAATTTTGAGAATTCGTCCAATGGAATGACTGGCTTGCATTGGTTATCAAGCCAGTCATTTCAGTGGTAAAGTTTTCCGAAATTATATTCTCTTGGCCTTCAAATGAACATTCCTCAACTGACCATAAAATCATCAAAGCTATTTCATGCATGTTGCATGGGGCATTTGCTCACATTTATATTACTTTAATCTGTGAAGCAGTAAAAATACTGCTACAAAGCCATGTCCATAACAACCATACATGTATCTACACAAATGTAAGTACATTGTAGATTATGCATGGAAAAACTGAAAACAAATGTTCCATGTGACTACGTGTACATGTACTAGAGGAAATCCAATCAAAAGAAAGGGGCTGCGCTACCCATTAGTCCAAACTAAACAAATTCTGAATTGGCTAACAGAAATTTTGATTGGCTAATACTATTTTCTAAAAGCCCTTAGCCCTGCTCTACAGAACTAACACAATGTGAAAATTATTGAATATTTTTTAATCAATTTAAGTGGAAGCTATTGTTGACTACCGGTAATAGTCCAGTTAATCTAAGAAATTGCAACAGAATTTCTGTCCATACATTTATGGCGAAGAAGCAATGGCATACTATCAAAAAAAAAATCTAGCCAATTCGGCCGGTGAGAAATATATAATTGTATTTGTTATAACCCGCACTTTTTTGCATCACGTTTATTACTAATTTTACGGTCGTCAGCTCAGACTTTAAATCGGTAACTCTTCCTTTATGCTCCCCTATATATTATTTTTAGGGCTGTGGCTCGTTAAGATTTTCATGAACCGAACCGGTTCGCGATACGCTAGTCCGGTTCACGAACCATCTATTATTCAAAATCTGAACTGATGAAATAGAATTAGAAATATTGTGACACACAAAATCATTTGCAAATTCCAAGTGGCTTTAGTGACAAAATACACAACAAATGGTTAGAATATAACAGCCAGATAAGTTCAATACACTGAAATAAGTTTCATTGCATGGTTAGTTGGTTATTTCTTGCCGTTTTATAGACGACACCCGTTAAATAAATCTATACAGGGAACCAGGCTAGTACGGGTACCTCATCTAAACAACACAGATATCTAGACCTGATAGATCTCCTTGAGTTTAAACAGCTAAAATCATTTTGCTGAATATAAATTCTCGTCTACTTTGAACTGGATTTTGTATCAAGATATTACCAGATAATTAGAATGCATAACATTTTGCAAAAAAATTACGCCCATATAAACGCAGCTGGTCAAGAACCATTCTAAACATCGGTTTTACTGGTAGTTCATTTAGTGCGATCTATACTGTAACCGTATATCTATATCTAGCATTTTACGACATTGACCAATTTGCGGTAGTAACAAGTGCGCGCTGAACATCCTCGATTTTCATCAGAGAAAACACATCGCATTTTGATTGGATATACTGACTGGTGTTCATTATAATAGCCAATGAAAACGTAACGGAAGAATGATTAGAAGAAGAATTTGAACACTGTATCATTTCTCGGAAATTATGGCCTATTTTGCGAATAACAAAGAAAATATGTCACGTTCGCCTTTTCTTTGACAGAGCATGCGTGCCGCGTAGACCTTATAAGCCTGTAATATGTTGAGATGGTGTAATACACATAACAACAATTTCTTGGCTTGTAATGTCGATATTTGCTGGTAAATTAAACGATTTAAGCGAGGAAGGTTTGTGTTACTCTAGGACGATTACGCCATCATGGGTGTGGGTTGAACTTACTCGGAAAATAATTCAAAATATTGTCGTAAATCTGAATTACGGTTTATCATTCAAAACTTGTATACGGCTAGAATAAGTGCTTAGTAAGTCGTTTTCTTCATGATTTCCATATATGCATTAGACAGATGGACAATACATGAAAAAAAATTAATGTATGGTTCACGAACCACAAGATTCGTCAAATAAATGTTCGAATATGATTCGTCCTCCCAGAGTTCGCGATTGTTCGAAGGTTCGAATGTTCGCCCCAGCCCTACTATATTTAAACTGCCAGGCTTATTTAGTGTTATGTTAGATGTAAATCTATATTTATAAACATTCATTTGTACAGCAGTTATTAAAATATCTGCCATGCTACTGGATTTCGAATTCTTTTCTTACATGTTACTTTTAGTATAGATGCAGTCTATCTTGTCTATAAGAACCACAAGCGGATACGTTAAAAGTTCTACTGATGTACTGAGCTGAGCTTAGATATCTGTCATTTCCTCGTGTCATTTTCCGCCGTTAGTAGGAGTATTGTCGAGTGGATACATCCATATAATGGACACTTGTCAACTGATGACTGTGCAATGTGGAACATGCCAGCGAAGCAGGCTATAAAATACACGAGGGTGTGAATACATTGTAAGCTACAACAGTGGAAAGAAGATTGAGGGCTAGACGTCAATGAAGTCAAATACCTTATCCAGCATCTTCTCACTCATGCTTGGAGAGAGTACCCTACCACAGATCGGCACACTCACCTTTTTGACATCAATCTAGATTACCTCGTGACATAAAGCCCTCTATTGAGTTGATGGAGGCGAGGGCCATCAAAAAGCTTGGTGTTATGAGGAAGCTCTTGGGAACCACATGGCGATCAAACTCCAAGATCCTGAGAACACTGGTTAAAATAAATCACGTCTTCAATTCGTTATGAATGACGAGACATGTGATCAAAATTTTACTACGATAGTAATTTTCATTCATTCATAATGACGTCAGATGTCCAGCAAGCCAATCAAGCTACGGCTACGCTTTTCTCAGAATCTACGACTGCGCATAATTATCGATCGGCGAGACAGTCCCGCGACGCATTTTTCATTAGTGGTAGGCAGTGAATAAGTAACCGGGTTCATTTTGTTCTGTAAGAATGGAATGTTTACGTTACCAGACAGCTGTATCGGAACTGATAATGCGACATACTGTCAATTATTCAACATTGAATGAGGCCTCCCCCTAAAATCATGACACGAATTTCGCGAAGATTTTCGGTACCCTGGCAAAATATAATTGCATAATGTGTGTATGCCCGAGTAATCGGTTGCCCTTCTTGGTCGACTCGCATAATGTCGCTATACCAGCAGGGCGTATTTCAAACGAATTGTCTAACCAATATCATAAATGCGTTGTTTAATAAGTTCTAATGCGTTGTCAAATTGTTTCCAACCCATTTGTTTTACTTTCACACCGCGTTGTTTTACCGTTCACAATGGGAACGTGATGCATCCATTATTTTAAAATAGACCCGCTATGTATGCGTCATGCACACGTTGCGGACGCATTTATGTTAAGTTAACTCTGAGCTCTACTGTAGACGGGGAAATAGGGTCCTCTGATTGGAATCTGAAGGTAATAGAGTGAACCGACTGAAACCACAAGGACATTAAGCACATTGGAAAAGTCTTCTCATCAGCGCTTCCCCAGGAATGATACTCTTGACGCTGACCATCAATCCTATCACCCTGAGTAGTATAGCCGGGATTAAAATGATATCACGTCCCTGAATAACGGGGGAAATCGAGAAATTCGCCTCCCAGGCCCTTAACAATTGAGGGCCGCATTTTTTAGGTGTTTTTAGGTCCAGGTAGCGCAGGCCTCTAAAAAACTGCCGCCCCTAGGGGCCCCCCTTCACTATGCCAGCACGTAGTGCGACGCCACACCCCCCATAATGAAAGAACCCGGGAGGCGAATTTCCCGATTACCCCCGTTATTCCGGGACGTTGTATCATTTTAATCCCGGCTATACTACTTAGCACATGGTCGTAACGTCCATTTAGAGACTAGCACACTCAGCGGTATACGAGCTGATCAAGCACGCATTACATGGTCTTATCAGCGCCACTGCTGTAGACGCCAGCACGAGCAATACGATGAGAAGCATGGCTATATATGAAGAGTTAAACTGAACAGAGTGAACGCCTCGAGAAATATCTGTGCCAGATCGAGCCCTGCTCCATCCGGATCGATAGTGATCTTCATCCCCTCAGGGGCAGGGGCTAGCTGCTTCACTTTGCCGCCGGCTAAGAAACGCAGCTCTAGGACTATATGAGTCGTTTGCGGGCTAGTGAGTCCGACTCGATGAAGTAGTTTAACAGCACCCTTGGCTTTGGTGACATGTGACACACCATCTACCCGTAGGGTGCCCTCCTGGACAGCTTCTTCTGGTCCATCGAATGGACGACGCAGCAGGAGCTTTCCACCTGTAACCCCGATCCGGTGACCCACCCTCGTCAGGGAGACACCTTCACCTATGTAGGTGAGGAAGGATGATCCCCGATTGTAGAGCTTTCGAACTTTCCCATCCCTTTTCACAACAGTGGTGAGGGTAGTAACCTCTATGTCAATGAGTGCGGGAGGCCTATATAGGGGCAACCATGGTTGCCAGTTACCCCCAGGTCCGGCGTGGTACCACACTTCTTTCTTCTCAAACATGAACTGCAGGTTTTTTGCCATGGTCAATAGCAGGCCATCACGGACCAACGGCGGGGCACCGCTCGAATAGGGTTTGACCAGGTGAAAGCTGATGTCGCTATTTAGGGTGTTGATGTCTACCGCATCTGTATCCGAGAGCTCAATCAATGGCTCGAGGACGTACTTCCTCTTCGGGAAATCGTACCGAAACACGATCTTGTGGCCATCTATGTCGCGACCCAGGCGCCCTTTCGACACATCCTTGAGGTCTGTGAGCATCTCCACCCCATCACCCCCAATGGGGTGGAGGGAGAATGCCTTTGAGCTTGCTTTGTACTGTAGGGCGAAGGACTTGCCATCACTCTCTTCTACCTTGGCAGCATCAACTGCGTACACATCTGCGAGGTCAGCAAGGCCAGTAGAGTGAGCAAATATGGGTTCCATAGCACGCTATAAAGGGGTTTAAACGAGACATATAACCATGCCGATGGTCCGACTGCTGCTCTCCAGTGGTGAGAACATAATCTCACCCTCTCTAGAGGGGAGACAGGGGGTACAGTACCGTATAGAATGGGTCCTCTTCGAGGTGCCCCAGCGGGGCACAACATACATACACGCCGATGTGCTGCATCAACCTCCGGGCCGTGCACACAGCAGCTCACTGGTAGAAGTCGGCCGGGATGTGATAGAGTATCTCCCAGGTGCCAACAGCAACCTATGGAAAGCTATCAGTCCTAGCCTGTTCACACCTGTAAATCACCTGTTTGACAAGCCCTCCATTAACATATACGCCAGCACGGATGGGGTATCGGACGCCCATTTAGAGTTTACACTCTTATTACTCATTGACCTGACGACAACATGATATCATACCAGCAATATCTGTCCTTTGCCGAGATGCTGAAGAAAGAGGGTTTCCCCTTCATGACCACTGCACAAAACGAACAGATGCTCGCACAGCAACAGATCTGTCAACAAGAAGGAGAGCGCCTACAGCGGGAGAACTGGTATCAACAGAACATGCGCGGGGCAAGGAGGCACGGGGGGAATTTCGGATACTGGCAGGCCCTCCTAGAGGAGAGTAAGCGGGATGCAGGAGACGACGATCGGCCAGATGTCTACGACGATGAGCCAGGTGTCTTCACGGACGAGGATGAGCCAGAGGTCATACAGTGGGAAGAGGAGATGGCGCGGAAGTATAAGATCAAGAAAGCCATCCAGCGGCGGACCTACTATCTTGGTGATAAGGTGAAGTTCCAGATGTCACGTCTCAGAACGCTACTGGCACCCGACATAGTGCTGGATGACCACGTTCTAAGAGCCATCTGTCTCAAGACAGAAAAGCTGGCAGGGTTTGCCAGACTCTCCAAAATGAACCCTTCTATGACTCATAAGCAGATTCTGCAGGTGATGCCGGTTTAAGCCCCCAGATATACTATGGCAAAATCAGAGTGGCGGAAGCAACCAGAACTATACCCCTCCCTGACTGCTGACGAGGGCGTACCATCCACGGCTGGCGACTCCAGCAGATAGATACCATCAGGCAGAATCTCGTCCATGAGGCAGAAAAGTACGGCAGAACGCGCAGTCGATATAAGACAGCCTACAACGTCCTCTCGCATACAACCACTGCTGCGGGCGTGATTGGAGCCAGTGCAGGTGTGGCAGCTGTGGCCACTCTCGCTACAGGGGTGGGTGCCCTCGTCGCCATCCCTCTGGGTGGCGTGACACTAGCCACCACTGTCTTGGCCACGGGCTTGGGGGTGTGGCAGCGGCAGATCACAAGGAGGTTGGAGAAGCATGCTAAGTATGTGACACTAGCACAGAGTATGCTACGGACTATCGACGAGTCTGTCAGCAAAGCTCTCGAGGATGGCCAGGTCACCGATGAGGAGTACCGCCATATATTGAAGGTCCAAGCCCTGTACCGCACTGAGAAACCTAAAGTGCGACAGCAATACCTCAGCGGGCGGGTTGATATGGATGAGTTAAAAAATGAGATGTTACGGCGAGGTGACCTCGCCGGTCTCTGGAGCGACTACAAATAATGTGCTGCGTTAGCTTTAAGAACACCAGTATAGATGGCCTTCCCACGGGACCTCACGACAGTCAACCGGAGCCAACCGCCCCTCCTGGGTACACTCTTGACTGGCCTGAGAGGCCTTCTTGATGATATACCAGAGCTAACACCTTTCTCTATCACAGTGGGTGGACGGGCCCGAATCAGCTTCTCCGTCAACCCACGACCACTGACGAACCGCCCCCATCACTATCAGGGATGCGAAGCAAGCTCATACTTGGATGGCTGCTCCAAGCCTCTCATACTGGAATCAGCAGCTGAACTTTGCCGTGTGGTGTGCCACGGCAGGCTGTGGAGTAAGTTCCACCATGCTTCACTCCTATTCTGGTACTCCTGAAGCTGTGCTCATCGCCAGCTGTCTCAGATTCCACGTGTACTTCACCGTGCGACGAATCCTCCATGAGCTGGGTGCAAGCCTCCCTAATACAAACGACTTCGATCCACAGCTAAACAGTCATAGCGTCTCAGCGGCCAGCAGACTACAAAGAGAGTTCAGAGCTCACCCAGACTATCGGTGGCACGGCGGCGACAACCACGGTCTAGGGGTTATGTACGGTGGCCCGGGACGTGACTACTCAGGATTCCCCTATCGAACACCCCGATGAGTAGGCCGTCGGAAGACAGCGACATTCTCGTTCGATCCAGATTCCGATCCTGGAGCGATAGTGCAGAATATGCACATCACCGGAATCAGGCAGGACTCCCCAGATGTGTGGAAGTACTTTGTCCCACACACCACCTCGGGCCTCACACCAGCAGGGATCGTTCGGATCAACCAGTCCCTGGAAGCCCTGTGCTACTGCCTCCTTACAGCGCAGACCAAGCCGCGTCATTCCATAGATGGTGTCAGCGGAGCAGAGGTCCAGGCCATGTTCATCAGTCTCGTTGAGGATATGATCATCGTGGCAGATCCCAGCAGTCTTATTGCTAAGTTCCAGCAGGGGCTGCAGAAGGCCCATCGCAAACTTGACTTTGCTCTTTCACCACACCTACGGTTGATTCCGAGCAACATGATCGTGAACATCGAGGACCTCCAAGTCAGGGGCTATAACAACATGATAGTCGAGGGGAGTTCTCCCGGTGTCCACTTCGGTTTCAACGTGGATATCAACACACCTAGACGTAATACGGACCATACAGTCACCCTGACACTGCAGCCAGTCGACACGGCGCTTCCCATGGCAGCGCCAACCCCACGACTGCAGCCAGTCGCCACGACACCACTTCCCGTGGCAGCTCTACGAGTGGTGTCAGGCCTAACTATCGTGGTGCTCGGGATCAGCCTACTCCGCCGCTAGCAAATCAGCTATAAGACTATCCTGACTCTCGTCAGTAGCAGCCGGGACCACAGTGAGACACCGAGCCAGCTTGGCCTGCCCTACAGCCCCTATACACGCTGCCAACATGCACATCCAAGGGCTGGAGGGTTCCGCAGTGCATCCTTTTTCCAGCTTGTAGTATCGCAGAGCCGTGTTCAGCTCTGAGTTAGGTGAGGCCATGGAGGTCTGCAACTGCTGGAACACATCTGACAGATACTCCCGATCCTTGTATAAACCTTTAGTTCGCAGGAGCTGCTCGACGATACTCCCACCCATGATAAGGTATTCGAGGAAGCAGATCTGCCCCTTTCCAAATCCTAGATAGAGCTTCACAGCTGTCAGCTCCTCCGTCAGCTCAGCACCAGAGAGCTGAGCGAGCTCATCTGGCGTCTTCTTCTTGTAGGCCTTCAGCTCCCTCTGGAAGACCTCATAGTACTTCTCGCATAGCGCGGACATGTCTAAGATGCCTCAATAGAGAGATGAATATTCCTGAGTACAAACCCGGGCACCTGGCAGATGCAGACTGGGAAGATCTTATTAGCTCACTCGACAGGGAACACAGGCGTTTAACTGCGTTGTATACTCAGGGTTTAAACAATGCCGTCAACGGTACAGATCGTGAAGCAACTGCCCGAGAGCCAGATGAGTCTTCAGAAGGTAGAGAACATGCTGCGAACCAAGACAGAGAAGTTACTGACACAGGCTAAACCTCTGGCAGTCCATGTCGCCAGTAACGTGCCGGCGAATGTGGCTGTGGTGAAGATGACAGGGGGAAATGAGGTTCTTCCTGCCGCCACTGCAGCTGTCCTCGCTACCGTAGTGAGTGGGGTGGCCGGCCACTGTCTCGGAATAACACACCCCATCCCAAAGATCGCCCTCAGTGGTGCCGCCTACACTGCCGCCGCCAAGATCATGGGTGAACGTGTTACACTAATGGAGGCCGCGGTTCTAGGGCTAGCAACGAGTGCAATGGCCGAGATCATCGTCGCCTATGTTTAACCCTTCTGAATAGTGAGAGATGGATGATGAGACCCCTGCAGCATATGAGGCATGGCGGGCTGGAGGGTGGTGTGTAGTCCATAGTCGAGCATGCGGCCTGAGGATTGCCAATGCCCAGGAATGGTGGACCGCCCACAAGGCGTGCCCCTGCAGAGAGGGCCAGTACCCTGAGCACTGCTACCTATTCCCTTGGCCAACTGCGTGGTCCTCCTATGCCCAACTATTTCACTGGGGGTATGACTAGTGGGTTTAAGCCGCGTATATAGCACTATGACTCTGTCACTCACAGACCTAGAAAGCAAAGAGCTAGGCGATCTTGCTCACTTGGGCGAGGCACGCCTCGGTTCAGAGGACACTGTTGCCCCTATCTCCTTCCTTGACTTTGATGAGAAGGGAGACCCGCGGGAGATCCGAGGTACCATCCCAGCCCGAGATCTCGTCGGGAACACTGATACGGTAGGGCAATCGGCCATTAACAAGGCCAAGACTGTATACAAGGGGATGGGCATCAAAGACAGGGCAACGATGCGAGGTATGCTCAGAGTCGACGAGGCTGGTGCCATCAAGGTTATGGCTGAGTCCTATGCACAAGACCTGGTTAAGGATCTCCTGAAACCGCGGAGCTTTTTCCAACAAGACGGAGAGAATCTCAGGGTAGGCACCATCGGCCTGAGCAATATCACGGTCGATGGCAAAAAAGGTGCTACCGACAGCCTCCAGCTACCAGAGGTGAAGAAGTCAGGGTTCTTTGGTTTGCCGTTTAAGCTCACATAATAGTCATGACTTCCCGTGCATGTATCGTACAGATACTGGATGTGCTAGACACTGTGGGTGCTGACACAGGCCCTCTACGCTATCTTCTCAGCTGCTGCTGGGATTTCATGCTTGACGCCTCCATCGCATCCTTCGTATCCGCCGGAGGTACAACGCTACCCACACAGCAGGCGCAAAAGCTGGTGCAGGAAGTACTGCCGTTTAGTCTCCCAGATATAGACGAGGCTACCGCCGACCAAGTGCTAACCATCCTTCGCACACATGTCTGTACCATTCGACAGTAGGCCAGGCGATGCTGGCCAGGTGGTGCTGATCATTGCCCCATCAGGCCACGGGAAAAACATCTCGCTGCGGGCTCTCCTGGCCGAACATCTACACTCTCAATACATCCTTCTGGTGTCTGACTCCGCTGCTGAGGCGGTTGACAGTAATGATCAATGGTACAATGGTCCAATCACCAAGACGCAAAACCTGCAAGCCCTGATGGAGAAGCTGCTGGCAGCCCGACTGACAGAACCACTTGTTCTAGTTATCGATGACCCTGCAATGGACTAGAAGACAGTCACCTACCTCAGCAACATCACCAGGCGCATCCGGCACACAAAGATAACTGTCTTCATCCTCTTTCAGAAGTACACCTGCGAGATCTCACCAGACATCCGCCACAATGCCCGGTTGCTATACTTCAGCTCCAAGTGTGGATGTGCCCTGCTCGAGACCATATACGACAGCCTAACCTTCAAGGAGCTTTATCGCAGGTGTACAGAGGGCAGCTGAGCTGTACCGCTTCATCTTCAGCAACAAGGAGACAGGTGAGCTGTCACACTTCAAGCCCTCTCTGGAAAAGGCGCAGACCTTCACCTACAAGCTGAATCCAGCCAGGAAACTAGCCTGCTCTACGCGTCATCGCTGACAGACTGAGCGGAGACCGCGGCGGTCTCCGCTGCAACTTTTTTCGTTCAGGATGCGCGGTCTCCGCTACTTCGTCCGCTACGTCATCAGAAGCTTGAGGAACTTCGTCAGAAGCCTGGAGGAACTTCGTCATAAGCTTGAGGAACTTCGTCATAAGCTTGCGGAACTTCGTCAGAAGCTTGCGGAACTTCGTCAGAAGCTTGCGGAACTTCGTCAGAAGCTTGTGGAACTTCGTCAGAAGCTTGAGGAACCTCGTTAGAAGCTTGAGGAACTTCGTCAGAAGCTTGAGGAACTTCGCCAGAATCTTGAGGAACTTCGTCAGAAGCCTGGAGCAACCTCGTCAGAAGCCTGAGGAACTTCGTCAGAAGCTTGAGGAACTTTGCCAGAAGCTTGAGGAACTTCGTCAGAAGCTTGAGGAACTTCGTCAGAAGCTTGAGGAACTTCGTCAGTTTCGTCAGAAGCCTGTCGCTGAAACTCTATCCACCGAGGGTCAGATGGTAGGACTCTCTTCATCTGGAACTTCTCACGGAAGACCCACTTTTTCCATGCGCGATGAGCATCTGTCTTGCGAGCCGTTTTGATGAGGTAGTCCTGGTAGTTATCTGGGAATTTCAGAAATGCTGATAGATTCTTGACCAATCTCCTACGCCCTCTTTCATTGAAGATATGCTCAACAGCCTCCTTGCTGCCAACAGTGAACCCATCTTGAGTACCTTTTGCGTGACCAGTGTCATGGCTCTCTGCTACAGCGGCACTGACCTCCTCCCTGAAGTAGTTATTTGCCCCAGACTGGAGGCTATCCAGCATCTCTCGCTCTTCCTGGCTATGAAGGCTAAATACGGCAGCCCACTTCCCGACCGTTAGTAGATCTTTGGGGTCGACCCTCGCCTTTTGGAGAGCTAGAATAACAGGACTGTTGGTTTGGCCCACAGGTAGGTCGAGTGTCCTGCCCTGGGTGCTGTCAAACTTCCGGTAGAGTATCCGAGTCAGGAGTTCTTTTGTACTACGAGCTGGCCCTCCTTCCTCTATGGCGGCCAGTATCTCCGCATCCGTCGGCGGTGTAACCTTGACTCGCTCATGGATAATGTTGATGTCACGAAGCAGGCCTCGGACCCTGTCACTGTGGGACAGTGTACGCCGTGGCTGTCGTGCCGACTTGGCCTGCTGCCCAAAGATAATCTGCTGGAGAACTTTACCAAACATGGCAGCCGTTTAACCCCTCTATATACCCAGACCTTAAACAAACATGCTGCAGTATGTGCAACATCCAGATGGGGCCGTTGAACCCGCGGCATCGCACTGTACTGTTCCCCGGAAGGACTGCCTGACGGTCATTCGACCCAGTATACACGATGATAACCCGTTGTCCGCTGCTGGGAAGTACATTGACTTTGCAATCTCGGCACAGATCCACGAGATCAAGAGCATGACACTCGAGTTCAAGCTTCAGAGCACAATAGAACAGACGGTAGAGCTCCCGCAGGTTTTGAACAGGTGGGAGATCGTACAGAGCAACAGCACCGTGGACACCACCTATGTGAACGATGAGTACCGAGTCCTAGGTCCGCTGGCTCGTGACCCAACCTTCTATGCGAGGGGAAAGGGGTACTACGCTGTGGGTGAGGGGTTCACGGCATTCGAACTACTGGTAGGTGTCGAGAAGCCTGTGGCAGTTCCACTCTTCACCCTCCTCGAGAACACACACGTGAATCCAGCTGCCATGCAGGATAGGTTGTTCCTCCGAGTGTACACTGAGCATCTCGCAGATGTGTCGATGAATGCTCCAAGACTTCATGTCTGGCATGACGAGAATGACCAGGAACTGAAGCAAACGGGATCCAAACAGCGGATCGTGCATGTGGAGCGAGAACACCAGCAGGTCCAAGCCACAGCTAACCAAGAGGTAGAGCTGACATTGCATCGTGGTGCATCGGACTGTGTCGCTGTTGCGGTCCTGGTTCAGAAGGGAGTCGTCATCCAGGAGGTGGGTAAGCTGGACGACTTCAAACTTGTGGTTGCTGGGACCAATGTTCTTGGTGAGGTACGCGAGCTGGCTGACTGCCAACTCTACAGACAGAAAACTAAGTCATACGCACTTCTGCGACTAACCAGTGGAAGCGACGACCTCGAGTCAGCACTCGAGGGCCGTCACCATGTCGGTGGCAGGAACATCCCACCTAATCAGGGCAACCGGCTCAGCTTCAACATCGGAAACCTCATAGCTGGGACTCGGCAATTAGGTGTGACAGTACTTTACTTTGGCTATGCTAAGGTATGCGTATCGAACACATCAGGTATTCAGCTTGAGCGTGCGTAGAGCACGACCCCTGTCGTCACCGCTGCAGCTGCCACTACTACTATAAGCTCTGCTGTCTTCTGACCTGTCGATGCTTCATAGTCGAGCGTTGGCTCAGATACGGCCTCGTAGTACTCATCGAGACTCTCATCTGCCAATTTGAGGCTCTGGTTGGCCTGAGCTCAGAGTTGTCGTCGGCGTGCCTCCCTCTCGCGCATATGCTCGAGTGCTTTGCTGTACTCAAACTTCTCCGTAGACAGCTTCTCCATCGCCTGGTTATGGCGCTCACGCTCGACCTCTGCCGCCTTCTTGTCGGCGAAGCTGAGTCCCCAGTTCGCTAAGGCAAACACGCCCGCATTCAAGATTGCGGAGGCCATGCTATAGACTACAGTTTAAAGCTACTATATACGGATATGTATGAACCAGAGGCTTATGAAGATCCAGTCGAAGATATAGATGAGGAGGATTATGAAGATCCAGTCGAGGACTATGATGCAGACGACTACGATGTAGCGGAGACCGTGGGTGATGAATCCCTCAAACTAATACACAGAGCAAAAGGAATCTATCGCACTTATGTAAAAGGTTCTATCGGTCCGCTGGCAGCAGTTGGGGCTCTGATCGCTCTGTTCACAACGAAGGCAGGCGAGACGGTCCGCAAGATCGCCAACAATGCTCTCCAGGGTGTGGAGAAGATTTCTGAAGCCATACCAGCCATCGCCTCAGGAGTAGGTACGTTCTTCGGAGTCGCAGGCCCTTGGCTACCGTATGTTGCCATGGCACTTGCGGCCATCTGGGCCGCCGAACATTTAAGCCGTACTATATAAGGATGGCGTCTCTGTATGACCTAGTCAAGACATCCGAGGATTAGTCGATAAGCTACCGCTCAGCGAAGATCCAGCAGAGACTAGACGCCAGTGTACGGTGGTGTTTGAGGAAGTCTTCAGTGATAGTCGAATGCATAACGGCTGTCTGTGTAGAGTTCGCCCAGGCTGTGCGTGACAGGACGGGAGTGGACGTCAGTGATACCCTCACCCAGACCGTGCGTGACAGGACGGGAGTGGACGTCAGTGATGAAATCCGGGGTCTTTCTTGAGGAACTCTACTATCGGCCCGGTGGATATTACCGTGAGCCCCACCAACTACTCGAGGCTGTACGTCGCAAGGGCCACAACTTCACCTTGGAGACAATTAGCCAGTGGCTCAGCCGCCAGGCGATGTGGCAGATATACAAACCTCGTCCACGGCACATCAGGTATGCCCATTTCGATGAAACTGTCCCGAATAGAGTTCACCAGGCAGATGTTCTATTCCTTCCACACGACTCGGTTGGTCATAAGACCTACAAGTATGCCCTCACCATCGTCGATGTCGCCAGCAGGTACAAGGCTGCAGCACCGCTCACAGACAAGTCATCTGGCCAGGTGGCCCAGGCATTCCAGGGTGTCTACGAGGATCCGGAAAATCCCCTCCAGTGGCCAGAATTGTTGCAGGTGGATGAGGGTAAGGAGTTCAGAGGCGAGACTGTGGCCCTCATGCGGAAACATGGTGTGGCAATTAGACGAGGTGAAGTTGGTCACCACCGTGCCCAGGCAATCGTCGAGTGGTGGAATTCGGACACTGGCAGAGAGACTGTTCCCACACCAATACGCCCAGGAAATGGCACAGGCCGGAGAGAGGTCCAGGGTGTGGGTGAAAGGTTTGCCCCGGGTGGTAGAGCGATCCAATACTGAGGTAACTGGTAAGAAGCCAGTAGAGGCTATCCAACGATCCTCCGTTGCCCAACCTTCCGGAGGAGCGGACAAGGAACAGGTGTGCCTTCCATCTTATGCTCTGGTTCGGTACCTGTATGAACCTGGTGAGTTGGAAGGTGGGCGACGACGTGCAACAGATCCTAACTGGTCGCTAGATGTCCACGGACTTGACAGGTATGTCGAGATGGAGGGGCAGCCTACGCTGTACTATCTGGCACGCTCGGAGAGCTGTCCCAAACGTCCGTTTGTTCGGAAGGAGCTTCAGGTGGTCCCTCCAGACACACAGCTACCACCGTCGTCAGGTGCCTGAGGGATATAGTACTCGATTGGTTCGGTATGGACACCATCTGGCAACACATGCCGCTTATCGCAGTAGGCTGAGAGCCCGAGTTTTTCCTGTTCATACGTCACCATGCCCTGGTGGCGCATGCGTAGGCCTCGGTTTGTAGCTCTGTCCATGCTACCGTTTAGGGCACTGAAGAACCTTTGCCAAGAGACATCGTTCTGGCGTTTAGACATACCTTTGGCTGAGCATTTCACCTTCCCATCGGGGCTCTCCACGTAGTAGCACTTGGAACAGAGAGCGATACCACGGTTGCCTTCGAACTCGAGCTTGAACAGTCCCGGAGTCCGTCCAGACCACTTGTCCCAAGCTAGCCACTCCCACTTATGAGCCTCATACTCTGCTCGCATCTCAGGGCGAATGACTTCGTCGAGGCTGGAGGCAGCTATTGCGATGTACGCAGAGTCCGTGTCCATCTGGAGGTACTCGAAGCTGTCACGAGGCACATAGTGATCCAGGAAGTCGTAGTAGAACTCCAGCATCCGCAGCTTCGCGACCTCGTATACGGCTATCCCCACCTGGAAGGGGCGGCGAATGGTGATTTTTGCCTTGCGTCTCTGGATCTCGTAGGACTCGCCGATCTCGAGATCTTCGAACCATGCACTGCGGAGGGCTGTGGCGCTCCAGGGCCTCGATGAGCTTCCCATAGGCACTGTTGCCTAGTAGCTTGAACAGATCTGCCAAGAGTGCTTTGCTCTTATCAACATCTCCTGTACGACGAGCATCGGTAACATTGTTCACGAACCACTCAAAGGGTCTCTGGGGCTTGTAGTCTATGGTGCGGTAGACCGCTGTAATCTCCAGCCCATGGGCGAGGTACCACTTGAGTGATGGTGCATACAAGAGCTTCCTCTTGGCTGAGAGGGCGCCGACTAGTTTACTGGTTGTGGGTCGTTTCCTACCTGTTTTCTCTAGGTATGCGTGCATCTCAACAGATACTGCCTCAGCCGGAATCTCTGTTGTAGAAGAGAGGTGGCATTTCCTCGAACTTCGCCCACAGGGCCTTAGGAACCTCTATGTCCACTTCGGCGAAACCGAACCAGTGGTCAGCCAGCAGATCCTTCTTAAATCTGGCTACGTCGCTAGCACCGGACCACTGCCGTACTGTCTCCTTACCACATGGCATCTCTTTAGCCATCGTAGACAAGTACAGAGCATTTGCGTCATAGCCGAGTAGACGTTGGCAGACACGCTCACTCTGGCGGATGCGGGTCACACCTGCCTCGTGGTATCTGGTGAACACGATGCTGGGCCCTCCAACAACCGCGTCCTTCAGCATATCGTAGGCCTCCTTGCCCGGGGTGTACAGGCTAACATCCGGCATGTGGTGAGCGGTTCCGCGTAGGAGGTACTGCAGAGACACTCCTGGGAGAGACACAGCATCCTTGAGAATGTCTATTTCTCGTTCCGTGTAGAACTCCCGCATCCGCTCAAGGGCTTCGATGAATGGACTGACATCCAGGTTGTTATAGTACCGCAACCAGTTGGCGAACGTCTGCATGCCTTGGTCTCTGAATGTCTGTTTGCACTGTTTCCACTCGGATAGCTCGAGGAGGTAGCCACCTTTGAGCTTGGACCACCACGCTGGGTAGTCGGGGAGTCCTGGGTAATTAAGCTTCTCGGGGGTGTCGAACCATTCATACGGGAGCCAGCTCTTCTGCTGTGTACATCCATAGGCTTTGATCCATGCCTCGTAGGAGACTCCTGGCCCCAAGTAGTTAATCACATCGAGAAACCTAAGCTCGGGGGTCATGAGGAACATGGTCTTACTAGCTTGCTTGGCGACATTCACTGTGCCAGTGTTGGTCAGCTCATCCACGAAGTGCTTCTTGATCAGGTTTAGGTCATAACGGCCAGAGTTGAAGCCCAGCACCGGGACTTGGTCACACCACTCGGTAATCAGTCGTTGCTGGCGTTTTGGGAGCTTGTCCATGTCTGAAGGGATGAACTGTGGCCGGACTTCTGTACGGATTCTGTGTGCTCGCCTGGTAATCTCCTCCATGAAAGCCTTGATCAGAGCTTCTGGGTCAGGATTGCAGAGGTGAGTGGGCTCACTGGCGGCGCCGTCGTACGAGTCCCCGACCGACACAGAGATCGGTATGTGGTTACTCTCAATTGTGAGTCTCCGTAGGATGAGTCTTGACGCCATCTAGGAGCGCCTCAAAGTCATAGACGATGAAGTACGGGTATGAGACGGTCCGAACTCGTTTAGGGATGCTTGGGCAGCGTTTTATCCCGCACTCCCACTGTACCACAAGCGTGTATCCAGCTGCTCTCAGCTTCTCCTCTCTCAGGACTGTCTTGAGGTGCCGACGTTCGGCATCCTCACCTTGCTGGTGCCGAGGGCATCCATGCCAGAAACAGCCATGGAACTGGTAAACGGTGTTGGTAGTCGGATCATAACCATCTACGGGAGCCCCCTCGATCCAACGCTCGCCACCGTGCCCACACTCTACATGGTGTATGTGGATACCTTGGGTTTTCGCCTCATACGTGACCCAACGAGTAGCCGCTGAACTGGCTGGTTGGGGTGGATAGAAAGCTTTCTCATGCGCAGACTGCGGTGCATCAACCTTCTCCCCAGGGCACTCTACGGTTGTTATGCCGCCTGTACAACGGCCAGCATGACGCTGAAGATGGCATGCCTGTGTAAACCCCTGCTGACTCAAAAAAGCATCCGCTTTTGTTTCTACGAGAATTCTTAATACTTACCAGATGTACTATTATGATAATGTCTATTATCTAGTCTAGCTCAAAATAAACAATTAAAACTCCGCACTCTCCTGGTCCTGCCCATACTGTGTCCGGGAATACCATAGCCGCAGGTACCGAGTCTATTCCCAATCACAGTCAGATTCGTCTTATATTTGCCTTGGCAAACTGCGAAAGCAGCTCAGCCTCACCTCAGCGGGGCGGCTGAGGCAGGGCCATAGTACATCTGGTAAGTATTAAGAATTCTCGTAGAAACAAAAGCGGATGCTTTTTTGATTCTACTTCGAATAATACTTACCAGATGTACTATTATGATAAACTCCGGATTTCGACAGCCAGGAAATGCCGGTGGGAGGAGGTGAGGCTCGAACCAGCACTCATCAACCATCCAACAGAGAAGGTTGTGAAGAGACTAAAACCCTGGCATACGCTTGGGTTCTGCTATCTGACTCATAGAGTGCTAAACTTCCATGGTCTAGACCGCGCTCCCCCCCCTCTTTTGTCCGCACAAAACCAGAGGGATGTCCATGGGGATGCAACACCCACCAGACCCGTGTCAGCCCCAAGTCTCAGCTAGGGCAGTCCAGTAGAGTGCAAAGAAGCTACTACAACTTCAAATCTTTGAAAAAAACTATCAGTATATCGATTAGATTTTCAAATTGGAATGAGTCTCATGTCTGTATGAGAGGATAAATATACTCTTGTACCAGACTATTCACTTACTCAGTCTGGTATTTCGACTGGAAGTAAATATATTTATAGTCACTTAATTAATGTAAACACTCACCATTTTTGAGTGGTCGATCTGTTATTGATCATCACAGGAGCTAGGCCCAATCCACGGTCGTACTCAGTCATGTGCATAGCGCTTGGTCAGTGTAGGCGGAAGTCCTTTGTGATGTGTGCGAAGTAGTGGTCGGACGTGGCTTAGTTTAGGTTCGACAGATTGGCGACGGCTACTGGATTAAGTGTGCTGGAGATGTCTCGAAGGTAGAAATCAGTGAATGACGACTCGGCATGCCATTGTGCTACAGACATCACCTGCTCTAAAGAGACACCCTTATAAAGGGCCGATGATGCTGCTAGTGCTCGGACCTCATGGGCATTCGCACGATCAATCTGCTTTCCTGTAGCGATCTTGTGCGACATCTGAATAGCGTCAACTATCCAACGAGAAATAGTATCTTTCGAAGCACGTAAATGGGGAGCTTTGAGACATAACCACAGAGATTTCGGGTCGTCTCTCCACTCAGAAGTACGTTTCTTATACATCTTTAGACATCTGACAGGACACCAAGCACAAGAATTTGGGTCATGTCTAGTTAAACTTGGCAAATTGATCGGCTGTCCTGGATATTTAAGTGACTGATTCTTTGCCAGGAAACAAAGACGTGGAAGTAATCTTAAACCTTCACCCGTGACGACAAAACGGTCTTGTTCGGCAGAAAGCGCATGGATCTCGCTTCTCCTTCTCGCCGACGCTGCTGCAACCAAGAAAACTGATTTAATAGTTAACAGTTTAATGTCAATAGTTCTAATCGGTTCAAAGGGAGCATGCCCTAACACCTGTAGAACAAGAGATAGATTCCATGATGGGATAGGAATTGGCTGTCTAGGTCGCAGATTGCTCATTCCTTTAATAACTTCATTCAAGGTGTCATTCTCTACTCCCCCAACGGTGAGACTAGGAATGACAGAAGCTAATGCAGACTTATATGCTGCTAGGGTAGAAGGTACAAGTTTGTCAACTTCGTATAAATGACAGATAAAATCTGCTACGTGTTGAACAGATGCAGAAAAGGGATCAATATCTCTTCTCTCACACCACTGTGCAAATTTGTTGATTCTATAATTATATGTTTTTGTGGTAGAAACTCTTCTGGCCGAAGCAACAAACTTCGCTGCTTGCTCAGAAAAGCCACCCTCAATTGCACGCTGCTTGACAACATCCATGCAGTCAATTTGAACATTTCTGGTCTGTCGTGAAGGTACAGACCCTTGTTCTGAGAGATTACATCTCTTGTGTCTGGAAGAGGGATTGGACTGCAGACCAGAAGGTCCAGCAGATCCGTAAACCATGATCGGCCTGGCCAATAAGGAGCGATCAGTAGTACTTGGCACATCCCCTCTCTTATCTTTGCCAGAACTTTCGGGATGAGAATTGTTGGAGGATACGCATACGCGTACATTCCCTTCCAACTTATCGCCAGTGCGTCTACTGCTAGAGCCAACGGGTCCGGGATCGGTGACACGTACGTGACCATCTTTGCGTTTGTCTTCATCGCAAATAGGTCGACATTCGGCTTGCCCCATTGTTTGAATAGAACCTCTGCTACCACTTGGTTGAGCTGCCATTCCGTCGGACGACAAACCGTCCTTCGACTGAGAGCATCCGCTAAGATGTTCAATCTTCCTGGAATGTGTGCTGCCCGAAGAATAATATTCCTCTCTTGGCACCACAGCAGAAGGTTCCAAACCATCATACACAACTCCGGTGATCTTGTCCCGCCTTGGCGGTTTAAATAAGACACCACTGTTGAGTTGTCTGTCCTTACCAGGACAATTTTGTCTTGAACTCGACCCTCGAACTTCTGCAGTGCTAATACCACCGCTAATAGCTCGAGTACATTGATATGTTTCTGCGCATTGGTCCGATCCCATTCCCCGGACACTGACTGATTGTCCAATACCGCTCCCCAACCTGTCAACGAGGCATCCGTGAACATGGACATCTGAGGTTGAGGAGGTTGTAGAGGAACACCTCGCAGGAGATTCTGTTCCGACAACCACCACTGAAGGTGGAATATCAATGGTTCTTTTACTGGTATTCTCAGAGATAACGGATCTGTTCTCTGTGACCAGAACGACATCAAATACATCTGAATCGGCCTGCGCCTGAGCGCCGCATATGGCACCACCTTCTCCAGAGATACTAGCAAACCGAGTATTCTGAGAAATTGACGTGCCGTCAGATAGGCTCCTAGAGAAACTGACTCCAATACTGCAATCAGGCTTCTGACTCTGCTCTCCGCCGGAAAAGCTACGCCGTCCCTGAGATTGAAAAAAATTCCCAGATAAACAAACTCCTGGGATGGAGTCAGTTCTGATTTCTCTAGATTCACAATCCATCCTAGCTTCTTTAATAAGTCTAGGACTACCTTCAGATTGCTGCGCAGAGTGACTGGATTCCCCGCCTTTAGCAGCCAGTCGTCTATGTAAGTGTGAACAGCTATGTTTCTCCTGCGAAGTAAAGAAGTCATGGCGAGAACCACCTTGGTGAAGACCCTCGGAGCCGTGGTCAGGCCGAATGGAAGAGCATTGAATTCCCAAACATTGTCTTGGAATGCAAATCGCAGGTACTTCTGAAAGGGAATTGACATTGGAATATGAAAATAAGCATCCTTCAGATCTATTGATACCGCCCACATGCCTTTCCTGAGCCCTGTCATCACAGCTGCTACCGTCTCCATCTGAAACCTGGGAGAAAGAATAAATTTGTTCAACGGTTTGAGATTGAGAATTGGTCTCCACCCCCCGGTACGCTTCGGAACTAGGAACATAATCGAATAGAAGCCCAGTGATGACTGATCGGTTACCAGGTGAATCGCCTTCTTCAGACGAAGCGATTCTATCTCTGACTGAATGGCAACTAGACGGTCTAATTCCCTTGGAATAGGAGTCCATATTGGAGTCGAGGTTAACGGAACTAACGATTGATGGATGAGCCAGTCCGGATCGTAGCCGTTTCTTATCCACTGACAGACTAAATAGTCGCGCACGACCTGTTCCCATTGGCTTAGGAATAGCTGAAGTCTGCCTCCGACGGAAGGAATCTGCACACAGTTGTCGGTCGAGATTAGCCGACAAGACGCTACATCGCATGGGTGAAGATTCTCGACTCCATTTGTTTCCAAAGCCGCCGGTATTGATTCCGCCGGAAACCCGTCAGGAACGAGCCCCACGGCCGCCCCGCGGCTTCTTGTGGTATGACGGTCCGGAACCGCCGCCGCGACTATCCTTACGGTAGCCGCCACGGCCCGAACCGCCACCCTTCCTGTCGTCCTCATACGGCCTCTTACTAGAGGGCTTGTATGTGGACGAACGGCCAGGCCCTTGTGCTCCGGATGGCCTATGGGCATCACGGGCAGAAGGACGGAAGGGCGATCTAGGACGCTGCCTCTGCTGGTCCTGTCTGTGTTGACGGTAGGACTGTTGCGGCTGAGTCCTCTTGGTCGACTTCCACGACTTGCCGACCACCTCTTGCTCCGCCACCATCGATGCAACTTTAGAAAGCGCTTGTCGTGCCGAGCCGCCGAACAAGCCTGGACCAATGAAAGGCGCAGAAGATAACGCTGCCCTCATTTCCGGTCCTGGTTCCACACAATCGAGAACCATTCTCCGCCGCTCTGCTAAAGTTCTTGTGATCACCCTGGCCAGGCAATCCTGAGACAGGCGCATGGTGTCCCGAACAACTCCGGGAGCAGCCTCTGGCACCTGTCCGCCTTCCGCCGTGCAGTCCAGCATACCCTGCAGGACGGTACACCCGTGCGACAGCGCAGCCATGGCTGCCCTAGCCGCATCCTCAATGAGCGTGAGCTCATTAAACGGGTCTTTGTTGGTCTGGGAAACCAAGGGACGTGACCGCCCCTTGGCCTTCCCAGCCAACGGCCTATTCAGCGCCTCACGTTCCGCAACGGAAAGCCGTGGAACCCTGGCGTATTGATGATAGGCCTGCTCCGGAAAACGGACCCTACTCCTTATCCCCTTCGGGGCCTTGGGCAATGCATAGTCTGGCTGAACCAGACGATATGCCGCAACTTCCAACATGTCAGAAGTCTGCGAGTCCAAGGGGAGTGTAGGCATGGCCGAAGAGCCACTGGACAGAGCGCTAGCCGCACGCTCTGACATCCGCTCCATCGCCGGATCGCGCTGAGATCCTAGATCTGATGCCAACCCGAGACGATTGGTCATCCATCCAAGGACCTGCACCCATTCAGCCTCGGCGCAGAAAGCGGAATCGTCCATTAAAGAACTTCCGTTTTCATCTTCCCTCTCTCCCTTAGATGAGAGGGCCACCGACGATCCATGCTGAGCGCTACGATAAACGTCTCTGCCAGGACAGAGCGCATCCGTAGCGCGACTACCGGCGGCACCGGTATCCAACGAACCGTCGGATACGGATTCTCCGCAGTCCATCGGCTCCAACACGGGATCCGGGACTACGACCGCCTCAATCACGGCTGGCACGGTAACTCCGATAGGAGCCGCACCCAACGCCGTCGGGATAGCCTTCGGAACCGCAAACCACGGCTCCGCCGGCATATCCGGTTGCACAAGTGACGGATGAAAAATGCCCGACGGAACGTCGACATCACCATCCGCCTGGCAAACCCGTACAAATCCCGAGGGAGACCCCTGGGACGTACTCGGCATTGCCGACATTGAAAGATCCGGCATGCCGGAATCTTCCATCAACAGGAATTCTTCTTCCTCTACCGACGGCTCTTGAGCCGAGGACAGAGAAAGGTCAGGTGCATGGCCCTCAGCAAAACTAGCCGGACCACCTAATGGTTGCCCTGCACCAGCTTGCCTCACCGGACCCGTGGACTGTAATGAATCAAACATGGCCTTGAACTGGGCCGCCCATACGCCCAGTGCTGAATCCATCCTCTCATTCAGCCGACCTTCCAGTCCAACCAACGACGCCTGCTGACGCTTCACTGCCTTATCCTTCTCTATGCGCTCCAGCCTCGCCCGTCGATCCCTGTCAAACTCAGCCACCATTGCCGACGACCACTTGGCGCACACATCACACGGACTGCCGACCTTACACCTCGCACACGCCACACAGTGATGTCCAAGATACTTGCGTTTCATGAACCTATTACACTTCTGGCACAACGTGTCCGGGTTCTTCGGTTTCTGCGAACACAGAGGAGAATTAAAACGCTGCACATGACAAGTGATGACGAGCAATACGCACAATAGACTTGATAGTTAAGATTTCTTAAACACATTAACTTTCTCTTAAATTAATGATAACAAGTCTTAGGCAGGAAATATTTGAAACTTTTTTGAGTGAAAATTTTACAAAACACAACTCAGCCTTTAACTAGCGTTAAATAACCAAGAAAACCTCGCCGATCACTACAAACACCCTCGACAATGAAGCGAGAGCTAAAATCGGCGATAACAGAGTGCCTGGATACCCCAAGCCAATAACGACATATTACATGGGCGCCGCCATCTTGGCTAAGGACGCATCCATCTTAGAGGAACCGAGTCGCAAGAGAAATTAACCGAGTACCCGAATTAAAACTAAAAGTTAACGGGTACAGAAGCGACTCCAACAATGGCTATCATTTTAAAACAATGTGCCAATTTAAGGAAATTTCAAACAGTCATTATGGCACGAATGTATAAATTCTAGATTGATACAACCTGCCCCTGTGATGACTTTCCGAGTTCCTCCATAATTCCAGCGATGTAATCGTCCAACACAACTGATTAACTGCTTAAATTGCAAAATTTGAGCACTCTAAAAAACACGACTTTGAAAAAGCGCAAAATAGACGAATCTGACTGTGATTGGGAATAGACTCGGTACCTGCGGCTATGGTATTCCCGGACACAGTATGGGCAGGACCAGGAGAGTGCGGAGTTTTAATTGTTTATTTTGAGCTAGACTAGATAATAGACATTATCATAATAGTACATCTGGTAAGTATTATTCGAAGTAGAAAGTGCCCGCAGACTAGTGTATGTGCCAGCTTGGAGACGTTCTTTATATAGAAGGCGTGGTGATCGTACACCCCAATGGTCATAGTGTCGTGGTAGTGGGCCGCTTGCCGGATCAGGTGCCAGGTGCCCTCTTCAGTTGGTTCATACACGCGAATCCCGATCTTCGCGAAGAACTCTACCTTATCCAGCTGATCCAGAGAGGTTTTTGGCACGTCAGGCACAGGCCTGTCCAGGTCATAGAACTGTCTCGCGAGCTCACGCGCGGGCTCAGTACTTCTATCGGGCCTCGCCCCCTGATGCACTGCTAGGCATCTCCAGAGACACATGTTATCCTTGTAGGTGTCAAGTGCCGCCATACTCTTCTTCTGTCGTAGCCAGTTTGGGAGCGGGCCTGTCCCGAGCAAAGGTTGGTGGTCGATGACAGCCTTGACCACAATGTTGATTGATCGGGCGAAAGCCCACTTGGTGTTGGGGCGGTCGATGTTGTCGGGGTCGAGGCGGTCTTGCTCTCTTGCCACCACCCAGTCCTGAGCTGCTCCTATCGTGTTCAGCCACGGGCTCCCTGGAGCGTTCTTGTGGAAGAGCATCACCCTACCATCCTCGATGTGTTTGATGCGATAGGTGTGGGTATACCGGAGGTAGAAGGCGTTCCGGGCAGTCTGCTGGATCTTACCCATGATCTGCCCTGTAATGTCTCCATTGAGGCCTTGGAAGAACGTCCAGCGTACTGTCCGTCTTCCTCTCTCCTCCCCTTCCATCTCACCCAGACGCTCATTGAGAATCTGCTCACCCTCTCGCCTCATGCTCCGGGCTAAGGGTTCAGCCCTCGGGCCTCTCATCATTCGCTTAGCGATCCTGCGTAGGGCGGGTCGGCGCTCCAGTGGATGGTCTGCCATCCGCGTCGCTACAGCTTTGGCTCGTAAGCTAGCCGTCACCTCCTCATCCAACTGATGAAGCTCCCGCCGCCGCTGTGCTTTCTTGTGGGGATTCAAAGGATCATCTCTGGTGGTCGCGGGAAACCGTCCCGTCTTCACTGATCGGCTCAGTCGAGCAATGAATTCCTCGGCACGAGCCTGTCCGATCAGCTGGAGCAGGTCGGCTTTCTTGGCCTTAGAGGCTACTCTAAGGCCAAATTGCCTTGCCATAGCGCGAAGCTGTGCAACAGTAATCATGGTGTATACCGCTGAGTATGCTTGTCTCTAAATGGACAGTCAGACCCTGTAATGCGTGCTGTACCACTGAGTATTCTAGTCTGGACGTTCAGACCATGTAATGCGTGCTTGATCAGCTCGTATACCACTGAATATGCTAGTCTCTAAATGGACGTTCAGATCATGTAATGCGTGCTTGATCAGCTCGTATACCACTGAGTATGCTTGTCTCTAAATGGACGTTAAGACCATGTAATGCGTGCTTGATCAGCTCGTATACCGCTGAGTATGCTTGTCTCTAAATGGACGCCATGTAATGCGTGCTATACCACTGAGTATGCTTGTCTCTAAATGGACGTCATGTAATGCGTGCTATACCGCTGAGTATGCTTGTCTGGACGTAAAGACCTTTTATGCGTGCTGGGAAGACATGACTATTATGTGAGCTAAAACGGCAAACCCAAAGAACCCTGACTTCTTAACCTCTGGTAGCTGACCAAGGCGATCAGCTGGTATATCACTGTGGTTGCTTATCTCTAAATGGCCGTTAAGACCATGTAATGTGTGCTATACCGCTGAGTATGCTTGTCTGGACGTCCAGACCATGTAATGCGTGCTTGATCAGCTCGTATACCGCTGAGTATGCTTGTCTCTAAATGGACGTTCAGACCCTGTAATGCGTGCTATACCACTGAGTATGCTTGTCTCTAAATGGACGTCATGTAATGCGTGCTATAACGCTGAGTATGCTTGTCTGGGCGCCATGTAATGCGGGCTTGATCAGCTCGTATACCGCTGAGTATGCTTGTCTCTAAATGGACGTTAAGACCATGTGCTAAGTAGTATAGCCGGGATTAAAATGATACAACGTCCCGGAATAATGGGGGTAATCGGGAAATTCGCCTCCCGGGTGCTTTCATTATGGGGGGGTGTGGTGTCGCACTACGTGCGGCGTAGTGAAGGGGGGCCCCCCCTAGGGGCGGCAGTTTTTTAGAGGCCTGCGCTACCTGCGCCAAAAAACACCTAAAAAATGCGGCCCTCAATTGTTAAGGGCCTGGGAGGCGAATTTCTCGATTTCCCCCGTTATTCCGAGACGTGGTATAATTTTAATCCCGGCTATACTACTCCCTGAGAAAGCAATTAGCTCTGACCACGGAAGAGGAAGACAGAAAATCCATCCCTACTAAGATGGCTTCCACTCTTAGGTCTAAAGGGAAAAAAACAAGACCCCCAGCTCGATCGAATAAAACCGCCTAGGTTGGGGAAAAGCAGAGCGGGAATTAAACTAGACTTTTAGAGATTTAAAAACCCAACCTAGGCTGCATGCCAGGCTGCAAATCTCTGGAATAATACTGATAGAATTAATAAAGATTCTGCTTATACTAGCCAACCGTCTATATAAACGTGAAGGTGAATAGAATGACAGTAAAATATTCCTCCCACGGCTAACCTTAGATGAGTGAAGAAAAAAGGGGGCCGGGGACAGAGCGAAGGGCATTGCTCGAAAAGCCATACCAACATGAGAGAACGAATCTAAAGAACTGAAGGCACGAAGGGTGGATGAGAACATGTAAAAAGACGTCCTATATCTCTATAGAAGAGAACCACAAGCCCGAATTCAGACCGGCGATAATCTGAGATATGGCCTCCATCTAGATTTTGGGAGTTAAGATAACAAGAATTAACCTCTTCAGATGATGATCGGACGCCATCCACCCAATTTCTTGGGGCTCCCTAGTGGAACAGATTCTATGGCCTTCTTAGAATCATCTACTCCAACTCATCCTCTAGGGCTTCCATCTTCACCGGGAATGAAGGAAACTGAGTCCACCAAGAAAGGAAGGACTGAGGAGGATGAAAAATCCAGGAGTGTGAAAAAAACCCAGCGATGATCTATGATCCAGGGGACCTGAACGAGGGCTTACCATGTCTCCCAAAAATAGAGACAGGCGCCCTCCTACTAGCATGGTGGGAGAAAAGGGGAGCACCAACAGATCTAAAGGCAATGGAAGAGGAAGGGATAAAATAGTAAAAAGAGAAAGGGATAGGCCTACCCAGGCTACAACCATCCCGTCAGACTCTTTTACTCTGAAACCTTTAAAGGAACGACCTCTATGACTAGATCAAGGTCCACAGAAATAAGACTAGCCCCTTCTCACCTGAGAAGGAGTGGACTGCCGGACTTGGAATCTAGGACAATGAGCAAACAAGGAGATGATCGATCCTCCTCCTCGGATCGGACTTTAGAACCTGAAGACACAGAATAATTCGTAATTATTCTAGAAGGATAAGTGCAAAACTCATCAGGCCTGAGACTCTTCCTCTATGGAAGGATTAAAGAGAACTCTTAACAGAAGAGTCTCTCTACATAGAGGCTTCAAAACAGAAATATGAACTCGAAGATCCCTTGGCGGATATAAGATTGTCAGATTCAGCCCGAAGAATATGGAAGAAGATTGACCAAATATATCGATAAAGACGGCGGCTAGAGAATCTCTAAGAACCTCAGGAGGGACTCTGATCACCTCTCTCTCCTGCGCCTAAAGAACATCTTCCGAAATAAGAGCTAGAAAAAATAGCTGATTTAATCTGTGCCTTACATAAAGATTCCCAACTACAAAGATCCGAAGAAGACTCAAACTTAGCGGAATCCTTCAAACTAGAAATAGACTGAAAGAACACTAGGAGAACAAGAGGCCCAATGGGCCTGTATCGCTCACCTGGAACATTGGCATTTCAACTAATCTTACTTAAGTTTTACATCCATCAGTGTCACTTCCAATGACTTTCAGTCAAATGATTTAGTTTTCGAGATATTGACATCAATCTCTGGACTGTTTTTTTTTTTTGCATTAGTGATTTTGAACAATGTTTAAGTGAAAATAGATGATATCAGTGCTAACAACAGCTGGTTTCTTAACTGTCTCACTGCTGCAAGCCAGTGCAGCCAATAATTTCAATTTTCAAAAGCTCTTGACTTGTTGAATATTTTGAAAACAATTCAACTGAAAGTTGTTGGCGGCTTAGCCACCAACAACTTTCAGTCTAATTGTTTTCAAAATATTTATCAGGTTCAGAGATATAACCTTTGGAATATGTCATCTGCAAAAACTCAGTCAGACGGTTACTAGAGGTTTAAATACAATTTGAAGAAAATGGTCTCTAAAGGCAGGTAGGGGGTCTTTATAGCAGGTTATTCCAAACCACCACACAATCCATTTAACACATGCACATCTGGCTGAATCACCGAGTTAGCAGCAGGGGTAGGGTGAGCTGGAGTTGATTTAGAAAATAATTTGACTGAAAGTAATTGCTGCCTTAGGCAGCAACAACTTTCATTGCTGCCTACGGCAGCAACAACTTTCAATCAAATACATTTCAAATATTTTTAAGAGCATAGATGTCAGAGCACATAATACATATCTTAAATATTTCTGCAGTATTGGAAAGGTTAATCTGTTAATTGGAATTTAATATCCAGTTTGGCAATAAAATCTGACATGGTGATAAATCAATGGAAGGTGGGAACAAACCATTACATGTATTTGCCCTATGAAAGTGAGACAGCAAATATTTAAGGAGTGATAACTCTGGCATTTGACGTCCTATCAGTTTCATTTTCACAACACAGATATTATATGTCGTCATTAACATTGTGACCAAGGTGTCAATCCGTCAAGAAATAACAAAATGAGCCGCCATTGTTGGTGACGGTCAAACAGATGGATGGATGGACATATAGATGACGGATGGGGTTGTTGCTATATGACAGCTGACTGACAAGTAAGCGGAGATAAGAAAGCCAATTTCGTCTTCAAAATCCTTCAAATAAAAAATTTGAATATGGCAGCCAAACACGCTAAAATTTGATTGGTCCACGGCGGCCATGTTTTTTACCTATCAACTTCCCATGAACAAACTTTAATGGCCCTTAGTCCATAATCATATCCCCAAAATTTCAGCCGGATCCGTTCATCGGTTCTGCAGAATAAGTCGTTTTCACTAAAACTATGTCATCCAAGATGGCCGCCGAACCATTTGGCCGTTCAAGTTCCTTCGAACAAACTTGGTTCAGCTCTTGCCCTATATGATATTTCGTGAGTTTTGAATCAATCCACCAAGCGGTTTCGGAGATTTTTAAAGCCATTTCCTAAAATCGGTCAAAAGCCAAGATGGCCACTGGCCAAATCGGCTTTGTTTGAACAAACTTGGATCCCTATACCCTAAGGATACTTCCTGCCAAATATAATAGAAATCGGCCCAGTGGTTTTTGAGAAGTCGTTTAAAGGAAAAAGTTGACGGATGGACGGACAGTCGCCATGGCATAGGCTCACTTGGCCATTCTGGCAAGGTGGGCTAACAAGAAAAAGGGACAGACGAGAAAAAACTCATCCTGAAGAGGAAGAGAGAGAGACAAGAAGCCATCCATTGATGTGCCGAGGACCAATCATCCGAAGAGGTCCTGATTGGGTAAAACCTCCTCAGATCCCTGACCTCGACTGATCCAGGAATAGAATCTAGAGACAATAGAAAAGACTAGCGGAAACAGAAGAGCGATTGAGCGAGGAATCCCAGATTACAGAAAAACAAGAGAACACTAAGCCAGAGACAACAAATAGAAAACTATTGTCTGAGAAAGAAAAACAGATACAATTGGATCTAGACGAACAAAGATGAAGACGAAGTGGAAGAATAAGAAAGAAGAGAATTAGAAGGAACCGCGGAGGAAAAATTAGATGAAAAAAGAAAAGATGATACGAATAAGCAAGACTAGGATAAACAGAAGGAAAGTGAGAAACCCAGCAAAGGAAGGATAGCCAAAGAATGAAAAAAGAGAACACTAGGAGAACAAGAAAAAGCGAAAGAAAAAACTCATCTTGAAGAGGAAGAGAGAGAGAGAGAGAGAGAGAGAGAGAGAGAGAAAGAGAACTTGTTTTACCGTAATTCCGGGGACATTTTCACGTCTAGACCCTACACTCTGGGGACATGCTCGGATTGTGGGGACAATGCCCTGTCCCCACAATTACGGTCGCTCAAACGATCGGCAAAAGCGTGAAACGTCAACAAAATATATTTAAAATTTGTGTCCCCACGATTCATGTTTTTCAATTTTTTAATGTTTTTTTTACGTTTTTTCATTTCTCTCACATTGAGATGTCCCCACAAAATTATCTCACACTCTCATGTAAAAAATATATTGCGTGAGGCATACGAACATGTGATGTGACAAACACTCACGTCCACAGACTAGGCGGCGGTGTAATCTCCCATCCGCATACTGCTGCTAATGCATGAACTGCCAACCAAAGAGTATGTCCCCACACTGTTTCTCACATTTGCGGGGACTCTCTCACTAGGTCCCCGCTCTGTGTGGGGACCGTCCCCACAGTGTTCTCTCACTTTTTTTAGTTAATGGTAATAATCGCTATCCATCTTAGAAGTATTTTTTATTTTGCCAACGCACACAGAAACACGAAGGAAATGAAAATAAAAAAATGAGAGAAAAAAGTGATGTCCCCACAGTTACGGTAAAACCGTCCAGAGAGAGAGAGAGAGAGACAAGAAGCCATCCATTGATGAGCCGAGGACCAATCATCCGAAGAGGCCCTGATCGGGTAAAACCTCATCAGATCCCTGACCTCGACTAATCCAGGAATAGAATCTAGAGAGAATAGAAAAGGCGAGCGGAAAAAGAAGAGCGATTGAGCGAGGAATCAAAGATTACAGACAACAAAAAGAAGACTAAACCAGAGACAACAAATAGACTAAAGAAAATCTCGAGCAGACATAGCATAAAAAAAAACATAGGAAGAATAGCACGAAACAAATTGAGTCAGAACTAAGGAATTATTATTAGAAGAATCTGAACAATCAGGCGATTCTTGACCATAAGCTCGAAAATAACTCCCGGAAAGAGAACCAGTAAAAACTGATAAACCGGAAACGGAATAAAGATACTTAGCCGGCTCTAACAGACCCGGACCGCGCCTCTCAAACCGGAAGTGGAAGCACTACTACCGGAAATAGATACAACGAAACCGGAACCGGAAATGGAAGTTGGAAGCTTAGCCGGATCTAACAGACCCGGAAAAGTACCTCTCATACCGAAAGTGGAAGCACTACTACCGGAAACACATACAACAAAACCGGAAATACATGTGGGATGCTTAGCGGGATCTAAGAGCACCAGTTTTCGCACTTTTTGTGAATTCTTGGTAGGGCCCAGAGGGTTAAATGGTTAATTGTCTCACCACACCCCTTGATGCAACATTATCATTGAAATTTACTCAAGAAAAATTTAAACACCTAGAGTTATTTTAAGAAAATTTAACACCAATAAATTTCCTAAAAATTGTCTTCTAAGTATGGAAGACAATTTTTGAAAATTTATCACTGGACTGACTGGCTATATTAACATTTTCTGGGGTTGAACGTACCACCACCCACACCAATGTACCCCTATCCATTGCTATCGCTAATCTTACTCTGTTGAGCCTTGAGCACCCAATTTAACCCTCAGATTTGGATAAAATTAATTTTCACATACCACTGCAGGGTTCGAGTGTTCGAAATTAGCGCTCGTCCATTACTACCAAATATACCAACCACATATTATATAGCGATATCAACAGTCCGACGTACTAGCAGAAAAAATTGACCCGAGTAGAATAATTCAGCTAATTTAACGCAGTGCTCGAAAAGTAACCATATTTCACTGAAATATATCCAAAGCAATACAACCCATGCAATGTGTGTATTGAATGCTTTAGTTTAGGTATTTTATCGTGAAAATGTCATGTTGATCTGTCAAATTCTAAAAGCTAGCGATGCACGCATGCGTTAGCAGCTTCCTTCTTCCGTTATAATAAACTGTTACACGGACTGAGGTATGGCGTTATTCCTGATTAACTCTCCAGTGAGAACACGGCTTTAGAATGGCATGTCGCCAAGATCGGCGCATAGTTTCGCACATCCTGGCATTTTGTGATCGGCCACCATTAAAGTTGGGGCAACTTTACTACATGCTAAAGAGCACTGCTGATAGTAATGCATTGTTTACATTTTCCATGAAGCTCAAACCATAAAATCCTGTATCTGAAAATCTGTAAAGAAAATCTGCACAGTATCAGAAAACATAAAATTACAAATGAATGTTGCAAGATAGTAAAGAAAATGCAATTAAGGTTTCGCGGCCCATTGCTCGTAATGTTAAATTAGCCCCTCCAAACATGGCGTCCCTCCCAGGGTATTATGGGGAAATTGATTATGATGACGTCATCACAATTCTATGAGACTGCAGAATCTTGTTTTTACAACTTTCCGTAATTCTTAACGCCCATCACCAATTTTTCCCATACGTAGTTTTGAAGAGCCAACCGTAGTATCGTATTTTGGATATTATTTCCGCAAGAACTATGGAGAATCCGTAATGGTAGAGAGGTCTGCAAATGATTCAATGGTTGAAATTTGTGAGACTAAATTTTACAATTGCTATGTTCAGAGACATATTACTCAAGCGTGATAAATTCCCTGTATATAGGTTTGTATGTTGGTATGATGGTTAACAAATTCAGTTTAGAGATGAGAGTCTAGAGGTCACCGGGACCCAATATTAACTTGCTGACTAAACACTTTCATCGCACTCACAGTGGAATTTTGCAAGACTAGAGAGATTTTCGTGTTTGTTAGCATTTTATGAGAAAATGGCCATCACAAGACTTATATAATTGCTGATATTTTAATTTTCCATACATTTTCCATAGATTGCCATTGTAGTAACACTAAATATTTTAAGTTTCCATACTTTTTCAAGCCCTGGAAAAGGCTTTCTTAATTTTCCATACTTTTTCCATACATGCGTAAGAACCCTGAACGTGTAGCGAGACTAGTTCCCGGCCTATGTAGTAATGCTAGCGGAAATACAACGGAAGTTTGTCTCTGACACATGCGCGCTGTCGCTTATTTATAGAATTTGACAGACAGATGTTATCGATCTTTTAGATGTTTGAAAATGCTAAATTCCATTGTAAATAGTATGCGCTTCATATCAAAAAGTTGTTGAAACTTTTCTGTTTTCCACGATCAGAGATAACTACCGTTCTGGGATTTGTCACTCGACCATTTTTTCGTTCACGGTAATTTTACTTCACGTAACCGACACGTGAACTAACCGACACGTGAACGAAACGACCGCTCGCGCCAAATTTTGAGGGCTGGGGTTTGTGTCGAATATCGTAGATACGGTCGATTAAGAGGCGTGCTACAAAGCGGTGACGAGGTTCTCCAAATTTTGAACATACAAATTGCTCTGACACTCCGGCCCGTCAGTCTGTCCAAATAGCTGTCACAGGGGCGGGTTGAGTAAGAGCACTCGGACTACGCTATATACAATGTGCTACAGGAGTTTATCAATGTGCTTCTATTTCTCTGGATAAGAAACATTTCCCTTCTTTTTTTTCTTCTTCTTTGCTTTGTTCTTCGATGATGCATGACGTTTTAATCACGTGAATTTATAGGTGATTAAAGTATTTTTAGTTTTACAGTTGTGTTCTGTTTGAATGGAATTCTCCCACAAGCCTGAATTGAGTTCACCACACTGGTGGCAAGGTCATTGGTTACATTTTGTTTGGTATAGATAGATATGTAAGTACATACTCAGTATATTATACAGGCAGACTTTTAAACATACATAGTGATAGTACATAGTTGTAGCGGCCTTTTCTGCTGGCAGCCTTTATTGCCATACACCCCTGTTGACCCACAAACTGGGGGTGATAAGGCTATTTGTCACCAGTCTCATTTGCCTACGGAAGCATTTTGGCAAGTTTTCGGAATATTCTGAATGTCTACATGGTGTAAAATTCGTAATTATCTCACGAATATTATAATTAGCAGACCCGAAAACACAGTACACTTTGCAATTCTCACTTCTGTGATAAAACGGTATGATCGTTTTCTCTAAGTGTCTCTAATTGAGAAACGAATACAAGCAATGCTTACTTGGAATGTAAAAATTCGATAAAGTAAAACATTTATTAATTTATCAAATTAATAACTGTAAGCTAACACTGCTAACAAATTTCGTGTCCTCTTCTTCTTCTTGTTGTGTAGATACCGCCTCTCGAACATGATCCAGGGTTTCAGAATTCTTTAGGCGAACCTCCGTGACGGAGTAGTTCCTATTATACTTATACTTACTTATCATATACTACCTTGATAGGCCACTTAGCCTTAGGTAGATAATACAGTAAATGCATTGCACCTTATAGGTTTCTAAGATGGGCAATGTTTACTGCAGAGCACCTGTTGTGCATAGGTTCTTGTATATACCAAAAGGTAGTCCAATATATATCTAATTGGTTTTTAAAGCTATTTAAGCTTGGGGAACTTACGACAGTTTCAGGTAACCCATTCCAGTTGATGGTGATACGAGTTGAAAAGAAATGCTGTCTTATGGTTTTATTTGCCCGCTTTTTGGATAATTTCAGGCTATGACCACGGGTTTTGGCTTTGTTATCTAATTCAAAATACTGGCTTTGAATATTATAAATATTATGTAGATGTTTGTATGATTCAATCATATCCCCCCTTGCACGTCGATAGTATAATGATGAAATCTTCAAATGTCTATCAGGATAGCTGCGAGATAAGGCACCATTTTTGTTGCTCTTCTTTGTACAGATATATAAATTAATCAATATATATTGTATTATTACTTTAACTGTACATATCAGACTAACTGTAGAGGTGTGGTAGCTGAGTGGTTAGGAACTTGAGCTCATAACTCCAGGCTCGCAAGTTCGCTTCCTGGCCGGTCTGCTACGTTGTGTCCTTGAGCAAGTCACTTAACTCCAGTCAACCTAGCTGTAAATAGGTACCTGTGATGGCATAGCTCTCTGTGCGCCGTATGTGGCTGGCAGGCTTGGACTGGGGATCAGATGTACAGCGCCTAGAGCATGCAAGCGCAATATAAATATAAACACAAGGAATTGACTATTGAATTTTCGTCGAATTCATTCAAACTTCTTCTTGCTCTGTAAATTGTCATATGAGAACCATGGCTGGTAACTGCCACATAAAAATGTCATGTTATATTGTAACGTAGGAAAGTAAATTAGTTTGCATTGAACAACTGTTTTATCTATATTTTCAAGTGCACTCCAAATTAAATGCGGCAACAATTTCTACATGTCAGATAACCAGGTACTGGAAGATGAAGACTATAAAGACAGTGAAGACCTGTCACAGGCTAACTAGCCTATATGACAGTAAACTCTATGTGTCTATGTATGTATACACACCGTTTCGTAGATTAGATACAGTCTGGATAATGAGAAGTCAGGATACATATTGCAGTCTCTTTCTGTGTAGAGTGTGAATGAGAGTGTGGCTTAAAGATTATAATATGCATGTCAGATTTTCATTTCTTGCTAAGGAGTAAATATTTGATAGTTTTCTGCAATCTATTATGAGCTGAGTGATGATGTGCTTATGTTGCGAGATCTTGTTTCATGCTAAGAGACCGAATTCTTTCACAACTGCTAGTTTGATTGGTGGAATATGTTGTTCTCTGATGGATTTAGTGATTGGACACGATGCAAGGAAGTGGACTGTTGTCTTATCCTCTAACCCACAGACAGGACTTAGAGTGTTGTTGCTAAACTTTGCTTTCATGGATTGGAACATGTGTGTACTGATCAAGAGTCTATAGACTTTGTGAGCGCCATTTTAACTCCACCAGTCATGGCTTGCACAGAGTTCCATACATGATGTGTGGTTCCAATTTTGCATGCTGCTGCATCAAGGTAACACAAGGTGGATTTCTCTTCGCAGTCATTTATGAGACTCTCAGTCCACAAAGTATTGATAGCTGCTTTTACTGACCTTTTCCAGGTGAGTTTTGATGGAGGCTCATGCAGTAGGCTATGAGGATCAGGTAGAGAGTATGCTTCGAGCAAATGTGTAATGCGAATTAGGAATGTGTCTGGGCTAGGATTGACGAGATGCAGCCTTAGAAGAATTTGAATCAGAGTCTGATTGTTGCAGGTGAAAATTGAATTGAATAATATAAGTTGACATTTGTGAATTTCTCCTGCTATGGGAAGGGCCCTTAGCAGAAGATGACAGGCAGCAGTTTCCGCCCTTGTGGGAAGTGATTGTAGTCTGTGGATGAATCCCTTATGGAAGCTTTGTAGCTGCTGTATCTGTCCTCTGTTCAGAACAAGAGTCTCCAGTCCGAATAACAGACGAGGCAGTACATATGATTGGTAGATAATATACGATGTCTTTGGATTTAGACCATTAGTACCATGCAAATCTGTCTTCATCAATACATAGAGCATATGTCTCACAAGACTGAGTCTTTCATGGGCATTTATTTGCGACTCTGCTCTCTTACTATCGTATCTTTTGTTGACTGCTCGTTAGACATTCTATTAGGTTTACAATGCTGAACGATGTCCTTCCCCCGCCATGAACGTTCTTGCAGGAATTTTGTTTGCAGACAACAGCTCATGGGAACCACTACGGATTGACGTGTCAATTTCAGTAACACGGTAGCCTAACTTGGGAATGACTACCAAGTATTTAAGTAACTATGCTTCACTGTTTAATTATTTCTCTATATAGGTTTTGTTAATTATATCGTATCCGTAAAAAACGGTCCTGATGACTAAAAGGAACCATAACGGTCTTAGGACCGATAGTTATAATTTCTGTATTTGTTAATAGTTATTATCATCTTCTTCAATGTGTTGCTAACCACACTATAGTAGCTTCGTTAACCTGTATTAATATATATATATATATCGTAATCGTTTGACACTGTATTGTTTGTTCTGGTTAGATTATGTATGTATATGGCCAGTGGCCATCCGTTCACTTGTTTTGCTTAGTTATAGAAAATTGTAGACTGCAGTGCACGTAGGAAACACTATACAGCAACATTTATATATGCAGCACTTTCTCCCGCCACCAACAATTTTTCACTGAGGTCGCTGTCCGTGCTATAACTTTGTTTAGCCCGACATGCTACTGACTAACCTGTTCTATACACAGCTCGATAGGATAGGTTCAAAATGATTAAAGACAATTTCTTCATTACATACTGTGTAATATACTCTTCTCTTCCGGTAGTACGATAATCTAGCCCCGCACTCCGGTAAGACTCATAACTCTAAGATTGTGTCTCTCTTCATGCTCCACTCAGCCTTGTGGCTTCTTAATTGTTTGGATGTCCCTATCCGCACCATGGGCTGATCCGACTCTGGTAAACTATTGGGGTTTCCGAGCGGTGATGGCTAGGGTGCGGTATCACATACACTCCCGTGTATCTTCGGATACTTAGTAGATAGTACTTTAAGCCAATTTAGCAAAGCACTGCGAGAACACATGTATTAATTATTATTTTATTTACTGACAATCTTCCCGCACCGCAGTGCAAAACTGGCAACTTGTATATATAAACCTAACGACAGGTTAAACGGTTAGTTCTGTGGTGCTGGCGGTATCCCGCAATTCCGCAGTTCGGGTTTCGCGGCTGCCGGGCTAGCTGATTCCCGCCGTTTCTACGGACGCCCGGCAGTCGTACCTTGGAACCTGAACCGTGCATATCTGCCGCTTGTTCCACTGGCCGATTCAAGACCTCTGTTGGGTGAGTAACGTTTTATACGTAGTTAAGTTACTACAAATGGTGTCAGGAGTACTTTGAGCCCTAAATTAAAAATTGTTATTAGTTATTTCTAAATTCTACTCACGATTTTGCTGGAAAAAAAAGATAGAATTCTCGGAAATATAAGGACTACTCTAGTCCTGCCCGAACGTCAATTTTACAGACGTTGGCCGCCATTTTGATTATTGATAGTTATTTTTTTAGTATTTAACAATCACGGATGATAGGTGAGTTATAGTTAAATATATATTATTTATTTATACTAGGCATGCAAATGTCGGGTATATAGATTAATATACCTTACATACATACGTCATATACGTCATAAATTCAAGATTCAATGTTATTTATTTGAACTGTAATGAATTGAGGTATATTTTCGTGCTTAGTTCCTATCATCTATGTCAGTATTCCGTGGAATGACAACCCTATAGTTTCTGGATTGTTATTGTTAGTTGTCTTCAGTGTCATATGTACGCGATTCTGAGCTGTAATTTAACCGTCGGTTTTTCGATATTTCTTTATATGTTAATTACAGTTCAATTTCTTTGTTTATTTCAGAATTATTTGAAATAAAGAAGTGATATAAATCACTTTTGTTGTTATTATTATCATTATTATTAACTTTTTGAACATTAGAGGGTAATCTCCCTTCTAATTAACAAATATGTTTCAATTGTAATATTAGGTTTACTAATTACGCTGAATACTATTTGTTTTGGTGTTTTTTTCTTGTTATTATTAATTCAAAAAGTTCATAATCACATTGCTAGTTACTCCGTTGAAACAATACTCAGCTTATGCCTCCTTTTCAAGTTAAATCTGAGGAGTTTTTGGCTCGCACCCAGTTTTCGTTGGATCAGTCCTTTACCCACAAAGCGATTTTGTTGGGTACAAGTAAAGGTTTCATTTTGAAAAGAGGTGATCAAACTGGGTTTGTTGAGTATTGGTGTAAAAGAGGTGGTACTACACAAGACTTGGTCAATATTCTGCAGTCGAGAATAGCCAGCGCCGTTCAGAAATTTCACCAGATCATTTTCTATATCTGGGCCGGAACGTGCGACCTTACCGAGAAACGAGGCGACGGTTTTGTCTATTTAAGGACAGCCGATGATGAACTCGCGGTAGACCGCATTTGCCAACACTATCAACGTGCGATAGACATAGTAAGGCATTACGGCCAAACGGTGAAATTTATTGATATCCCAGCGTATTCTCTGGTCCTGTATAATGAGCAACTTCACCATTTGAATCCCTGTTCCTTCAAAGACCAAGAGCTGCAACTGCATGACCAACTCTCTCTTCTCAATGATAGAATTGAGAAAATTAATGCAGATATTGGTGTACACACCATCAAGTGCAGTGTAGAGTTAATACTCCGTAAAAAATCTAGTGCACGTAAACGCGTCCGTTATCATTATACTTTCGAGTTTCTGAAGGATGGTTTGCATGCAGGTACGTTACTGAATTTGGTTTGGCTTCGGAAGATTCATTTAGACGTTCTCCGGAGTTGCACCACCATCACTACTCAGTGATTTATATATTTCAGTAAGCATACGCTTACGACTCATTTCAGTAGGTGATATTACTTTTATAGCGGATATTAATTTCGCTTCCTTGGTATAAAACAACCGGTGACCCATAATGACGAAACCTTTGTGTATTAACACTGCAACCGTGGAGGAACTTGGTGCACTCCATAATATTGGTAAAGTTCGAGCTGCTGGCATAGTAAATTTTCGTGAGTCCAGAGGAGGTTTCATATCCCTGGCCGACATTAAGGCAGATCCTGATCTGCCTGCCACAGCTACAATCCTTGCACAATTGCTCCATGCTGGGGAAGTTGTATTCGACATCAATGATGAAGGCGCTGTTGGTGGGGTCGACTCACACCCAAGGGAAGAATCCCTGGAGGAGACGGTAGCTAGACTGAACATGGAACTGTTAGCTCAAGGTATCAAATACAAGGCACTCCTTAACTCAACTAGTCAACAAAGGGGTGATCATACCCTAGTTGATAACCTGGCTCCTAGGGGGGTATATACCCCTAGAGAACCTAAGAGGGAGTCGCGATCAGTTTCTCACCATGACACTAGGACGTCATCACCAGTTCGTAGAGCTTACTGGGATGGCTCTTCGTACAATGACTCTAGAATGTCATCCCCCGGTCGTAGAAGCTACTCTGATGGTCCTCCTCCACCTAAAATGTCAACTTTTGATGGAAAATTTGAGTGGAAACCATTTTTCATACAGTTTGAGCATACTGCTTCAAGGTACCGTTGGTCTGATATGTATAAATTAGACATGCTCATCTCAGCTTTAAGGGACAAGGCCTTAAAGTTTTACTGCATCTGTTCTGGGCAAGTCCAGAATGATTACTTTAGTTTATGTGAGAAATTAAAGTTGAGATTCGGGAAGAAAGATCTGCCCCACATCATCAGAAAAAAGATGCAAGATATTCGACAAGAGGGTAACTCTTTAGAAGAATTTGCAGAGATCATTCAGGAGCTCACTTTAGATGGTTACCCTGATGCCTCAGAGAGTTTGGGCGAGACTATTGCCATTGATGCATTCCTACGGGGTGTTGAGCATAAACGAGCCGCTCTGATAGCTATGGATAAAGATCCGAGCACCCTGGAGGAGGCTGTACAAATGGTCAATGCAGCTATCCATAATCAAAGATTGATCATGGGTTCCAGAAGACCTGAGGTTCGAAAGGTCCGTTTTCCGGACGATGCTTCTGTGTTGTTGGAGGCAGATAATCCTGAGCAGTTGAGAGGCATAACGGCTCCAAGCAGGATAGATAAATTGGAGAAAGATGTCGAAGGACTTAGGAAGGATATGGCGGATATGAAGGTAGATGTGGCTAAGATTTTGAATCTTATATCTGGTCAATTCGGTCGAGGTCGGTCTCCTCCAAGAGGGAAGGTCGTTCCATCACGTTCCCCTTCTCCTCCTCTCAGATCGGGAAAGTGCTTTAATTGCAATTTAGAGGGGCATTTTTCCCGTGAGTGTCCAGAGCCGAGGCGTACACGGTCGCCATCACCTTCTGCTTCACCGAGATCTTCGCCTGTGCGATCATATGATGTTCGCATGTATGAGTTTAATCGTGACCCTATGACACTAGTCATTCCCATTAAAGTAAATGGTGTTTCCGTTGATGCAGTGGTGGACACTGCGGCACAAGTGACAGTAATTGGCAATTTCTTTGCAAATAAATTACCTTACCCTTTAAAGAGGTTGGAGTCTATTGCATTGAAAGGTGCAGGTAGAGACAATGTTATCCCTGCGGAAAGTGTTGAGCCAGTCACAATTGCATTAGGCTCTATGATGTTCAACTGGCCAGTACTTCTTGCCAATATTAATGATCCGATTATATTAGGCCTGGATTTCTTGAAGGCACACAAGGCCACCATTGATCTGACTAGACTATGTCTGACAATTAATGGAGAACCGATTCAAGCCTCAATGTTGAGAGCTCATGGGAAGGAAGCCCAGGTAGCTCGGGTAACATTGAAGCAGAAAGTGGTCGTGGGTCCTTTTGAGGCCGTGAAGACCACAGGTGTTCTGGATCGGGAGGTACAGAATGATGTTGTGCTCCAGCCCTGATCTAAACTGGAGGGTCTGGTAACACCTCATACAGTGGCCACTGCCAAAGATTCGCAGATTCCTATTTTGTTAAGGAACCTGTCGGCCCAATATATTACTCTGGAACAAGACCACAACCTTGGTATTGTCACAGAAATTGAAGAGGTTTTAGACCCTAGAACAGAATTTCAACTTGCTGGTAATCCCATAAACCAGGACGGTTTACAGACTTCTACAGCCACTGAGGTGGACCTCCCTGTGTTCTTACAGGAGCTGTATGTGAGGTCGACATCGGGTTTATCGGAGACGCAGTCTTCGCAAGTTGAATCCATGTTAATCGAGTATCAGGATGCATTTGCAAAAGATGATCTTGATTTGTGTTTGTTCAAGGGGATAAGACATAAGGTTGACACAGGTAATGCACAACCTGTTCGTTCTAAACTTAGACGAACTCCTCTTGGTTTTGAGAATGAGGAAGAGAAACACCTTGCGGAAATGTTAGAGAAAGGTATCATAGTTCCGTCAAAATCTGAGTGGTCGTCAGCCCCGGTATTAGTTCGGAAGAAAGACGGTACCGTGAGGTACTGCGTCGATTTTCAAGCTCTGAACAGTATAACTCGCAAAGACCTTTACCCCCTACCAAACATTGAGACATGTCTGGATGCACTTGGTGGTGCTAAGTTCATCAGCACACTTGATATGGCAGCTGGGTATTGGCAGGTCGAGGTTGACCCAGAGGACCGCCACAAGCTCGCATTTATCACAAGATATGGGCTTTTTGAATTTGTCCGGATGCCATTTGGTACGTGCAACAGCCCGGCTACCTTTCAGAGGGTTGTTCAGCTGGTATTGCAAGGTCTTAACTGGTGCGAGTGTCTTGCGTATTTAGATGACGTGGTAGTGACAGGGACTGATTTTGACAGTCATATGACCAACTTGAAAGCTGTCCTTTCCCGATTCCTGTTGCACAACCTTAAATTAAAACCTAAGAAGTGTAATTTGTTCCGTACAGAACTCTGTTTCTTAGGTAAGTTGGTGAGTGATAAGGGAATCGCTGTTAAGCCAAACAATATGGAAAGCGTCGCTAATTGGCCTGTTCCTAAGACCAGGAAAGAGCTGGAATCTTTCCTAGGGTTCATGAATTACCACCGAGAGCACATACAGGGTTTTGCTGGTATTTCTGCTCCTCTCTCTGCACTTACCAGTTCCAAAGTAGAGTATGACTGGACTCTAAAGCATCAGGTAGCTTTCAAAACACTTCAGGGTGCTATGGCCAACCCTGCAGTGTTAGGTTATCCGACACCGGATGGTACCTTCATACTGGATACGGATGCTTCGGAGGCGGCTATTGGTGCAGAGTTATCCCAAATTCAGAATGGGAAAGAGGTGCTTATTGGTTTTGCGAGCCGAACGTTGACACCGGCTCAGCGTAAATATTGTGTTACACGCAAAGAGTTGCTGGCCGTGGTAGCATTTACTAGGCAGTACCGTATGTACTTGCTAGGACGGTCATTTATTGTGCGGACTGACCATCACAGTCTCACGTGGCTGCTCAGTTTCAAGCACATCGAAGGACAACTAGCTAGATGGCTAGAAGAACTGTCCCAATATAATATGACGATGCAGTACAGGTCCGGTAAACAGCACTCTAATGCTGATGGTCTATCACGAGTTCCAAGTGATTTTTCACCTTGCCACTGTTATAAAACTGGCCAATCTCTTAGTTCGTTACCATGTGGTGGGTGCAAATATTGTACCATGCTTCAGCAGCAATGGTCTCAATTTGAACAAGATGTTGATGATGTAATTCCTTTGGCTTTTTAAACCATAAGGGCCCTTCAACTGAGTAATAATGACCTATCAGACAGCGACACAGACAGCGACGATCCAGATGGACTGCTGAATGGTGTCCCCCAAACAGACCAGGTTATCGGAAGGTCAAACTGGTTAGACGCATTCTCTTCGGAAAATCTAAGAGAGCGTCAGTTGGAGGATCCTGATCTGAAGACAGTTGTATCATGGATTGAGCAGTCACACACACCTTCTGACGCGGAGCTATATTTAGCTAGTCCAGCTGTCAAGTTTTGGTGGGCTCGTTGTGATCAATTGATTTTTGTCGATAGCATTTTGCACTATCTCTGGGTAGAAGCAAATACCACACGGAATCTGCTGGTAGTCCCAAAGTCTCTCCAGAAGCTGGTTTTGGAAAATTGTCATGATTCCAAGCTTGCCAGTCACATGGGTGAGCAGAAGACATTAGAGAGAGGGAAGGCTAAGTATATCTGGCACGGATACTCTCGTGATGTGGTGGCATATGTGAAATCCTGTCGGATTTGTAGCTGTAGCAAAAAAGCTTCCATCCGACCTAGAGCTGCTCTTGGCGAGTTCCATGCTGGGTTTCCCTTGGAATGGGTACATATGGACATTTTGGGCCCCTTTATCACATCTACACTGGGAAATAGATACGTGTTGATGATCATAGATCAATTCACTAAATGGGTTGAGTGCTATGCGCTCCCTGAACAAGGGGCAGAACTGGTAGCCAAAACGTATGTGGAGCGTTTTGTCACCACATTTGGCTGTTCATATTTCTTACACACCGACCAGGGTCGTAACTTTGAGAGCAACCTATTTAAGGAACTGTGCCATCTACTGGAGATTTCAAAAACACGCACCACAGCTTATAGACCATGTTCGAATGGACAGATTGAACGTATAAACCGTACTGTCTTGCAGTGTTTACGGTGTTACCTGCAAGAGCATGACAGACAGAAAGATTGGGATAAGTGTATTCCTTTCATCGCTGGAGCTATACGATCTACTGTAAGCCGACAGACGGGGTATACTCCCAACATGATGATGCTTGGTCGAGAAGTACTACAGCCTATTGACATAATGTGCAAATGCCCTGTGTCTGTGACTACAGAGAATGCCCCTTCAGATGCCTGTGACTTCGTCCAACAGTTACAGCAAACGTTGCACGAAACTCATGAGATAGCACGGGATAACCTTAAAATGGCTCAGAAGCGCCAGAAAAAAGAGTATGATCTACGTTTGCATGAGCATGCCTATCATGTTGGTGATGTAGTTTATCTTGCTAATTCTGCAACTAAAATAGGCCAGTCCAGTAAATTACAACCTCCTTGGACTGGTCCATTTATTATTTATAAAAAGTTGTCAGAAGCACTGTTTGGTATCAAAAACCAACGCCGGGAACTAGTTGTTCACCATGATAGATTAAAGCTGTGCAGAGATCGTGATTTACCTCTCTGGATATTGCGAATGAGATGTGCTATGAGCTCTGAAGATCATGGCGATGATGATGACTTATTATCCCCCGATAATGGCCTTAGGTTATCTGATGATAACCGTGCTTCCATTTTTGAAGAGGATTCGGATGAAACCATTCCATATGGTATTGATCCATCCTCATCAATTCTGCATAATGATCTAGATGCTGTTTTTACAGATGACCTGGATATCGACTCTGTTTTACCCGTCCCACAAACACAGCATCACTCTCCTAGGCGCATGAGGTGTCAGGTCCGAGGAGAAACGCATAACACGTCCCCTAGGCGCATGAGGTGTCAGGTCCGAGGGGAACCGCATCACACTTTTTCCCCTAGGCGCATGAGGTGTCAGGTCCGAGGGGAAATACATCACACATCTCCTAGAGATGACCAACTCCAAACTCACACCATTCAGAGTCGAACAGGAAGGCAGTGCCGTCTTCCTAACAGGTTCCTAGATTATGAAATGTATTAGAATGATCTTTAAGCATTCGGGAATTAGACTATATAAGTCTTCATGGACCCTACGTGTCCACCTGAATAAACGTTCCTTTGGTTTCGTCTTATTACGGATTCATTTGGTCATGGTATTGTTGCGGACTGCAGTTAGCTTTTCGGTCGTAGTACAGTACTACAATAGTAATGTGATAATGTACAATGGTAACAGTAATTCAACATTAAAAGAATTACTGTAATCCAGATGATATGAAATTATGACTTCAAATTTTAATATGCTGCATGACACTGAAGACATTCAACTTGTCCGGAAAACATTTATAATCATTGGCTTATGTTCCGTTTCCATCTTGGTTTTAGTTCAGCAACAGCAAAATCGTGATGTTCTATTTTTTGTAAGTTTTGGGACACTAAATTAGTTGGACACATAAGCACATAGTGGCTTTTTCCAGCAATAATACTCCGTGAGATACCAAAAACCAACAGGGGTCCATCGCTGTATGACTCACAGAACGCGTTATTATAATTACGCGTTTTTGCAAATGACGCGTGAATAATTGCGCGTAGTAATGCGTGGTTATATTTACGCATTTCTTGATTACACATTACAAATATGTGTTGTCAAATGATGTGTAAATTGTTACACATTAATCATACGCATTGTATTGTTAACTGCAATTATTGTCCGTCATGACGTGTGGTCATAATAATGCTCTCTGTTATGTGTATATGGATTAAATCCATGTACACGCTTTTATTAGTATATGCATCATATGTTATGATGCAAACTCATTTATGTATAGTGAAATCCTGTATAGGTTAGCTATTTAATGCCAGTTCTACATTTGTCAGCTCAGATATTTTATAGGGTAGCTCAAATATATTATATGTAGTTTTAGTAGGTCAGCACAGATATTTTATAGGATAGCCCAGGTATATTAATTCTACATAGGTCAGTTCAGATATTTTATATTAGGCCAACATATTATATATTGCCATACCTAGGTATTTCATTTATTAAACGTGTAGCAATTACATGTTAAAATGATGCAATGATGCATTATTACTCTATAATGCATAACTCAGGCATATTTATAATGTGCATTACTCTATAATGCAGAAGTCTTGCATATGACAGCATATTTATAATATGCATTGAGCAAAGACTGCATAAATCGTACAGATGCATTTCTTGCGCTTACCATTTCATAATGCGCGAAGTAATTGGCGCGTTAGTCATAGCGCAAATTCATATGTTTCTTTCTTCTGCTGTATTATCCGTTCCGCTTAGCTTCATTCAGATATCTTTATTGTGATAGGGATAGTGGTTTTCCGGATTTCCTAAATTTGTGGATTCAGATCAGTTTCAATTATATAAGAGGTATATCATAAATGTTAAGGTTAAAAATATTCACTAAATTTAAAAATTTGCAATATTCATAAGTTTCCTCGAATCTCACCTAAGTTAATTTCAGATAACACTCCAACTAAATTCATGTGAGATTATTTTTATTACTTCTTTATCAATTCGGCAATTCTGTCAGTTTTCTGCGGTGGTGGAAAACCACTGTCCTTAATTTTAGTTAGGATGCTATGCTATTTTTAAATCTGTGACGCTGGCCCTCGTCCAGCAACTGTTGATCGATCCATCTGTTTTATTATTAACCGCTCCTTCCTTCTAGATGGATCGACACCTATATTTTTTTAATTGGCAATTTCTTTTGCTACCTTTAGCAGTTGCACGTCAATGCCTGTGTGTTTTCATGGTGTGCAGATTTTTAAAAGAGTAGATTTTTAGATAGGATTTTTAATTAAAAGATAATATTTTTAATTAAATAAGCATGTTTTTATAAACGGGGGAGAGTGTGGTGCTGGCGGTATCCCGCAATTCCGCAGTTCGGGTTTCGTGGCTGCCGGGCTAGCTGATTCCCGCCGTTTCTACGGACGCCCGGCAGTCGTACCTTGGAACCTGAACCGTGCATATCTGCCGCTTGTTCCACTGGCCGATTCAAGACCTCTGTTGGGTGAGTAACGTTTTATACGTAGTTAAGTTACTACAGTTCCATAGGACCCAGTGACGGGCGAGATATGTATTCCCACCGAATTCTGTTAAAATGTCTGGGCATGATATTTAGATCTGCCACGCCCTTGTGGGAAGGACATTCACGGTGTGTATTCGTCTCTCTTACCCCCACCATAACGATAAGAGAGATGGCCTAATAATGTTTTCGTGAAATGTAAACCATGTCTTGTAATGTTTTATGTGGTTACGAAGCGGAATGTCCGGATTCTTACCCAGTTTGGAGGTGCTACTAAGTAACATGTATGAGCGCTGTCTATAGTATTGATGTCCTACGGCATCTGTTCTCCGTGACAGCTGTGTCTAATAGCTAGGTAGATTATCGGACAGTTGCGGCCTAAGCTGATTCTTGTTTTGAAAACAACTAAAAGGAATTAAGCAAAGCAGAAGGCCCGCAGAAATAAAGCGGCAACTACTAACTCAGCATATTAGGAATCACATAAAACGGTGACGAAGGAATCCATCGGGAATCTTCCGTTCTGTCTTCACGTAAAACAGTACGCACCCCTATAGTCATAATCTCACTAGGTATGGTCTTTTCTTTCTACAGCATTTTTGTTTGAAGTATTAGAGTGGGCCCATTTTTGCTTACTATTCTTCTCCCGCTTTAAGCCGTGGCGAAACCTTCCCGAGACGTAGGCCCGTGCGAGGCACTTGCCTCTCACAAGGATTCAGCGATGACGGTCCATGCCAGGATAATCCTCCTCACCCAAACTAGCACTAGGAGTAGTGCCCGCGTGAGGTACATCACTTTTTCGTCTGAGATAGCTTTCTTCCTTCCAGCTTAGAGGTATAATAACTTATATTAAGTTAAATAGCTAGGTCTCGTGTACGGGAGCCTCCCTTGCGGGGATACCTCTGCGGACCTACAAGTCTGTGTGGTACCTCCGGGAGCACCATGTGTAAAAGTTCATCTACCTCTATGTCTCATATTTTTGTATGCTCTTAGTGTAGTTTTATCTAGCATACTTTTAATTGTTTAAGTAAACGCATTGCATAGACTTATATTTTTAGGTCATCAAATCAAATCTTGTAAGTCCATAGATCACGAAATTGCTATGGACAGGCATACTGGTGACACAAATTCTTGGGATGAGACCGTTGTGTTTAATGGTTGCGACGATGGTCGCACGGCCCCACCGGAATGATTGAGTTCCACCAGCCTTAGGAGCCGGTTTTTGTTTCCTGCAGGGCAGTCTCGTTCAAAGTCCGTCACCCCGAGACCAGATGCTAACCAGCGTTATCACTCATCATGCACTTGCGGCGTGGCGAGTCGACATGATACATCGGAACGGCCCGACACTACCCAGCGAGCTACAATAGCAACGGACCCGCTGAAGCGATTCCAATGATTCCAAGATCTAGGTGCCAACTTTGGGATTACTATGCTATAATGCATGTTAAAATCGGGCAAGGGTCTCAAAAGAATGGAATATACAAAGATTAATCATCTAAGATACTATCTGAGAATATTCTATCCTTTCTTTGGGTCAAATTCAGTATATGATGCCTTTGTCTCACAGCCTCTATCTTTGGAAATACTTTGCATATTGTCATTAAATTGGAGTGTGCTTAAAGCTGAAAGAAATGCCTATTTGCCTGACTAATTATAATTTTGCTCAAGCGGAGATATCATCAAATGAATTATCATTTTGACATAAAATTTGGGAATTTTCCGCGGCTTATCAATATTGCCCGGCAAGCTGTAGTAATTTCAATAAGGAAGATATTTTGACGAAACTGTCCCAGTTATGGGAGAACACGATAAAGCACCGACACGGCAAATTTTGTTATTGAAGCTGTAATACTTTTTTTAATATGGGATGATAGATAGAACGCATCCTAAACTTTTGTTTGACAATTTTGCTGGCATAGTTTATTTCGCATACTGTATCTTTAAACCACTTGGTCGATTCTATCATCCCTAGCATTGTATATATCTTCGGATTTGCGGAACTATTGCAATCGGATCTGTGGTTCCGGTAATATAATCATATGTTTTCTCAGAACATATATTTACACATTCTGCGACATGTGTTAAGCTGCGTTTACCTGGCACGCAGAATGCGTGAAGCGGGTTGTGGAAACGGAACGCGGAATATACATCAGATCGCTCTATACTATTTTCCTTTATCCATTTACCTGCATGCGGTCAGCAGTATGCGGAATGCGGAACGGCGGGATGCGGAAAAACCGATCACTCGGTGTAACGATCTTTCCGGACGGAAAATATTCCGGTGCGGAATAGAGCACATGTAACCTAGCAACGAAATAGTAATCCATGTAGTTAAAGCCAATGCATCGTCTTATAAGAACTAATTTGTAGAACAAAATTTAGGAAATCAGTAATATTATAATTGCATGTTGTTAGATTAGGCCAAGGTATCATTTTGAATCTAGTTATCAGTATCCGCCATTTTGGATCTTCATTTCTAGCCTCCGTACCCAAACATTTTGTAATGGTCTCAGTGGAAAGATAGATATCAAAGGGGAAAAAATGTGTTGTCGCTTTTGAAAGAAATTTGATAGCAATATCGCAATATAATCAAACATGGGGAAGGTAATCAACCTAATGGCCGCAACGTCTCTCGTAAAATAACGCAATGATACTGTGTGCAGGTAAATGGTACACGCGATATTTTACCCGCAATCTGCATAGGCGCTTTCGATTCCGCGTTCCGCAGTCCGCACCCCGCATGCCAGGTAAACGCAGCTTTATATCGGTATCTTGACTGAGTAATTTGACAATATGCGTGTGTCAAGTGTGCCACTTCATTTAGACCTTATCGCTTGGTATAAAGGGCATAATAGCCTACTTACAGAGATAGTGCCGTGGTACATTTGAAAGAAAATGTTGCTGAAAAGTGTTGCTGCTGTGATGAACACATACTGATAGGATAGAGAGAATGGAATCTATGAAATCTAGACTTCAGAGTTCTAGGGGTTAACGAGATCCCATCGACTTCAGATACTAGAATTACTTGAAAAACTTAGTAGCTTAACTGGACAATGTCCTAACGATTACAAATTAGCACATATTGGATCTCTATATTTACTGTACAGCCTTCGTGCTCGGCAAAGATAGCATTGGAGCGGGGATGACGATGGCCGCGTCCGAGAGACGAAATACTCCCATGAATACGATGGTATACTTCTTCCTATTACTGTATCTATTGTTGTTATTTAGGATCCAATATATTAGTCATATAGTTGTCTTTCAAGTAAAGTCCACTTTTACCCATCCCGGAATTGTCCTTTAAATATTTGCATAAGTTCGGCAGGAATGTGACTAATCAATGGGGATCGTGTCAAGTGTTAGTTACGTAATCACGCACCTATGATAGAAACACTCAATGGCACCATCAAGGGATTTAATGACATAATTGCGCTGGAAACGAGTTGACATTTTCTACACTTGATCTTAACAAAACGCCTAGATTTAGATATTGGGCTTAATTGGATCGTAGTTTTTTGGTGATGTGCGTTTCTCCGTTTATCGGTTCATGTACCCACGTTTTCTGTTTGAATGAGTTGCCCGGAAATTTTCGCATAGTTGCATGAACATTCATTGATCTAAAGCAACCTCTCACCTACTGACATCCTGCACACATCTCCATATTTATTTGACCATATTTTGGAAACGATTTGAGCAAAATCTGATGCTAACACCGCAGTAAAATTATTTTCAAAATATTCACTAAATATTTTGGAAACAATTTGATCAAAAGTATACGTGATCCCTCGCACCAGGCAGCACTCGTTCGACCTCAATTATGCGACCACGTCTCTAGTCATTCCAGGGATGTTATTTTCTGATTTTTCTAACCTAAATTATGGTGCATTGGTAGTTTAAGCGAATAGTTTTGATACTAATTTGACATAGGAAGCTACAATTCGCACTAGTGTCTTCATGCGCACAAAGTCTTAAAAGAAGTGCTGTTCAATGCGACAATTTGACATAGGAAGCCACAATTCCGCTTAGTTTCAAAATGCTTGTTTACTACAACCACGAGGAAGGGATGTCCACCATCGTCATCGTTGACGAATAATGACGAGCATCCTTGAATCGTTTAACATATTAATTAGGTAGTTTTTACACACAACAACCCTCTTCACACATGCATACACAAGCACACATTGTGATCTGTCAAAAGTGGTCGATGGACGCTACTGTTCTAAATGGCCATCTGTGCGCTATTGTTCGTGGTCGATTAATGCGTCCATCGACCACTTTTGAACGACCAACAACCACTCCCATGGTGCACCAGGCCCCTAATGAGGGGCCGGCACATTGGAAACATAAAAGAGGTATTACTGTTATGTTGTGTCACTTATACACAGAATCACGTAACACGCACACATACACCAACGTACACACGCACGGACATGTGCATAAAGACACGATTAGAAGTGGCATTATTATACCCTACCTCCTTTCTATCTATCTCTACAGTCAGCCAACTTCTAGACATTTATGATGAAATAATGCTTCCTCTTGACAACCACACGGAAGGCATATTCCATTTTCGACAACCTCAAAGCGTTCGACCAGGCGTGGCACACTAGCATAGTTTGAGATTTATTTAACAACTCGTCACTAACGAGTAGTTATATATGTGGTTAATTTACCCTTCGGAGTCTAACTGTTTGAGTATCCCAAGGGTCAATCCTTGGTGACCTACTATTTTTAATCTTTATAAAAGTCCCATCGTAAGCAATATAACATTGTCTACTGACGACATATGCCTTTATGTATCATCTGACAACTTAATAACACACACAACAGCGATCGACAATGACTTCAAACAATACCATAGTGAGCACTTCATGACCACACCCATTTGCATTCCTCTTTGCAATACTCCGACCGTATCGCCCGTATGTCGTATTAAATTAGGAAATGGATTTGCCCGATCAAATCATCACAAGCATCTTGGTACTCATCTTAATAATAGATGGAACTGGCACACCCAGTGAGATAACTTACACGCTTAACACGAACTTTCCATACCTAAAGGTCTCAGATTTATCTTAGACCTGAAGTGCTTGGAAATCATGTATAAAAGTTTATCTGACCATCATTGGGAATACGCCGACATTATCTGGGACAACACATCCGAATGTCTGGTGCGTAGACTAGGAAATATGCAAAAATACACGCTTAGAACGTTGCGTGGCTTGCCTCGTATTACGAGCACCGATGACTTGTATGCCTAAGCTTGATTCAAACCGCTTTCCAGAAGACGCGTAACCTATAGGCTAATACGATTATACAAGATTATTAATAGAATGACTTCTGTGACTCTGTCAGACCAATTCCCACAGCTCACTCAAAACAGAAACCCGTAGAACTTACGTAATGGTAGCACAGTTACACTTTATCTGTCGCCGTACTGGAGCAAACTCAAAGCTATATCTCCTACCCATTCACCAACTTTGTGGTTCTATGCTGGTATTCGACCAGTCGATATAAATTGGTATAGCCTTCGCAACGGCTGCAGCGGTCTCAATAGAGACCTCCTCAACAACAACCTCTTTGACGCCCCGAGTGCCAACGTGACCATGCTGAGGAGCAAGCTGAACATCTTCTCTTCGGTTGTCATCTCTATAACTGACCCCACCCCAAAAAACCCCAACTTCAAATGAACTGTCCTTTAACAGCATATCTCCCACGCCATTAAACTCACACCACATCAGGGGTACATACATGAGTAACCCTACTACCAGCTCTTCTAAATATTCTCAGATTCCATTTTGCTCCCTCTCCTTCCCCATCCCAATCCCCTCTCTCCCTTCCCTCTCTCGCTTCTCTCTCTCTCTCTCTCTCTCTCTCTCTCTCTCTCTCTCTCTCTCTCTCTCTCTCTCACCATCCCTTTCCCTCTCCCCTTTCCTCCCTCCACACCTCTCTCTCTCTCTCAAAATCATTCGCTCTCTCCCTGTCTTACTCTATTTCTAAAACAAATGATGCATCAATTAAATGAACTTCTCTAAAAACTGTAATGTCATCGGTTTCTACATCATTAAGATTTACGATATCACTTGACTCATTATATTATAGTTTTGTAATAATACATGGCCTTAAATTGTATTAGGTTCCACTTGATCAAAATAAATAGGCATACATATTAAAATAAACTATGTTTAAATAAACTAAGCTTAACACTCTTGTGGCGAACGTTTTAGAAGATTACCGCTTCGACAAGCCTTTCTACACACCCACTACAAGTTTTGACAACATTCTTATTTCATGGAGCAACTACCAAGACCCACCCACCCATTACCAACTAGATTTGAGGTGAAAATCTCCATTCTATGACCTGTTTGCCCTTCTGAAGTGTATTGTAGATGCAACTGCATGGCCAGTTTCTAATTCATTTAAACTAAGCCATTTGTTGGAATTATCATTTCTACCCAGTTTTGTTATATTTGTTATAATCTATGTGCCCCAATACGAACTTGATACAATGCGTGTCTATATTTGACAATCTTGATCTCGTCTAAATAGCATTCAAATGTGAAATCTGGAAAAATATATTTATATGGTAACATTTACTACTAGTTTCTATCTCTGGAGAAAATTATGCCCACACATTTGCTTGTATATGAAAATAAAACACATCCTATCAACATGTTCACATTGTTATTCCCATACGTAATTAAATACCCTTCCATACAATATATTATATCTAATCCTATTAACCCACGTCTTTCATTTATTATTCATGTCACAGTTATTGCGTGGGGTATTGTAAATACATTTTCTTTTTCTATTGCTAATAATGCGTTATAAGTCTTGTTTCATTCGTCAAACAAAACGTGCTCTTCCGTACTCACCATAAACATAGAATTCGGGGTCCTTTTACTGTTAACTGTTGCTTGTAAGAACGCAGGTGATATTTCTCACCTTCATAACCTATGTGGAAGCGACATTCCTCGCAACCAGGTGTCAGTATTGGTGCCAACAATGTATTGAATAATTAAAAATACTGCTTAAATGCTTCCCAACGAATTTACATCGTAAATATTGTAGAGAGAATAGGCCAGATTTAAGAGCCACGGATGTATCTGATTTGCTCAATCGTCCGTGAGAAAAAAGGTAATTTTTGGAAAGTGATATTAAATTTCCAATACGGTTAACCATATAATACGCGCTTGATTTGGGAGAACAGGGGGACGTGTATTAAAGGAACTATATTGAGTAGAATTTTCTCATTTATTCGAAGATATCACGTATCCAAAAGTCCAATTTTCGTAGCCTACCAGGGGACGAGCCCTAAATAATAAACAGCAACTGATGGCTGAACTCCCAGACAAATATCTCTTTGTTATGCAGTTGTGCCACTGAAGTAGCAGACTTAATAACACAATACTGATCAAAGCGCTTGAAGGGTGGGGGTTTGTGGGTGGGTGGGCAGGGAAACGTCGCCCTAAAACCATGACGTTGGCAGAATGCCTATGCTGATACGCGCACGCAAGTACGCACGCACGCACGCACAGACGCATGTACGCACGCTCGCACGCTCACACGCACGCACGCACACACACACGCACACGCATATATTTAGTGACTATCTATAGATATCTTAACAAGACTCGTGGAAATATATATAATATAGATCTGGGTGTGAATTTACTCATTTGATGCAAAGTATCACTTCAACTTTACATATTCTCTCAGAGACCCATGAACAATGGCCGTTGCAAGCACTCGAAAAACTGGACTGCCAACGAATTTGTCATGGAAACAGCCTTATTTGCATAACTCCAAGATGGCAGCTATGGCGGCATAGAATATCAGTTTCCTGCATTATTAGGGTCCCTGTGTAATGCTGATTGCATGGTTTAAAACGTGTCAACTTCGAACTTTACACCTGTGGTCACTACATCGTCAAATAAACTACATTTATGCCACCTTACATAATCAGCTATTGAATGTAAAACAGATTTCTCAAATATTTATTACAGACTTTCCACCAGAATAATCTGGTAAATTATTTAAGCGCAACTTATGAATTTGCACAGCAACGGTTTAGTATTCATATATGTAGTGTGTTGAGGCATGTTATTATACTTTTCATAGTATTCATAGTCATAGAGATATTATATATGGGAACGGGGTTTTGACTATATAGTAGCTGATAGTGGCATCCAACGGACACTTGAGAAACATCAAGTATGCTGACATAAGACTTGTTTAAATCAGTTTCACTCGTATTATCTCAATCCTGCCAAAAGCACACCGAAAATCTGGGGACATTGAGAGCGAGTGCAGCCTTGTTAAGGCCAAAATTGTCGCACTGGTCTCCTCAGGTCATCTGACATTCATGTGTGCTTCTTCTGGGACGAGAGAGAGAGAGAGAGAGAGAGAGAGAGAGAGAGAGAGAGAGAGAGAGAGAGAGAGAGAGAGAGAGAAAACACGAAGTTTCACAAAGCTGTTACCAACCAAATTGATGAACATGCTCGAAATGTATCAACTCCCCTGATTGATAGACCGTTTCTTGCAAAATTAACAAATTCTGACATTGTAGAACAAGAAGCGACTACCACAGATCATACCTGAGTGGTATATTTAGCCATGCGAGAACTAATCCCATTGCATCTTCCAGTCCAGATATAGAAGCTGAATTGAAAGCGTTGGTATTAGTAGAGTTGGTTTCGTGCATTGAAGATACAAGAGATCCAGACGTGGGTCCAGAGTTCCCCTTGTCTGAGTTAGTCCAGATGTATAACAGACGACAGGAACAATTAGAGGTAAATGCACAAGCTCGAGTGAATAGCACTCGCCTAAAAGAGGAACTTTTCAAAATTGTTCCAAATCTAAACGCTCATTCGGAAGGGAAGGACAAGACGTTGTTGCTCATGTTTGATGAAGATTGGATTTAGCATAAGCAAAGCTTGCAAGCAAAGCCGTTAAACTATTGCTATGATACTTGCTAAGGCAGCTGAAATAGTCCGATGTGATATGATCACTGAATGTTTTCGGTACAGATTCGCTGGCGCCTTTGGTACACAGTGGCAACGCAAATCAGTTGCACACACGCTAGGAGCACTGGCAAATATGATTGACCCAAGATAAGGGAGCAAATTGAAACCCAGCAACGGTCAGTAGATCTCAATATATCCCAATTACTGATTTTCAACAGTGTTAAGCATTCGAGGAAACTAGGAGCTAAATCACACAATAGACAGAGTAAGGAAAATATGACCCCATTTGCCATATACCTTGGCCTATATATATATATATATATATATATATATATATATATATATATATATATATATATATATATATATATATATATATATATATATACTAGCATGCACAGCAGATAGCTAACACAGGATCTTCCTTCATACGGGATTTGTGTTTCATATGATAGACTACTGAGCTTATCGACACATATAGCTAACAGGGTGTGCAAGTATTATCAATGACCATGACGTTGCGTGACCCCAACCATAAAAGCAATGTTGTTCACTACTGGTGCTTTCGATAATATTGATCACAACACCGCTTCACGTTCAGCTAAAGACAGTCGATGCCTCTGGAGAAGATAGGTGTAATGAACTGCCACCACTTACAAGCACTAACAGCTTAGCGTCTCTTACCAGATTATTATGCTGCGGCCCCCTGTTAGTATTGCAGACCATGAATCCAACGCTCCTTCAGTTCAGGACATACTACATCCAGGCTCTGCAGTTTATAAATCATTTGTAGCTATGGAGAGTGCTTTGAAAAATACTGAAGAACTGCTTGGGAAGGTGTCTATAACTAAAATGACAACATCCCATGAGCGCCCATAACCGCGCAATGGTTTGTCATTTCATGGGAATTGTCAGTCATGCTGTGCAACATCTTAATCCTGGGCAGACTTGTGTTGCCACCGTTAACCAACGACTGTATGCCTTGATAGAACAGGCACAATGGACATGTCCAGATAAATACGGAGAGGGTAATTATGTAATAATGATGGGCTACACATTGAAAATGAATACAACCGCTCAGAAAACGTCTCACAATTTCTCGTCTATGGCTCCGGACCAGTGTGATGAACAGCTGAAGCAACTGGTGAAAGGAGATGGGGTGCTATCGGCTTGACACAAAATCATAGTGTGCTCCTAAGGTGGAAGCTAGGTGGGCCGGGGCGGGCCAGACTGGCCGACGAATTCAAAGATACACCAGCTCAAAATGAAATGAAACACCATGATCAAATTGAAGCAACCCAGAAAGAGTTTGTGACAAGCACCCAAGAGCTGAACAAAATCTGTGTAGAGCAGAGAAATCTTTCCTTGACGACAGTGGCGAGTTACATCACATTGACACCAACAGTATCATGGACAGAGTGAGACTAGATGCAGTCAAGACAATTGAATCTGTTGGACAAACTCAGTATGAGGAATTTGTTCTACAGCGTTTGGTTAGCTGTCGTGTGCCACTCACTGACACCATACCTAAGAACAAAGTTTCACTGTTTGGAACACCGTCCAAAATTTCAAAGTCAAATACTGCATCTTAGATATTGTCTTTGAAACAAAACTGTGCACACCTCTCCAGACTTTACGTAGCTCCTAAATCATGTGGGGGAATCTAGCTGAATTCTTCAAACACGAGACTCACACATGTCCAACACCATTCACCAGCATGGGTAAAATGAGGCAAGGGCCGCAGTGAGAATTACTGGTTTGTCTCCAATCGACAAGTCTAATACAACGATCTCTAAAAATAAACCAGGCGTAGATGCCGAAATCCTAGACAGTGCCGCTGTTGTGCACATGTTAATGAATATGCTATGCCCAATTCGTTCATAACATACACCAATGCTTGCAATCTGTCAAGAGAGTTGATATTTGTCAACAAGCCCCAAACAAACTGTCTCAAAAACAAGAGGGACAGGGAAACGTCGGCGTGTTTCCATATAACCATGCTGCCTGCCGAATGGTCAACATACCTTCAGGTTGATGCTAACAAGGAGGAGCGTTTTCTCTACTTGGCAGAGTGCGTGACCAAATCATCACTGCCAGAGGGAACAGACATTGTCACGACATTCAGCACACACATTTTGTCTACATGTTGTGGCAACGACATGAGTAACCTGCAACCGTGTAGCCACGAGGAAACTGACAGCAGGATATTCCTACATGTTATAGACTGTGTGCAGAATGGACTCTCAAAAGTAAGCATTTGCACATTGGATACCGATGTTGTTGTTTTAGCCGTGTGTGTCGCCAAACAGATGAATATCACATAATTATGGGTGGCTTTTGGGGCTGGAAAGTCATTCAGATATATTGCTGCCCACAGTATCTTTGCGAATGTTAACCCTGAAAATTCGACTATTCTTCACATGCTTCTTAGCCTAACTGGTTGTGATAATGTCTCGTTCATTACAGGATGTGGGAGAAAAAGGAAAACGTGCTGTGGGATTTGCAATATCCTCGAACAACTCACAAACACCCTTCGAGCCGTAGCCAACTATCTAGCAGAAATTCCACAAATTTTCTTTGAGAAGGTCAAATCGTGTTTTGTACTTTTGTATAGCAGGACTTATGAGCTGTTGGCAGTGAATGACGCCGGGAAACATGTATTTTCCCAAGGTTCCAAATCGCTTGAGAATATCCCGCCAACTGAAACCTCCTTGTTTGCGCATTGTAAGAGAATGGTGTATCGAGGTAGCTACCTATGGGGGCAATGCCTTGCACAGGAACCTACCATGCCATGGCTTTCTGGCTGGGGCTGGAAAGAAAACGACAGTGGACAGCATTACCGGAAGTCATCAAATCCGCTTAAATGTACAGAGTTGGGCATCTCCCAGGGTGGTTGTATGTCTTTACAATGAGATTAGTCTAACTTACATCAAGAGTAAATGCTAACACATCAGTGCTTTTGGGCACACAACGAGTACGATATTATACCTCAATGCTGACATGCAGATCATTAGTATGCTCTCTCAAAGAGCAAAACACAAACGTGGAGGGAAAACATGTTCTGTACTTTTGCTGTCATAATGTTCCTAAAAACATAGTGATATTTGAGTGGAACTAGTGGTCATATTGGAAATATGCAAACTAAGCCATTGTCCAATGACAAAATATGTAAAATAATCAATCTCGGAGGAATAAAATGTGACAAGCATTTCTATAAAGCGGAACAAAAACTCAACTCTGAAAAAATATGAAAATATAGGCAACTATCTTTTCTTGTGGAGGCCATTTTGGATTTATGCAAATTAGCACGCTTGTAAGACGAATTTTATTGGGTTCTTGATCCTAATCTGATAAAGACTTACAAAGACGTAGAAAGGTATCTATATACAACATCCCATGCTTTTATCACGAAGTGAACACTGCCATTGTTTTTTAATTAAGCAGCAGTACTAATGCCTGCAATTAGAACCACGGTATTTTCGCATAATTTACGACGAAGTACTGCGAAATTTCAAAAGATTTCCATTCAGAGTGATACGTTATATATCTTTTTTTCCAGGAATAGCTGGCAAAATAAGATAATTTCACAGCCAATCTAGCATATATATTTACTTCCAGAAATGCAGGAGATGGACTCAGATTAAGATTGTAAAATATCGGAGGTGGAGAGACCACTAAGATCGCATACGAGAGGGTGACGCCCGCTCACACACTGCTCACACACTGTTGCTCAGTCCGGCTCGGGAACCACTTACCCTTGCGTAGATTCCTCCTCAAAACATCACAGTTTGCAGGCAGGGTGGTTTCACTCATGTGTGCTCACACATACGCACGGCCGCGAATACACGCACAAACACAGGCATACACACACGCGTGCACGCAGGCACACGCATGCACGCACACACATGCGCTCACGCCTGAGAGTAATAACACATGCCTCATTGATATTTTGTGTAAAATATCCATGTAGAGTCCAGATCAGATATTTTATTTGTGCAATCCTTGTGAGATTTTGCTTAGTTTAATGATACATTGTATAAGGTAGCATGTCTGTCCGTCAGTTAAAAACTGCTTGTTACACAAATTGTGCGTTTTAAAGAACTGTCCTACTCGTCAGTTCTCACGCCGCCAGAGGCCAGTGTGAGTATTGCGGCTGGTGTCTTCTGTTTGTCTGCTTTGTTTGTTTGTTTGTCTGATTATCTGCACGTAGATATCGGAGTCCGAGAATGTAGAATCATACATGTTGCATATCTATTCATATAGTAGATGGCAAGGCAAAAAATAAGTTTGATGTCAAACGGTCAAATATCTAGGTTATTGAGTGACTAAGTGGTCCCCGGAAAATGCATTTACATAACTATACATCTGGAATGCAAGTATATAGACTCACCAAATTTGGCACATCAATTTAAAAAATGACGAGCAGCCACATTATTGGTGCCTAGAAGTTCTATGAGATTGAGCGCAAAGCAACAAAATATCTAGGTCACGGGGTTAAAAGGTACAAACAAGAATACACATTTTGGCCATGACTCTGGAGTGCAAGAAGGTTAGACTCAGCAGATTTAGTTCAAGCCTTCATATTACGACAATTTATTATTGTTTTACGTTTGAGGTCAACAGATCAACGATGTAGGACGGTCATGACGTTATTAAGTGCATTGCTAAAGGCCGGTTTTCATGATTAGATTAATCTGACGCTGTAGCGCTAATCTAATCAGGTTAATCAGATGGCGAAAAAAAGAAAACCTTCCGCTGCAAACATCACCGTTACTTGTGTCGTGAACAAGAGAATAGACAAAAGATTTGGATAAATCGTTAATTGAGAAACGATCAACTTAATCCTTTCAATCATCTCAAGATAAGTGATAGATGATCCAGGCAATTATAAGCAGTATCCTATGCGCGAAATGACGAGCAGACGTTCATGTAACTTCTAGCTCTTGTTGAAGGAGACATATATATATATATATATATATATATGCGGGAGGCAAAGGAGGGACCAGAACTGTCACTCAGGTATATGACGTCATAATCAATAAGAGAAAACCAGCTGGATGTTAAAATCTCCCCACCCCACCTCACGCTGGCGGCCCGGTACGCGTATATCAACAATATGATTTTTTTTACAATACAGTCAAGTAAATGTCATCATCCTATTGCACGGGTCTTGCCCTTCCGCTCCTCTGTCGTATCGAATAGCGAATCTATGTGAGTGGGCGTATGTTAGTATGATGAGTAAATGCATGATTTGTCTGGATATGATATTAGAGTAGGCACATAACGCTACGTGTAGCGGGTAGGTGGGCGGTATATCTTTTCCTCCTATTCTCCCTCAATCCATAAGAAGAATTTCAACGACGAGCTTTTCAAGAAATATGGGACGGACGGACCTATGTACATAGAGGTTCAATGCCAAAAATTGCAAGATTAGGCCCATGTTTAGGTGATATACAATCATCGTGTCAAGTTTCAAAAAATTCTCTTTCCAACATTTTCGTGGTGCGTCTACGTACGCACGTACGAACGCACTTACGTACATACGTACGAACGCACTTACAGAAAGAAAGCCTAAGAATCCCGCTATGCATAATGCTAGATAAATATAATGAGCATACGAAAATACAAGACATAGAGACAGCTAGATGAACTTTTAAACGCGAGGCTCCCGGAGGTACCACACAGACTCGTAGATCCGCAGAGGTATCCCAGTAAGGGAGGCTACCGCACACGACATAACTAATTAACTTAATATAAGCTATTATACCTCAAAACAAAAAGGAAAGAAAATTATCTTTTATAGTGTCGAAAAATCATGTGCCTCACACGGGCACTACTCCTAGTGCTAGTTTGGGTGAGGAGTATTATCCTCGCATGGGCCGTCGTCACTGAATACCACACTGAATACCGCAAGTGCCTCGCGTGGGCCTCCGTCACGGGAAAATGTCGGCATCGCTTAAAGCGGGAGAAGAGCATTGGCCAAAAAGGCTTAATCTAATATTCAACCAAAATGCTGTAAAGAAAAATCATACCTAGTGAAATTATGACGATATGGTTGTGTGGTGTTTTACGTGAAGATGGGACGAGCGATTCCCGATGGATTCCCACGTCACCGTATTATGTAGTTTTCAATATGCTGAATTAGTAGATGCCGCCTTTATTTATGCGGACCTTCTTCCATGCCTAACCTCATATTTAGTTTTTAGAGACAAGAACTATTTTAGGCTGCAAATGGCTGGCGTCTACTTAGCCTTTAGATATGGCTGTCATTGAGAACGGATGCCCCAAGACATCAATACTGAAGACAGCGTGCATACATGTTACTTCGCAAGATCTCCGAACTGGGTAAGAATACGGACATCTTGCTCCGTAACCACATAAAACGTCACAGGACATTGGTTACTCTTTACAGAAGCAAGTTTAGGCAACTGATTGATCGTTATGGTGGGCGTAAGAGAGAAGAATACCCACCGTGAATGTCCTTCCCGTGAGGGCGTGGAAGCTCTTAATATCATGCCTAGACATTCTTACGGAATTCGGTGGGGATGCGCATCTCGCCCATCACCAGGTCCTACCGAGCTTTTTAACCTGACGTTAGGTTTAAATGCATGTTGCCCAGTCATGCAATGCGGTGCGGGAGGATTGTTTAGCAAATAAAAGAAAATAATAATTAAGATATGTTTTAGCAGTGCTTCCTACATTGGCAAAGGTAACTAACTACTGTAGATCCGAGGATACGCGGGGAATGTGTGTGATACCACACCCTGGCCATCAGCTCTCAGAAACCCCAATAGTTGTCCATGGTTGGATCAGTCCATGGTGCGAATAGGGACATCCAAACAATTAAGAAGCCACAAGGCTTAGTGGAACATGAAGAGAGACAATAACTTAGAAATATGAGGCCCACTAGGTATGTTGGCCCATCTTACACAACCGTGCCAGAGTGCGGGGCTAAATTATCGCAACTATCAGAAAAGAGGCGTACACTATGTGTCTCCTGCCGAAGAGATTGTCTCTAATCATATTAAACCTATCCTATCAAGCTGAATAGAAAGGTTTTTAGTCGGTAGCATGCCGGGCTAAACAGAGTTATAGCATGGACAGCGACCTCAGTGAAAAATTGTTGGTGGCGGGAGAACCCGCTGCATATACAAATGTTGCTGTATAGTGTTTCCTACGTGCACTGCAGTCCTATATGTTTCTTTAACTAAACAAAATATATAAACTAATGGCTACTTGCCATATATAACCAAATTAAACAATACAATGTAAAATGTTCAGAATATTGTATAAAGTACAGGCTAAGGAACATACTACGGTGCGATTAGTAAAAACACGTTACAGAAAATAAGAATAACTATAAACAGATACAGAAATTATCGGGACCGTTTATACAGATAAGGTATAATTATTAAAGATGTAATTAGCGGAATAATTAAAAATGTTAAGTATAGTTACTTGAATAATCGGTAGCCATTCTTAAGCGTGGGCTATCGTGTTACTGAAATTGATACGTCATCCTTGGTTTGACGTGAATTGATGCGTTCTCTGGAAGTTCCCGCATGCCGATTCCCGCAAACAGGATTTTCGCAAGCGGTCCAGGACGGGAGCGGATAGAACTCAGGACTGTAATCACAATATAGAATGCCTACTGAGTAGTCAGCAAGAGATACAATAACATTACTGCTAACGAAAGTTCCCGTACACCGATGGTATGGATGGAAGTTACCAACAACCCGATCATAAGCGGGGGTTGTTGAATACGGATGAAGATACAGAACTAAGCTTAACAGTGCGGGATACATCAGTTAGCTCTTAAGACATACCGGGCAAAGTTTACTTGCTGCGGTCAAAAAGTTTAAATAAACCTGCACAACATCAGTGTGGGGGCGGTTGAATAACCACTTTTTGGCGTGGTCAGCAGATCCGGCGAGTCATCCACCAAAGAATATCTCTGCCTCTACATCTGTAGAATCGCATTTTCAGGCCGGGAAAGGCCTCACTGCAAGTTTGTGTTCCGAGTTAGTTCTTGATGTATTCGTGAACAATATTCAAAAGTTCCAAAAATGCTTCCGCAGAATCGGGAGATACAAAATTGCCTTAGTGCGGTGGATTGGATTGCTGCAGTGGCTATGGAAGAAAAACCTTCGAGATCGAAGTCATCTGCTTAATGCCTGTCTTGCTGGTGGTAGCCGAATACAGATCCAACCTATTCGGCCCCTGGCCGAGGATGCTCTCGAGTTCTGGATTTCGTCTCCTTTTATACTACTCGTGACGTCATAGACGCAGGCTCCAACCAATCATCGGTCGAGCAATAGCCAATCAGCGCGTAGCGAATAATAACGCAGTCGAATGTTCTAGAACATTCTAGAAGTTCTGCGTACATGTGGTTACGGCGTCACGGCACTATTTGGAAGATAATCAAAAGGGGTTTTCCGTGGATAACTTCGCCATTTCTTAACCGATTTTGAAATGGTTTACAGATTCGGAAAGCCCGTCGAATTCTGCTCTTGATTAATGCCAGCTTCGGCGGGACCAAGTAATGAAAAAGAATTACAATGTATCTACTCGGTACACTAAAAGCGCCATCCTATCTTGGTCGTGAAATATGCGCTCTGTCAAAAATAGTATTAAGCATGCACATGCGTACTATGTGCTTTAACGAACTAAGTCGTTTTTTCGACGCGATCTCTCTCATAGGCTCATATAGCTCTACCCAGGGGGATCATGTTCAGGGAACGAATCCAGGATGGGTGGCGTGTACCCAGCTTAGCTGGTACGACCGGTACCTGGCCGGTCGATCCGAACTACACCACCCCCGCCTAGTTTGACATCCGTAGCAAACGATCGCGCATTGCGGATCGACACATGGACGTATGCTAGGCAGGAATTATAGACTTCCCAGGTAGGCGCATGGCCGGAGAGGAGTTGTGATGCACTAGACGCACATTTTTAAGAGACAGAGCACATAAAGGTGCCAAGGAGGAGAGGGGAGGAATACTTTTAGTTTTAATTTTTGACCTGGAATTATTTTCCAGGTCTTTTCTTTTTGTTTGTTTTAATATTTCGGTGCGTGCTTTTAACTTTATTTAGCTAATGATTCCAAAACAATAGCTCGTATGGGTGTTCTTTTCGGGCGCGGATAATTATTATCTCTGCAGAGAACACCCAAGCTCCAACGTAACACAATTTAAGTTAAGATATATATATATATATATATATATATATATATATATATATATATATATATATATATATATATATATATATATATATATATATATATATATATATATATATATATATATAGAATATATGTACATACTTTCGACGTAGCATACCCTTATGAGGTATTTAAAATTTTACAATCGAATTACTTGCGCACCCAGGGTAAATAAAGAGGTACACAACACGGAACTTGATTAAAAATATTTGCGGCCCGTTATAGTGGGTCCGCAATGGGCTGCTCTCGCTGACCCCATAGCCGTCCTGACATCTAAGACAGGAAGAAAAATAATAAGAAAAATAGAACATAATAATAGCTAAAAAGTTAGTTTATCAGGCAGCCTCGGCATAGCTGAGACGGCATGACGGGATTATGACATTATTGCACTGCAGGGTGTTGTACATTTTATATCGCACACAAGGTTTTACAACACCGAAGTCCGCAGTGTCATTTTGTGTGGGACACAGCTGGGCAACTAAGTTATGCAGCTGTGTCGGATAACCGGAGTCATCCTAGGGACGGGATTCAATTGATCTAACATATATAATAAAAAGAAAAGTATTTCAAAAATAAATAAATAATTAGACATTTTCCATGAGTCGCACCACTGATGTTCTGCTGTAACACAAACGATCACACATCTGCTGAAAAGTTTCCCCACTGAGTCTGGGTCCAGCGACTGACGGTGGTTGGTTGCGGTGGATGAATTATTAATGCTGAGATGCATTCATTATCACTGGCACTTTCGAAAATGTCTGAAGTGATATTTGCGGGAATATGAGCGTCTATAATGTCTCTCACAGTTACTGCTGATGCTAGAATGTCTGTCCGTATGGCAGCGGTAGTGCTCGTTGGTGTTGAGGCGGTTGACGCTGCGGTCTTCGTGATGGTCGTGGTGGCTGTGGTGGTGATCGTGGCGATGGCGGTGAGTCAGATTGTAGGTTGAAACAATGATGCAGGAGCGGATGCGGCAGGTGATGACATCTTCCAAGACTTGACGTACTTTAAGAGGCGATTTGCAGTGACATTGGGCACAGGCTGGATGTCCTGCGCGTGAGCGATACGTCTTTTTCCTGCATATGGTCGTTCAGGCGTAGTCCCCTTCCTGATCGCTAGATCAGAAAGACTGGGATGCGGATGCTGGATTACGCGGATTGGAGTGATGCTAATAGATGTAGGCTGCGATGGTCCCGGTCCCTCGTCTATGGTCAGATCAGGAGGAGATGGCGACTGTGGGTAGCTTGGAATCTCCATCTCCGTAGGCGTCGTGATAACTACCGATATTGCCTGACTGGACGTGATTGCTTCGGACAATATGGGTGCGGGTATAGTGTTTATAGTTTCGTGGCTGGTTATCGATGCGGGTGCTGCTGGACTGGATTCTGGGGAGGATCTGTACTTCTTGCTCCGCTTCAGGACCGGTGTGAATGTGGTGACTGGAGGTGGCATAGCACTCCCTGACGCAACTGCGGGTAGTATTTCACGTCTGGCTGCTGGTATATTAGCTACGGTAGCCGCGGGAGGATGATGACTAACAGGATGTCCGCGGGTAGTATTCTTCATGCGGGCCATCTTCTCGCTCGGGAGAACTTTAACTGGTAACCGAGATTCAAAACCAGTGGCTAAAGCGGCACGATCCTCGCTTTCTTCCCCAGGAATTAATGTCACTTCCAACACACGGTGATGATGACGGAGCGCATGGGTCACTCCGTAGAGGGTAGCGGTATAGAGATACTGACACGTTACACAGAAGGCTGTCTGGAGGAGATGATCCTTGTTAACATGAAGTGTGCGGTCGGAATTTCTCATAAAAGTTCTGGTACAGGGTCTCCGCTAGCTAATAACGAGCTGCACAGGAATCTTTTCGAAACTGGTACCGATTCTTCTTCAGACGAATCCAAAAATGCTAAATCTTTGAGGAGTGACATCTCGTTCCCGCATGGTAGTTGGTTGCGGGAACCTAATTAAAACCTAAAACCCTATCTCTTCATTTTTAACTTTCCAGGTCAAGTATTGTAATAATGAATTAATAAAAATAAAGAAACAGCAGAATTTAGTTTTCGACATGAAAGAAGCCTAATGCTATTTGTTCTTCCCTGGTGTCGAGTTTTGACGGGAAGACGAAGTTTCAGAGTGTGCTTCCTCTTATACTGGCGGCGGTCGTACTATTAATAATAATAATAATAATAATAATAATAATAATAATAATAATAATAATAATAATAATATATCCATTGATCTGCCGTCTTTCAATATTAATTCTAAAGGAATTAGGATTGGTCATTTAAATGTACAGCACCTGGTGCCTAAGATTGACCAGTTAAAACTGATTATGGAGAAGTGTGAAAAAGAACTTGAAGTTTTCTGTGCCACTGAAACATTTCTCTCATCAACAATCCCAAATAACTCCATTGAAATTGAAGGATATCTTAATGAAAGAAAGGACAGAAAAGAATGGGACGGTGGTGGAATTGTACTATATATAGCTGATAACTATTCATATGTGAGGAAACAAAATTTTGAAACCGATGATCTGGAAACTCTATGGATTGAAATTAGAGCCTTTAAGACCAAGCCTTTCCTATTGGGCTGTGTCTATAGACCCCCTGATTCACCCGCTATCTGGATTGATGAATTTGAAGCTATGTTAGAAAAGGTATATTCCGAAAACTCAGATATTATACTTGTAGGAGATTTTAATTTCGACCTTATTAAAGCGGATAATCATAAATGGCAGTCTTTAATTGAACTTTTTCATTTAGAGCAACTTATACGTAATCCAACCAGAGTTACTGAGAAAACATCAAAACTGATTGACCATGTGTATGTCACAGATAAAGACAAAATTCAATCGTCACATGTCGGCTCTTTGGCACTAAGTGACCATTATCCAATATTCGCTGTACGCAAATGTAAACCATTCAAAACTCAAAATTCGCACCAACTTATTAAATACAGGAGCATCAAAAGCTTTAATGAAGCTAAGTTTCTTAGTGACCTGTCTGTATGTGATTGGCGTTCTATAGGTTATTTGGGTAGTCCTGATCAAACGCTTGATCAATGGTATGCACAATTCATCAACATTATAAATAAACACGCTCCTGTCATTGAACGCAGAGTTAAACGTGTGTGTCAACCGGGATGGATGAACAGAGAAATTTTAAAAGCAATGAAAGAAAGGGATTATCATAAAAACGTAGGAAACATGTTGAATTTTAGGATGTTAAAGCAAAGAGTTGCGTATTTGATTGAAGCATCTAAACGAGATTATTTTGCAAATAAATTAGAATCAGGAAAAAATAATCCGGCTAATATATGGAAAATTCTAAAAGACATAAGTCCCAAGGCAAACAAATTACCTTCAATAATCTGTGATGATAATGGAAGTGAAATTCAAAACCCACAAATGCAATCTGAACATTTTAATATATATTTCAGTACAATCGCGTCAAAACTGACACACTCCATGATAAAACAAAGGCCAATGGCATTTGATAAGCTATCAGATCATGTTTTTAATAAAGTTCCAGAAGATTTAGAGTTTCGAATTCCATATATAACCGCTGAATATGTGTTCAGAGAACTTAGCAACTTAAAAACAAATAAGTCATCTGGTTATGATGAATTGAACGCACACTTCCTCAAAGCAGCAGCATCAATAATTGCACCCTCCATTACACTTATTATAAACAAAAGCATAGCTACGGGAGAATTCCCCAAAATGTGGAAATGTGCAAAAGTAAAGCCTCTACATAAATCTGATTCAAAAACCAATGTTAGCAATTATAGGCCTATCTCTATATTACCCATTATCTCTAAGGTTTTATAAATTTATAACCAAGTATAATTTATTAGTGGAGTCGCAATCAGGCTTCAGACCTAACCATTCATGTGAAACTGCTTTGCTAAATCTAGTAGAAAGATGGCGCTTTTCGATAGATAATGGCGACCTTATTGGTTCTATTATGATTGACTTTAAAAAGGCCTTTGATCTTGTCAATCATGACATCCTATTACAAAAATTAAGTATTTACAAATTCAGCTATAATACATTAAAGTGGTTTTCTTCATATTTAAAGGGCAGACAACAATACGTTTCAATTTCTGGAAAGAATTCTAAACCACTGCCCATCGATATAGGAGTACCACAAGGCTCAGTTTTAGGGCCACTTCTGTTCATTTTATATGTTAATGATTTACCCATGTGTGTCAACAATCTTATGGATATGTATGCTGATGATACAACTATGCATGCTGCTAGCTCAAATGTCGCTGAAATTCAAGAAAATCTAATTAACGGTATGAAGTCGGTAGAAGAATGGTGTGTAAATAATAGAATGTTGTTAAATACGGACAAAACTAAGTTTATGATGTTAGGAACTAAGCATAAATTGAAACAAGTAAATAATAATGTTATAATCCCTACAAATCGTGGAAACCTAAATGTTGTGGAATCTGACAAACTTTTAGGAGTATACATAGACAATACGCTTGCATGGAAAGAACATATAGGCAAACTTTGTAAAAAGATTTCGTCCTTGATTTATATTCTACGAAAGAATAAACATTATCTTAGCATTGAGCAACGAAATCTGTTCTATAAGTCGTATATCCTTTCACACATTGATTATTGTAGTCTTGTATTTTGCCCGTCTTCGCCGACATTATTGGATAGTTTAGAAAAACTACAAAAACGGGCTGCTAGGGTGATATTAGACATGCCTTACAGGACACCATCTGCACAACTATATGAAACATTAAACTGGACAAATTTAACTAAAAGAATGCAAATTAAAATGGGTATTATGACATATAAATCTAGAAATGGTCTGGCCCCTGGTTACATGAAAGACATGTTCACTTCCGTTGGGGTGGCGCACACTAGAAATTTACGTTCCAAAACACGCAATCATCTACAACTTCCGAGGATTAAAACGGAATATGGCAGAAAAAGCTTCAAATACACTGCAGCGCAACTGTGGAATTCTCTGCCTGAAATGATTACTCAGTCTTCTACTCTGCTGACATTCAAATCAAATATACATGAATATATTACTAAATTATAGTGATATATGGGCAATGTGATTTCACCTTTTTACTTGTGTTCTAATATTGCATATTTTGTTTATTTATAAATAGCTGTGTATGTGTGAATGAATGTGTACGACCTTGCGCGTATGTATGCGTGAACGGTGATTCGAACATCGACATTCGACGACGTAATTATTCTGCAATACTGTTTTAGTAATATCTATCGAAAATGAACAAATATGTTAATTATCTAATTTAACAGTCAATTTACTTGTGTTATAATATTGTACATTTTGTATATTTGTAAATAGTTATATATATGTGCGTGCGTGCGTGCGTGCGTGCGTGCGTGCGTGCGTGCGTGCGTGCGTGCGTGCGTGCGTGCGTGCGTGCGTGCGTGCGTGCGTGCGTGCGTGCGTGCGTGCGTGCGTGCGTGCGTGCGTGCGTGCGTGCGTGCGTGCGTGCGTGCGTGCGTGCGTGCGTGTTTGCTTGCTTGCTTGCTTGCGTGCGTGCGTGCGTGCGTGCGTGCGTGCGTGCGTGCGTGCGTGCGTGCGTGCTTGTGTGTGTGCGCCCGTGCGTGCGAGCGTGTGTGTGTGTGTGAGGGCCTCGGGAAGATCAGTTTACTGACGATGTATACCCTCCTTAAATAAAGATTATTATTATTATTATTATTATACTATTTAGTGACGTCATAGACGGCGGATGACCACACCTGGAAGTTTGGCAGGTGATTCGGTCAGCCTTATATGCAAGGTTTTTCTTTTTCCTATTCTGATCGTCACAGGATTAATTCCTCCCGTATAAATGGAGTACTTTTATTTATAAGAGGAATGGCTTACTAACTTAGTCTTACTTAAAATTTTCCGATCAACATAAAAACAGGGTACTAATTATTTCCGAGGAGCATCACCTTTTAATTAGCGTGATGCGGTTTTACAGATTGAATGCTTATAAACTTGCCTGTTTTAATTTTAGGCTGGAGCGCCTGATGGGGTGTGTGGGAACCTGGTGATGCCAGCGGTAACTACCCCGACTCACCCTCGCCACTCGTCCATCACGCCGTGGTAGTCGCGTATTTGGGCGGCTCTGGTTTTAAAGCGTTTGATCAAATTTACTGGAAATAGCAGTAAAAGTCATGTGGCCCTTTGAAACACGTGGTTGATTGGAAACATATGTGCTGTTTACGGCGATGGCCGAAATACTGTTGCTGAGGTGTAGTTTTAGCAGATGCGAGATATGGAAATATATATGTTATCAAGATTCCGTTTAAAATAATGTCCCTATTTTCGCGGGTTCTTAAACATGCATCTTATAGTTGTCTGTAAAGGTAGTTCTCAGCCCATGTTGATTGTGGACTAGAACGCAGAGAAGAGAATTTTTGAAATTCTCTTTGTAATTATACTGTTAGATTTTTGATGCCACTTTACCGGGCTGTGCACTAATGATTTGTAGCACGGTAGAGCAGTTGTGTCGTTAATCAAAAATATAACAGTAAAGCTGTAGGTAATTTGATGTGTGGTTTAAACAGATCTATGCGGGCGGTAGATCAAAATTACTGATCCCGACAAGATATCTGTGTTTTCGGAGCGGGAGGGGTGCCAAGCATTCTCCTCAATGGGTAGAACTAGCTCCGTCCCTGCCTAGACCAGACATATTAATACCATTCAATAATGGTCAAATTACGGTACAACTCGTAACTGGATGCACACAGTGTTACAATTTACAATGCCGTTGTTTGAAGATTGTGAATACAGTCAACCTGTGTGTGTTCATGTTCCTGACATGTTGGTGATTTGAGTTTGATATGCGTGGCTGGTTATCTGTGGATGATACTTGCGCTGTGGTGAAGGTGACGTTTTTATGGCCGCCAGGTGCGGGAGGGGGGAAGGCGGCGCGATGTCAACTTTATCGAACCTTGATAGTATTTCGCTCTGTAATGGCCGAGCCCGTGGGAGGACAGAGTTACTGTAGAGCGCAGATGACCTGTCGGATTCTGTCGTAACTTTGATCAATCCATTATCGAATTCAACTTTTCGGTAGCAAAATCCTACTCGTGACTGACGACCAACGACAAAGCGGGCATCTTGCTCTCTTAATAATATCGACTGTTATTATGTGGAAATAATGTATGTAGTTTTGGCTGTTCCCATGCGACGTCGTGGGAGAGGGCGGGGCGTTGGACAAACGTTTCTCCCGTGATGCGTACTGTAGATGGCTGTCATGCAATCCTTCTATCCAGATGATCAGTTCTCCCGTAACTAGATAAGAAGGGGTGTGCGGGAGATTTGTTGGCTGTTGTTTGTTGATGATAATGTTGTTGTCGGGAGGTCCAGGCTGCTGTATGATGCCAATGTTAAAGCGAAGTGGGCACATTCCAGTTTTCCATGCTGGTGAACGCTGAGTCTGTTGTTATTGCGGGAGGTGGGGGGGGGGGGATTGCGGGAGATATTATTTCTCTGGTGCGGGTGGAACTGTTGCGGAAGTTTTTACATCTCTACCGGGAATTAATTAATACCGGTAGGTGCTGCTAAACGTTGTTGTTGCCGGTGTTGAATGTTATGCTGAGTATAACCGAGTATGTATGTGATGTACGCGCAATGATGAATTGATGTACCAGCCTTAAGGGCAGGTGTATTTTGTATGTGATGACGTTCTGTCTGTGGTGTGATGTCCTGACTGCTCATGGGGGAGTATGGTAGGCCTAATGGAGGGGGTGGCCTTTGGACAGGGGGATGTGTTCATCTCCCATTACATGACAATTTGTGTCCTGTTGTAGTTTTTAGACACTGGGAAAATTCGAGTCGAGAGTCTGCTGAACAGGCTGCTTCCCTGCCCACCGCGGTGGGTATTGTTGGTTGGTGCATTGTGGGATGCCACCTCCTCTGTAGCAGCAGTCTCTCTCATATCTGAAGATTGACGGTCAACAGACGATGAGTGGAGTGTGAAATGGACTGGGCGAGTGATGTCCGAACTTGGTGTATAGATGAGGGACACGAATTGGAGTGATGGCGGTGGTGTGACTATGGAAGAGGGTGTCCCTTGGGAGGGGCGTGGTTTCGCAATTTTGGGGAGTGGTCGGGTACACCTTGTTGTACGGTTTTGCGGTTCTAGACACGCCAAGCCTTCATCTAGCCTCTTCACTTCCAGGCTATTTATCATATGTTCCACCCCACGGGAAGCATGGCTTGGGTCAGTCTCAGCTTCCGCTTGTGGTAACTCTATGACGGCGGGCATAGCATGAAGTGGGTGGGAATGGGAAGAGAGTGGGGGAACAGCTTTTCCATCCAGTCTCTTGGACAAAACAGACACAAAGTTCTTCAGATACGGCTTCCCAGATCGAGTAGACACATGCTGAGGAGGGAGAGGGCGAGTACATATTTCGTCATCGTCGTCATCGTCGTCATCGTTAGCCGCTTGTTCTGGTTTGGTAGAAGTTGGGTTGAACTGGCACCGCGGTGCTCTGTGCTAATCGTGGGAATACTATTTTCCGTAGAAATATCTGTCTAGGTACTGGTGGCACAAGAAACGCCCAGCCCGAGCTCTGATGCTGGGTCGTCACTGACACATGGTTTAAGTCGATCGAAGTGGCTGACTGAGGTCAGGCCATCTGAAGCACGGATATGGTAGGTCACTTCCAATGTCTTACCTGCTACCACATAGGGCCCTTTCCACTGGTAACTCAGTTTACTTGGCACGTTTGCAGACCGTCGTGAATCGTGTACCCAGACCATCCTTCCTGCTTCATATAGATCTCCATGCACTCTCCGGTCGTGCCATGTCTTTTGCCGCTGGTGTGCAGTGGATAGAGTTTCTCTCACTAACTCATGGGATTGTTCCATCCACAGCCACATGAGTTCAACAAAGAGAGACGGTGAACTTTTCTCTCCTGGTATCCGGGGCATTGCCAGATCAAGGGGTATGGCTAATTCATGGCCTAACATTAACCGAGCAGGGGTATAACCCGTGCTGGAATGTACTGAAGTGCGGTAAGCCATGAGTACATATGGGAGCCGTAGATCCCAATCTCTACAATCAAGGCGTATTTCTTTTGTAAGCATCTCCACGAGAGTTCGATTGATTCTCTCCACCATCCCGTCACTGCGGGGGTGATACGGAGTCGTCCTTGTTTTGACGATATTAACCAATTTGCAGAGCTCCGATATGAGCCGGCTCTCAAAATTACTTCCTTGATTGATCGGAGTGCAACTCATAAGGCATACCAAACCGGCAGAACACATTGCTTGCCAAGACCTCCACTATGGTGGATGCCTCTTGGTCCGGCAAAGCAAATGCTTCTACCCACTTCGTGAAATAGTCTTGCAATACGAGGATGTATTTATTTCCGTCATCCGTCGTATTCAAGGGTCTGAGCACGTCGATATCCACTCGCTCCCATGGTGCACCAACAATCTTAATTTGGCAGGGTGCGATGTGGTGCTGGCCAACAGCGCGTCTTTGGCATGGGATACATTTGGCAACTCATGCCTTGACACTATCGCGAATTCCGATCCAGTGGACTCTCGATTTGATATGGGTAACTGTCCTTTCCACGGCCAGATTCCCAGCGTTATCATGTAGTTGTTTCAAGATAAGGGTACGATAACTTTCCCGGGCTACCAGACGGTTATTAATGTAAAGAACGTTATTTATCAGTTGAGATTCTTCGAACCACTGGTAATAATATTAAGCCATGGTGGATAGTGGTGTTACCGATTCCTTGGGAGGACGTACTCCCTCCTGGATCCACGTGTATATATTTCGTGTCTGCACATCTGTTGTTTGGTTGTGTGCGATTTTCTCTGGATTCCAATCTGAGCACCTCAATTCAGGGAACTCCGGACATGTGTGTGTTGACTGTTGTCACGGTGGCGGCCTCTTCGTGTTCAGCCTCCATGCCAACTCTACTGAGGGCGTCGGCATTACCATGCAATTTGCCGGGACGGTGAACAACATTGACATTATAGGCATGCTGGGATTCCTGCCATCTCGCTACCTGGCCTTCCAGATTTTTTAGGTTCCTGAGCCAGTGTAGTGAGGCATGGTCTGTACGGAATGTAAAGGGCCGCCAGTACAGAAAGTGCTTGTAGTACTTGACGAAATGTACCACCGCTAGTAGTTCTCGCTTGGTGGGTGCATATTTTCTCTCCGTTTTATTTAGAGTATGCGAACCATAACCCAATACCCGCTCTGTTCCATCTTCTGTGACCTGAGATAGAACCGCGCCGATAGCATAAGCCGACCCGTCAGTGTCTAAGATGAAATCGAGGTTTGGATTAGGATGAGTAAGAATCGGGGCGGTCGTCAAGAGTTTCTTCAGCGCACTGAAGGAACCTTCACACTCACTCGTCCACTCGAATGGTCGATCTTTTTCGGTGATCTTGTAGAGGGGTGAAGCAATCTCACTGAAATGATGGATATAACGGCGATAGTACTGCCATAAGCCAAGAAAACTCAGCGTCTCTGTGACTGAATTGGGCGTGGGCCACTCCGCTACTGCCTTAGGTTTTGATGGCTGAGTAGCCACTCCATCACCGGATATGACATGTCCCAGGAACTCAACTCTCTGTCTAAAGAGATGACATTTCTTGGGTTTGAGTTTCAAATTGGCCATGGGGAAACAGGAAAGCACGGTGTCCAAATTTATAAGGGTTTGCTCAAATGTGGGTCCGAAGACTATTACGTCATCAATGTAACAGAGACAGATTTCCCATTGCAGGCCGGTTAATACCTGCTCAATGAGGCATTCGAAAATTCCGGCTGCGTTGCACAAGCCGTAGGGCATCTTGCCGAACTGGAAAAGACCATCCTTACAAACGAATGCGGTCTTTTCCATGTCAGCTTCATCCATGGCCACTTGCCAGTAACCGCTAGCTAAGTCAAGGGTACAAAACCACTTGGCTCCAGACAAAGAATGCAAGGCGTGCTCTATCTGAGGAATCGGATAAGTGTCCTTGATGCTAAGATCATTAAGGCGGCAGTAGTCAATACGAAACTGCAAGGTTCCATCCTTTTTGCTGGCTGGTACTATTGGGCTAGCCCATGGGGATGCTGAGGGTTCGATAATACCGGTCCACAACATATCGTTAACTTGTTGATGCACTTCTGCTTTATGAATGGGAAGACGTCGTACCGTTTGACGTATGGGGCGATTATTGCCTATGTTGATGGAGTGTCGCACAAGATGAGTTGCTCCGAGATCCATGTCTCCGGAGGAAAAACTATCGCGATATTTGTACAGTAGTTTCCGAATTTCGTGTTTCTGTGATTGCGGTAATCCAACTGTGGCACATAGATATAAATCATGTAAATGTTCGAGTAAATCATCAGTCATATGCTGTTGTGTGTTGGTAAGTGTAGGTGATTCCAATGAGATAATGTCCACTAAATGACCGCAGCGTACTCCTGGTTCAAGAGTTATGGGGCCTATGTTGCCACTGAACACTCTAAAAGGTATATGTTCCTTATTAGTGGTGTCCACAATCATGCGGGGACCTGTGCATTGTGATGCGATCATATAATCAGGGTCGGGTTCCAGCATAGCGATGTGTGTGTTGCTTCCTAACTGTGGTACTCCCTCCTGGATCCACGTGTATATATTTCATGTCTGCACATCTGTTGTTTGGTTGTGTGCGATTTTCTCTGGATTCCACTCTGCGCACCTCAATTCAGGGAACTCCGGAGATGGGTGTGTTGACTGTGTCATGGTGGCGGCCTCTTCGTGTTCAGCCTCCATGCCAACTCTACTGAGGGCGTCGATATTACCATGCAATTTGCCGGGACGGTGAACAACATTGACATTATAGGTATGCAGGGATTCCTGCCATCTTGCTACCTGGCCTTCCGGATTTTTTTAGGTTCTGAGCCAGTGTAGTGAGGCATGGTCTGTACGGACTGTAAAGGGCCGCCCGTACAGAAAGTGCTTGTAGTACTTGACGAAATGTACCGCCCCTAGTAGTTCTCGCTTGGTGGTTGCATATTTTCTCTCCGTTTTATTCAGAGTACGCAAACTATAACCCAATACCCGCTCTGTTCCATCTTCTGTGACCTGAGATAGAACCGCGCCGATAGTGTAAGCTGGGTCGTCAGTGTCTAAGATGAAATCGAGGTTTGGATTATGATGAGTAAGAATCGGGGCGGTCGTCAAGAGTTTCTTCAGCGCACTGAAGGAACCTTCACACTCACTCGTCCACTCGAATGGTCGATCTTTTTCGGTGATCATGTAGAGGGGTGAAGCAATCTCACTGAAATGATGTATATAACTGCGATAGTACTGGCATAAGCCAAGAAAACTCAGCGTCTCTGTGACTGAAGAGGGCGTGGGCCACTCCGCTACTGCCTTAGTTTTTGATGGCTGAGTAGCCACTCCATCACCGGATATGACATGTCCCAGGAACTCAACTCGCTGTCTAAAGAGATGACATTTCTTGGGTTTGAGTTTCAAATTGGCCGTGGGGAAACAGGAAAGCACGGTGTCCAAATTTATAAGGGTTTGCTCAAACGTGGGTCCGAAGACTATTACGTCATCAATGTAACAGAGACAGATTTCCCATTGCAGGGTGGTTAATACCTAGTCAATGAGGCATTCGAAAATTCCGGGTGTGTTGCATAAGCCGTAGGGCATCTTGCCAAACTGGAAAAGACCATCCTTACAAACGAATGCGGTCTTTTCCATGTCAGCTTCATCCATGGCCACTTGCCAGTAACCACTAGCTAAGTCAAGGGTACAAAACCACTTGGCTGCGGACAAAGAATGCAAGGCGTGCTCTATCTGAGGAATCGGATAAGTGTCCTTGATGCTAAGATCATTAAGGCGGCAGTAGTCAATACGAAACTGCAAGGTTCCATCCTTTTTGCTGGCTGGTACTATTGGGCTAGCCCATGGGGATGCTGAGGGTTCGATAATACCGGTCCACAACATATCGTTAACTTGTTGATGCACTTCTGCTTTATGAATGGGAAGACGTCGTACCGTTTGACGTATGGGGCGATTATTGCCTATGTCGATGGAGTGTCGCACAAGATGAGTTGCTCCGAGATCCATGTCTCCGGAGGAAAAACTATCGCGATATTTGTACAGTAGTTTCCGAATTTCGTGTTTCTGTGATTGCGGTAATCCAACTGTGGCACATAGATATAAATCATGTAAATGTTCGAGTAAATCATCAGTCATATGCTGTTGTGTGTTGGTAAGTGTAGGTGATTCCAATGAGATAATGTCCACTAAATGACCGCAGCGTACTCCTGGTTCAAGAGTTATGGGGCCTATGTTGCCACTGAACACTCTAAAAGGTATATGTTCCTTATTAGTGGTGTCCACAATCATGCGGGGACCTGTGCATTGTGAGGCGATCATATAATCAGGGTCGGGTTCCAGCATAGCGATGTGTGTGTTGCTTCCTAACTGTGGTACTCCCTCCTGGATCCACGTGTATATATTTCGTGTCTGCACATCTGTTGTTTGGTTGTGTGCGATTTTCTCTGGATTCCACTCTGCGCACCTCAATTCAGGGAACTCCGGAGATGGGTGTGTTGACTGTGTCATGGTGGCGGCCTCTTCGTGTTCAGCCTCCATGCCAACTCTACTGAGGGCGTCGATATTACCATGCAATTTGCCGGGACGGTGAACAACATTGACATTATAGGTATGCAGGGATTCCTGCCATCTTGCTACCTGGCCTTCCGGATTTTTTTAGGTTCTGAGCCAGTGTAGTGAGGCAGGGTCTGTACGGACTGTAAAGGGCCGCCCGTACAGAAAGTGCTTGTAGTACTTGACGAAATGTACCGCCCCTAGTAGTTCTCGCTTGGTGGTTGCATATTTTCTCTCCGTTTTATTCAGAGTACGCAAACTATAACCCAATACCCGCTCTGTTCCATCTTCTGTGACCTGAGATAGAACCGCGCCGATAGTGTAAGCTGGGTCGTCAGTGTCTAAGATGAAATCGAGGTTTGGATTATGATGAGTAAGAATCGGGGCGGTCGTCAAGAGTTTCTTCAGCGCACTGAAGGAACCTTCACACTCACTCGTCCACTCGAATGGTCGATCTTTTTCGGTGATCTTGTAGAGGGGTGAAGCAATCTCACTGAAATGATGTATATAACTGCGATAGTACTGGCATAAGCCAAGAAATCTCAGCGTCTCTGTGACTGAAGAGGGCGTGGGCCACTCCGCTACTGCCTTAGTTTTTGATGGCTGAGTAGCCACTCCATCACCGGATATGACATGTCCCAGGAACTCAACTCTCTGTCTAAAGAGATGACATTTCTTGGGTTTGAGTTTCAAATTGGCCGTGGGGAAACAGGAAAGCACGGTGTCCAAATTTATAAGGGTTTGCTCAAACGTGGGTCCGAAGACTATTACGTCATCAATGTAACAGAGACAGATTTCCCATTGCAGGGTGGTTAATACCTACTCAATGAGGCATTCGAAAATTCCGGGTGTGTTGCATAAGCCGTAGGGCATCTTGCCGAACTGGAAAAGACCATCCCTACAAACGAATGCGGTCTTTTCCATGTCAGCTTCATCCATGGCCACTTGCCAGTAACCACTAGCTAAGTCAAGGGTACAAAACCACTTGGCTGCGGACAAAGAATCCAAGGCCTGCTCTATCTGAGGTATCGGATAAGTGTCCTTGATGCTAAGATCATTAAGGCAGTGGTAGTCAATACGAAACCGCAAGGTTCTATCCTTTTTGCCGGCTAGTACTATTGGGCTAGCCCATGGGGATGCTGAGGGTTCGATAATACTGGTCCGCAACATATCGTTAACTTGTTGATGCACTTCTGCTTTATGAATGGGAAGACGTCATACCGTTTGACGTATGGGGCGATTATTGCCTGTGTCGATGGAGTGTCGCACAAGATGAGTTTCTCCGAGATCCATGTCTCCGGAGGAAAAACTATCGCGATATTTGTACAGTAGTTTCTGAATTTCGTGTTTCTGTGATTGCGGTAATCCAACTGTGGCACATAAATCATGTAAATGTTCGAGTAAATCATCAGTCATATGCTGTTGTGTGTTGGTAAGTGTAGGTGATTCCAATGAGATAATGTCCACTAAATGAACGCAGTGTACTTCTGGTTCAAGAGTTATGGGGGTCTACGTTGCCATTGAACACTCTAAAAGGTATATGTTCCTTATTAGTAGTGTCCACGATCATGCGGGGACCTGTGCATTGCGAGGCGATCATATAATCAGGGTCGACTTCCAGCATAGCGCTGTGTGTGTTGCTTCCTAACTTTGGGAGGTGGCCCACAAGATTTGCTCTTGTCCCGGCTAAACTGTGGTGGTACTTGATAATATCACCGCGCACGTGTCATATAATGACGAGGCCAGTCCAAAAGGTATTCGTCGGCCATGTATGTCGAGTTCCTGTTGTTGGCAATGTGTGATGGCTTCGCTGGCACTGAGAAAATCAGAGCCAAGGAGGGCATCGTTATGAATAGAGGCGATGACAACTCGCTGTATGAATTGCATCTCCTCTATTTGGATTACTATATTAACTACACTGGCCACGGGCACATCAGCCCCCATAGCCGTCTGCAGGTAAACGTTTGTAGGTTTAATGGGAGGCTTTTTATGAGGTGGGATGCTCTCATATAAGCGCTTGTTGAATACTGTGATTGAAGTGCCAGTGTCAACGGTGGCACTGGTGGAAACACCGCTAAACAGACAGGCACACCTGTATATCACTTTGCAGTGTGCCTGTGGAAGAGTTTCCAATGATACCACACGCGACAAAGGTGTCAGAGCGGAATCATTCAGTATATAATCGGTCTGTTTCTGAATGGCTTCTTTTAATGTGGTGGATGGCTGAGCGAGGAAGGGGCCAGTCCACCATCGTCGCTGCTGTGAGGGCTGTGGCAAAGACGGAGCTGGGGGGTAGGAATGATGATGGAGATGCTGCTGTTTCTGGATATGCAGTATTGGTGTAGACAGCACTGGGTATGGGATGATGGATAAGCTCTACCTGTGCGAGCCATTTCTTGCAATGCTTCATTGGATGCTTTGGCGAAGCACAGAAGAAACAGTGACTCCGCCAGGGACGTGTGTCTACCCGTCTAAGTCGGCGTTTACAAATCCACGAGGTGGAGTGAACCATTTCTCCCGAGTCGCTGCTGTCTGTGGATGCGGGAGATGGCATTGTGCGGGAGGGTGTTTTGCATACCACCAAGGGACACTGAGAATTCAGTGTCTTGGTGGCGGGACATGGTGCTTGTAAAAACGTTGTTTCAGCGGTGGTGCTAGAACATACCACTGGCGTTTTACAAAGGAAAAAGGCTTGTTATGTGCGGAGATAGAGGGGGATGGCGATGCTGCAGATGTGGGAGGCTCCGTAGGCATCGACATATGTGAAGCCGTGCATTTTGGTGTATGTGTAAAAGCTGAATTTGGTTGGTAATAGTTGGCCATCGAACAATTGTTGTACAGGGGCCACAGTTGAGCCGGGAAGCAAATATGGGCACCGAGGTGACTCTGCTATCGGTGCCCTTACGAGTGTGATGGCTTCTCCGGTTGTGGTGTGCTGTGGTCAGGGGCAGGCGTTATAGATGGAGGTCGGTTAGGACACCGTTCCCTCCAATGGCCTGGCTGACTGCATCCGAAACAGGTGTTTGGTGGCGGTGCGGTGTTGGTGGTGTTCGTTGTTCTATAACAAGTGGTGGCGAGGTTCGTGCTGACTGTGGTTACTAAATTTGTCAATGTTGA
>CM067367.1:76196136-76202393 GCA_034401795.1 Chaetoderma sp. LZ-2023a
TTGTTTCTCTCTATCTTAATACTTCTAATAACATAAATATTTCTCTAGTCTACCATAGAAATATAACATGGCATATCTACAGTACAGCTCATAAATAAGTTATAAGGTTGCCAAAACAAAACAATTTTGAACATGATGAAAGAAATGCTCTCTTGAATATTTTGAACATGATTGGATTGGAAGATAGGCAGCAATGTCTTCCAGTACAATTATGTTCAAAGTATTCAACAGTACGTTTCATTTTGCTTTGGAAACTGGCTAAGTATGTTTTGAGATACACAGTATTACTTTTTAGCGTTGGTCATGGTTTTAATGGAATGCTGACGAAAATAATCTTCTGAATGTGGTCATTGGTGTATATCCAGTGATGAAAGAAGCATTGCTCAGGCTGTCTAATGGACCTCTCCAGCTATAGTTATGCCCTGCCCATATCTATCTAAGCTCTACCCAGACTTCGCTCGTGTTTGAATCAATCGATCTATGAACTTCCTGATTATCTATTTCCAGAAAACTATACAAGTAAACTATTGAATATTTTAAAACCAATTTGACTTGGCGCTGTTGCTGCCTATGGCAGTAACAGCGTCTAGTTAAATTAGTTTCAAAATATTCAACAGTATGTTTATTAAATAGTAGAAACTCGTAGAAATTCGTACAACGTGTCGGACTATTAGTTAAAGACGGGCCATATAGAATTATTTATGACGTAATGATTATGACGTCATCCTACACGCGGCTTAGCTGATTATGACGTCATACGGCATCATTACTCTGGAAAGGTCCATTGCGGGATAATAGAGAATACTTTGACACAATCACGTACTTGTATCTCATGCAAGTCTCATATCAACATGTTGTATAGAAAATGTTCGCCTGTGTGCATCAGACATTAACATTTTCGCTTGAGAGAACCCTAAATATCAGGTCACACGGATAAAAATACCATCTCCATGTGGTCTACACGAGTATATAGCTCAAAATTCAAATAGCCATGGACCTAAACTCTAACTCGCCAAATTTAACCAACCATAGGGCAGATATGGGATATTTTAATACCATACAGCTAATATCGCATGGAGTTTATTATATACAGCACCAATTATCAGTCAACTTATAACAAGGCAATTCAACAGAATATGTCTTAAAACTCAAATGAGTGTTCATACCTGAGTCTGGGCTCTCGCATGGCCTAAGGAACCATCATATTGTTGTCCATGAGGTTAAGCGAAGTTGACTGTACAACTTGGTCTATTTTTAGAGTTTTTTAGTGTCCGGTTTTAGAGTAACCGTGTTGGATAGCTCACCTGGGTGAGCTTATACCGTCACAATATTTCTGTCTGTCTGTCTGTCTGTCTGTCTGTCTGTCTGACTCCGCCATCATGTACAATGACAATTTTGGCAGCAACATTCCTTTTCGGAATATCTTTTGGAGTTATGGCCCTTGTTAGATTTTCAAATGCTTGAGTCCTATGAGGCAAATACGTGTGTGGCACATTTCCTTAATTGTGGATGGATTAAAGCCATGTTTTCTACATTTGTTCCTTGAGGCAATGGCTACATGAATACGAAGCGGCCACGCCGTAAAGAACCGGAACTATGGATCTTTTTAAAATATCATTTGAACCAGTAGTCAGTGGTACATGACCCGTTTGGACAATAATGTCAGGGATGCTAATATATTTTCGCTTCCCCGCAAGATGGTTGCATGTGGCCATTTGCCTTGTTGGCAGATGGAATCTGTTGGAGTATTTGAACAATTGGTCAATGATATTGAGGATGGCGACATCATTGTTCAATGGTTCTTTTCCTGTTGGTCACTGGCGTCGAGGACACGAATATGTTTGCATTCCCTGCCAGCCTGTGACCATTGCCTCCATTGATAAACGGCATCCATTGGAGCACTTAACCCATTTTTAATAGTGTCAGAGGCAGCTGCCCTATCGGTTACTTGTACTTTCCCCGTTATTCAATGATCTTAAAGTCGCAAATATTTCCCGTTTACCAATTCTCCGTGACCATAACGTTATTGAAAATGTCATCTGTTATGCTTGGCCCATAAGCAAGTGATGCTTTCCTCGGTGGTATTTCCCGACCAATTCCTTTCCAGGGACCCTTGTCCCATTCGTCATTGTCATCATTTATACTCCCCGCTGCTTGTCATATTGATCAAGAGTGTAAATGACACTTGCTTCCCTGGTCATTAGTGCCAGGGATGATTGCCTCATCGGTTAATAATGCCAAGGACCCTTGCCCAATTGGTCCCTAATATCAGTTACATTGACAAATGACAAAGGGCGTTTCGCCCATCGAACAATTATATCTGTGACATTTGTGCTCCTTTAGTTACTGGTGTATGTACCATTTGAAATGACCGTCAGCTACGCTTACATCATTGGTCCATAGTGTCATTGCTACGTACCTTGTTGGTCATTAGTGGCAAGGATGTTTGAATAATTGATCAATACAGCTACCGAAATTGGTTCCATTAATCAATGGCATGAGTTACGATTGCCCCAATTCACTAATGGCAATTAACACATTAGACAATAGTGTCACTGACACTTTAGTCGTTAGTCGTTAGTGTTAAGGATGATTGCCTCATTGGTCAATAATAGCAAGGATCATTGCCCCCATTGCTCTACGACAAGTTATGGTGTTTGGTGTGCATTTGTTGTGCTTTTAGTTTGAGCGAGTAACACATGATACAGAACCGATACTGGGCCACTTCCGGGCCGTTTGTGCGTTATTAGCCCAGTATCGGCCCAGTAACATGCGTTCTCGTGGATATAAAGAAAATGTGAGCACTATGGTCGGTAGGACATTTATTATAGGAATGGACCTTTCCAGTTTATCCATCCATGACATGGCGTCATAATCAACGACGTGACGTGTAGGATGACGTCATAATCAATGATATTATGGCTGACGTAGATAAGTTCGTCACGAGCGCATACTTGGTGACGGACCAAGCGTTGTTGTACGAATTGTATGTTTACTATTTAATAAACATGCTGTTGAATATTTTGCTATATGCAGCAACAGCACCCAGTCAAATTAGTTTCAAAATAGTCAACAGCTTGCGTTTATAGTTTGCTGAAAATTGATAGTCACGTAGTTCAGGGATCCGTCGATCCAAACACCAGCGATGCGTGGGCGGCGCTTAGCTAGAGATTGGTGAGGCATAGCTAAAACTGGAAAGGTCAATTCAGTATGCAAAGTGGTAACACAAAAGTTCAAAAGTTATTATGACCAACTTCTATTGGGAACCCGACATTAGAGTATGAGTTCTTACTGGTTGGGGATCAATGAACACCGTCGTGCGTCTTTGTGTTATATTCTCATTGTTCATTCACCATCTAACAGCTCTTTCTAGACTATATGGTTGGTATCCCAATCGAAGTTGCTCACAATGACATTACGATACTAGTAGTATATGTTCCTGCCGTTAACGAGGGCGGGTGGGCGGACTGGGTACATGGGTGCATAAATATTTTATTTTAATGTCTATATATTGAATGTACACTTACCTTTAAACCCCATACCAATGTAGGAGCAGTTGTCGTAAGGTCATATACCATATGCCGAGCCAACGTTTTGTTAACTCGTTAAATTGAGTAATTCGAATGGATGATGTTGCAGACAAAAACAGACATTTCTTTCTAGTAGTTTGTTACACTTTCAGAAATAGTCGACGTACAGTACAGCTAGGAAATAAGTCCAAATGTTTCCAAAACAAAAGCCGAAACATCTTCGTTAGTACAGTTCTGAACACGACGAAAGGTACGATTTCTTGAATATTTTGAACACATTTCAGCTTGCCAGAGTATCCACCCATCATCTGACCTCGTATGACGTCATTATCAGCTCAGCGCGGGGTAAATTGACGTCACCCTCATTACGTCACAAAGGATTCCATAGAGACCGTCATCAACTCTCAGAGTCCGACACGTTGTAAAAATTGTATGTTTGTAATTCTTTGCTATTTAATAAACATGCTGTTGAATATTTTGACACTAATTTGACTGGGCGCTGTTGCTGCCTTAGGCAGCAAAAGCACCCAGTCAAATTAGTTTCAAAATATTCAACAGCTTACCTGTGTATTTTTTGGAAATTGATAGTCATGGTGTTCAGAGATCGATAGATCACAATACGAGTTAGGTGTGGGTGGAGCCTAGCTAAAGATGGGCGGGCAAACAAGATATTCAGAAGTAGGTCTATGTTTTATTTTGGTTTGGAAACGTTCTATGTTATTTCTGAGCTGTACTGTATCTCAAAAAATGGCTGCGATAAAGATGTGATTCTACGGCAGTTGTGCTGGGCAAGTTGATAAATAACGATCGCAGTCGATTTCTGTGGATTAGCTAAACAAACGTATCATCTGCTCAATTATTCCGTTGGACTGCTAATAAACACATGCGTCGAGTTAGACGACTACTGATTTAGTCCGAATTCATTTATATAACGCTATGTTGTCAATGGGAACATGCAGTAATTCTGAGGGCAATATACTAGGCCAATGCACATTTCTTTGCAAATAGATTATGCATGAGAGAGAGAGAGGAAGAGGAGAGGAGAGAGAGAGGAGAGGGAAGAGAGAGAGGAAGGAGAGAGGAGAGAGATGAGAGAAGGAGAGAGAAGAGAGAAGAGAGAGAGTAGAGAGAGAGAGAGAGAGAGAGAGAGAGAGAGAGAGAGAGAGAGAGAGAGAGAGAGAGAGAGCGAGAGAGGGGAGAGGGGGGAGGGAGGGGGAGTATATTAACGTATTCAGGAAGCGAGAATAGTTATCCAACAAGAAAAATGTGTAAACTGAGTCCCTGAATAACATAGATAATCTGTATAAGAATGGTCACTGGTTGGACTAATTCCAATATATTACGCTGCTGAAAGATTGGGGTCAAGATATAGAAATGGTGTACGGTCACATGCGGATGAGAATTCTGTATGGCATACTTTCATCCACTAGTTACCTTTTATAGCCGACTGAATTTCACCGTAAAAATACGTATACTAAGAATATCCATATGTTCCACTCCCCACAATGGTATAACTGTTATATATTTAGCGTTTCCCATTTATTGCCGTTACAGATGGGTCTGTATATGGCGATCAGTATTATTGATCACCGTCGCAGAATGCGTCTACATGTTGCTTACACCCGGCAGAAGGCGTGTTTTACTCGCAATTGTTTACTAAATTGACCATTATGTGAAAGCTGAATCGTCATTACGAAGAGAACGGTTTTAGTATAAAATAGTAAGTAAATTATTCATGTTTGCAATTTGTATCAGGTTACAAGCATCCGTCATATCACTTTGCGGCGGCCATTTCCCCTTCCTACACCTCAGACACAATAAATGCGAGAGCCAAATCTAAATCTGTGTCTATTCACTGTTGATGGCTCCTGTGCAAAACTAGCGAGCACCTCCACATCAAAATTTAACAACGGAAATACTTTGGATACGCGAACTAAGGATGTAAGAATGATACAAATAATGTTTTATAATTACTTATCCTCGCATCAACTCGATGACAATTGATTTAATGACAAGTATTAATCACGAATACATGTACTCATACGCTTATAAGCGGGAGTACATACACATACACAAATACACACACACTCTAGGACACACTCAATCGCGAGTGCGCGCACTCATGTACGCGCATACACGCATACGCCAACACGCACGAATACTAGAACACACGAACGTGTCTCAAAATGCTCACCATTTATAACAAACAATTGAATTTTTAAGGCACGCTTGACACACATAATTCGCACCGACATTTTTAATAACTAGGTAGTTTCAAATTGTATGTCGCTTCGCTACACAGTTCAACTCAGCCTTGTTTGTCCAGTGATAAAGTCCAAATACATAGCAACGTTGGTGTAGACTCCAGGGGTATCAACTCTAGCGCAACCACGCCCCAAATGACACGAGCCCAGCGAGTACCCACACACTTCGTTCACCTTATACATCAACGGCCCGCCAGAGTCGCCCTAACCGAAAAAGAAATTGGGAATTAATTAAAGTTGTGAATCAAGTAACACCATCCTTCTCGCAAGAAAACATGCGTACTCATATAGTCACAAACCAGCCTACTCACATAAACATACACGCGCGTCAGATCCATATCACAAAGACTGGGTGGTGTAAGTGGAGTGGATGGCGGGGTGGGGTGGTAAGGAGTCTTCGATCGAACGCGTGCCTTTCTTGTTATCGAGCCAGCGAGTGACCTGATTAACACACGTGTCATGC
>CM067367.1:76202893-76235027 GCA_034401795.1 Chaetoderma sp. LZ-2023a
TATTCAGGAAAGCGAGAATAGTTATCCAACAAGAAAAATGTGTAAACTGAGTCCCTGAATAACATAGATAAATCTGTATAAGAATGGTCACTGGTTGGACTAATTCCAATATATTACGCTGCTGAAAGATTGGGGTCAAGATATAGAAATGGTGTACGGTCACATGCGAATGAGAATTCTGTATGGCATACTTTCATCGACTAGTTGCCTTTTATAGCCGACTGAATTTCACCATAAAAATACGCATACTAAGAATATCCATATGTTCCACTCCCCACAATGGTATAACTGTTATATATTTAGCGTTTCACATTTATTGCCGTTACAGATGGGTCTGTATATGGCGATCAGTATTATTGATCACCGTCGCAGAATGCGTCTACATGTTGCTTACACCCGGCAGAAGGCGTGTTTTACTCGCAATTGTTTACTAAATTGACCATTATGTGAAAGCTGAATCGTCATTACGAAGAGAACGGTTTTAGTATAAAATAGTAAGTAAATTATTCATGCTTGCAATTTGTATCAGGTTACAAGCATCCGTCATATCACTTTGCAGCGGTCATTACTCCTTCCTACACCTCAGACACAATAAATGCGAGAGCCAAATCTAAATCTGTGTCTATTCACTGTTGATGGCTCCTGTGCAAAACTAGCGAGCACCTCCACATCAAAATTTAACAACGGAAATACTTTGGATACGCGAACTAAGGATGTAAGAATGATACAAATAATGTTTATAATTACTTATCCTCGCATCAACTCGATGACAATTGATTTAATGACAAGTATTAATCACGAATACACGTACTCATACGCTTATAAGCGGGAGTACATACACATACACAAATACACACACACTCTAGGACACACTCAATCGCGAGTGCGCGCACTCATGTACGCGCATACACGCATACGCCAACACGCACGAATACTAGAACACACGAACGTGTCTCAAAATGCTCACCATTTATAACAAACAATTGAATTTTTAAGGCACACTTGACACACATAATTCGCACCGACATTTTTAATAACTAGGTAGTTTCAAATTTTATGTCGCTTCGCTACACAGTTCAACTCAGCCTTGTTGTCCAGTGATAAAGTCCAAATACATAGCAACGTTGGTGTAGACTCCAGGGGTATCAACTCTAGCGCAACCACGCCCAAATGACACGAGCCCGGCGAGTACCCACACTTCGTTCACCTTATACATCAACGGCCCGCCAGAGTCGCCCTAAGCGAAAAAGAAATTGGGACTTAATTAAAGTTGTGAATCAAGTAACACCATCCTTCTCGCAAGAAAACATGCGTACTCATATAGTCACAAACCAGCCTACTCACATAAACATACACGCGCGTCAGATCCATATCACAAAGACTGGGTGGTGTAAGTGGAGTGGATGGCGGAGTGGGGTGGTAAGGAGTTCTTCGATCAAACGCGTGCCTTTCTTGTTATCGAGCCAGCGAGTGACCTGATTTAGATCCTAATTTTTAATGATTTTCACAACGTTTTGGGCAGGAATTCTGCGACAAATGGCTTTCTTTGCTTCTTCCCCCGTAGACTTTTTCTCTATTGCTTTCGTCTGCAACGTTCTGTTACATCCATGGGCGTCCGCATGAAGTTTTCCAGAGGGCAAACATATGTGTGCGTCTGTGCCTGTTGACCAGGCCGAAGGTGTCTGGAAGTCCTTCCATTGGAAATTCTCCAAATCTAGACATGCTCTGGGGCCCTCTCCTGTGTTTTGGAGGTAAACATCTAAAGATATGGACCCTGGTTTGGCTCTGTATACACGTAAAGGGAGTGCACACGATTTGTTTTTTCAGATCCGGGGGGGGGGCAAGTTCCCCCTTGTCACCCCCACCCTCACCCCACACACCCACAATGTGGCCGCCTATGTTCACATCCTTGGCCGTGTGCTCGTTCAGGCGCTTGCCTTAGGATACATAGATATGGTGATAGTTTTCCATAATACGGAATTTTGTCTTGTTCAGTCATCTCCCCCCCCCCCCACCCCCTTCCCCTCTCTCTCTCCCTCTCCCACCCTCTTTCCCCCTCCCCTCATCTCTCTCGCTCGCTCTCTCTCTCTCTCTCTTGCTCTCTCTCTCTCTCTCTCTCGCTCTCTCTCTCTCGTGCGCACTCTAGGTGAATGCAGGCGCTTCCCTTTCTCGTGGACTGTCCAAATACTATGTCATAGTAATCGCTTTTTAAAATTAAACTATTGATTTCTTTGATCATTACAGAAAGCAAGAGATAGCCTCTGAGCGTATTTGGTTTTTCAGAATATTTCTTGGAAGAACCACTGTATTATCTGTATCTCATGGAGCCTTCTCCGAACGTATTTTTGTCACGCACCCATCGCCTAATGTTTTAGTAAAGCCAGTATTCGCCTTTACCTACCGTACACGCGTCTCGCCCTCCTGTCAGCACACCAACACAGAGATTGTTCTGATTCACAAAAAATGTCCCATATGTGGATTCACATTTGGCCCTCTCAAGGAAAGGTATCTGTACTTCTTGCAATATGTCCGTTAAATCCCCATTTTCTGTGGGAAAATACGAGCATGTATTTTGACAAGCGAAATGTGCTATTGAGGCATTATAGATGGACGGACGGGGTTGGGTGGGTGGGCGGGCGGGCTGGCGAGTGGGTGGGTAGACAGCAAGCGAGTGGGCATGAGGGCATTGGCGGACTGAAATTCTGATATTAACAGATGGATTATCCCGGGTGAATGATGGTGTAGTTCGGATCGACCGGTCAGGTACTGGCCGTACCAGCTAAGCTGGGTACGCGCCGCCCGTCCTGGATTCGTTCCCTGAACACGGCCCCTGGGTAGAGCTATAAGCGTATATGAGCCTATGAGAGAGGTCACGTTATAAAACCGACTAAGTTCGTTAAAGCGCATAGTGCGCACGTTCACGCTTAATACTATTTTTGACAGAGCGCGTAATTTACGACCAAGATAGGATGACGCTTTTAGTGTATTGAGACTGTACAATGTAATCCTTTTTAGTAACTTGTTCCCGCCAAATCTGGCATTAATCAAGACCAGAATTCTACGGGCTTTCCAAATCTGTAAACCATTTCAAAATCGGTTAAGAAATGGCTGAGTTATCCAAGGAAAACCTCTTTTGATTATCTTCAAGGTATTGCCGTGACAGCATAACCACGTGTACGCAGCACTTCTACAACGTTCTAGAACATTCGACTGCGTTATTATTAGCTACGCGCTGATTGGCTGTTGCTCGACCGATGATTGGTTGGAGCCTACGCCTGTGACGTCACGAGTAGTATAAAAGGAGACGAGATCCAGAGCTTGAGAGCATCCTCGGCCAGGGGCCGATTAGGTTGGATTAGGTCAGCTACGATCGGCAAGGCAGGCATTACGCAGATCATTTCGGTTTCTATCGGCTTTTCTCCCGTAGCCAGCAGTAATCCCAACCCACCGCTCTAAAGCAATTGTGTATCTCCCGTTGTCACGGGAACATTTTTGGAACTTTTTGGATATTTTTCACGAATATCTCAAGAACTAACTCGGAACACGAACTTGCGGTGAGGCCTTACATGGTCTGAATATGTGATTCTACAGATGTAGAGGCAGCGATGTTCTTTGGTGGATGACTCGCCGGATCTGCCGGCCACGCAAAAAAGTGGTTATTCAGCCGTCCCGCACTGATGTCGTGCAGGTCTATTTAAACTTTTTGACCGCAGCAAAGTAAACTTTGCCCGGTACGTCTTCAGAGCTGGCTGACGTACTCCGCACCGTTAAGCTTAGTTATGTATCTTCATCTGCATTTAACAACCCCCACTCATGATTGGGTTGTTGACAACCTCCATCCATACCATCGGTATATTGGAACCTTCGTCATAGCAGTAATGCTATTGTATCTCTTACTGACTACTCGTTAGACATTCTGTATTGTGATTACAGTCCTGAGTTCGATCCGCTCCCATCATGAGCTGCCTGCGGGAATCCTGTTTGCGGAAACCAGCCTGCAGGAACTTTCCAGCTTCCAGCTAATGCATCAACTCACATCAAACTAAGTGTGACGTATCAATTTCAGAAACACGATAGCTCAGGCTTAAGAATGGCTACCGATTATTCAAGTAACTATACTTGTCATTTTTAATTATCCCGTTAATTACATCTTTGATAATTATATCGTATCTGTATAAACGGTCCCGATGACTAAAAGGCACCGTAACGGTCTTAGGACCGCTAGTTATAATTTCTGTATCTGTTTATAGTTATTCTTTATTTTCTGTAAGGTGTTTTCGCTAACCGCACCGTAGTACGTTCCTCAACCTGTACTATATATATATATATCTTCGATATTCAGTAATTTCCTAGTTTCCGCAGATCCAGAATTTGATCAAGTCTGGATCCGAGTTCTTTCATCCAGATCATGACCGGCGTCTGGACGGCGTGTTAGAATTTGAGCCAAATCGAATCAGATATGGACAAGTTAACGCTTTTGTCACGGAAAAACGAAAAACGAAAGACCGATCGGCCAAGCGACCGACCGACCAAACGAACGACTAAGGCTCATGGAGGTTTATTCAGCTCTACCAACAGCTAAAAACATGGCTCGTATGAATACATCTACATAGGGTGCCTGTGTCAATACAATGGAACACATCCTAAGAAAGCCAACCTACCCTGCAGAGCACCCCATCCAGCCACGGTGCCGGCACTGTCTGGTGTGTACTCCTGGCCGCTAGGTGGCAGGCATATTGGACTGACACAATTAAAGTCGGCATATGTAATGGCAGGAATTTTCAAAATAGCGATATCATTCTCTAAAAAGACAAGATAGATAAGATAATATGGATAATTTATTTAGGTATACTTTCCGTTCCTCGTCCATTTTCTCAAAATCTTTTAGGTTAATTATCCATTTATGAATATAATAATAGAGGGATCCATTTCCAGATATGCCCGCCCATTTCTAGCTATGCCCCGTCCATTTCTAGCTATGACCGGCCAATTTCTAGCTATTCCCGCCCATCTCTAGTTATTCTCGCCAATTTCTAGCTATGACCCGCCCCTTTCTAGATATGCCCGCCCATTTCTAGCTATGCCCCGCCCATTTCTAGGTATACCCGCCAATTTCTAACTATGGCCGCCTATTTCTAGCTATGTCCACTAATTTCTAGCTATCCCGCTCATTTCTAACTATGCCCGCCAATTTCTAGCTATCCCGCTCATTTCTAACTATGCCCGCCAATTTCTAGCTACACCCGTCCATTTCTAGCTGGGCCTATGCCACTATGGCACGCCTGTTTGTGCGCGAGTTGGGATCAATGTATATACTTTGAACCCTGAATTCACAGAATCCCAATTTCAAGGTACCTATACAGATAAGCGTTTCAATATTTTGAAACTAATTTGACTGAGAGCTATATTGCTGCCTGTGGAAGCAACAACTCGCAGTCAAATTAGCCTCAAGATGTCCAACAGAATGTTTATTAAATTGTACGGTCTTTCTTTATTCATCAACGTGACTAACTTTTTATGTTAATTTCATGTTTTGGTCAGTCGATTAAATATTTTGTTACAAAGTCGATAGAATCGCGGTAGCTACGGGTTCCGGATGTTTTCGAAATTTCGGATTTTTCTGGACTCTTCACACCATTTCTTTTTTCAAAGTTTGTATCAAATCAGACCAGTACTTTCCGAGGTATCCACAGATCCAGAATTTTCTTTTATCCGGATTTGAGCCAAATCGGATATGTAGTTTTTGAGATGCACCTCAGAATAGGCTTTTGTGACTGACTGACTGACTAACTGGCTAATGGACATGCCAGTTTATTGATAGCGGCTAAAATGTCAAAAAGCTGATTCTTTTGCAAGACTATAGGGCGTCATACTTGTTTGTATCTCAAGCTGATTGAATACTTGCCACTGCAATTAATAGGAATGTCGCTGAATATTTAAAGAGCAATTGACGTCATAAGACGTCATAATCAATTACGTCATGAGTGACGTTGATAGGTTAGTCATGAACGCTTAATTGATGACGGACTAAGCGTTGTTGTACCAATTGTATGTCTTTACAACTTAATAAACATACTGTTGGATATTTTGAAACTAATTTAACTGAGCGCTGTTGCCATAGGCAGCAACCGCACCCAGTCAAATTAGTTTCAAAATATCTAACAGCTTACCTGCATAGTTTTCTGGAAATTAACATTCAGAGAGTGCATAGATCGATCCATCCCAACCCAGTCAGACAGTGGGCGGAGCTTGGCTAGAGATGGACGTGGCATAGGTAAAAATGGAATCCTCCATTAACTACTGCAGTGGGGTCAGACATTGGTGTTGAAGATTTGCTACCAATGAATCATACACAAGGAAACTGGAAACGTTCATCATTATACCACCTACCCGTCAAAGGCCTACATTAAAAAATGCTTGAAAATAATTACTTTTGGAGCCTTAAATTGTGTACTTTAATAAAAATGAAGCCAAATAAAATCTTAGCATACGATGATTTCATTATGTATAAGTTTATATAACATTTTAGTTGTGAAGTTGAATTATGGATACGTATTACGCTCATGACTGTAACTTGGGACAAGAAACATGGACCAGAAAACGGACCGATAATTGCAAGTGCGGGATGTTTTCAAACTACTGCAGCTACAGAACACAGTAGCCTATATCATCATCATCATCATCATCATCATCATCATCATCATCATCATCATTATCGTCATCGTCATTGCCGACAATGCTTGTTACAAGATCAACGTTCATATTTAATTTTCATCTGATTCACCATGACTCGTTTGCTCTGAGGCTCGTTAAAGGTGATGTTTACAAAACTATGCGAATAACCTTGATCTTAAACTGAACATCATATGAGATCCTATGCACATATACCTGGGAATCTAATCTGGTCAATAACCCTTAAATGGCTAATTTTGATTAATAATATCAAAATATTAGCTTAGTGAATGTCCATTTGCAGGCCAAGCGAAGACTACTTTTGAAAATTTACCACTGGAATGAATGTGTCGGTTATCAAGCCAGTTATTCCAGTTTTAAATTTTCAAGAATAGTCTTCTTCTGGTCTGTAAATGAGCATTTCCCAAAACCGCTCCAAAACTGTTTTGATCGGCTTGGGTTTTAAAAGGTTAAGTCCGATTTGATTCATGCTTACGATAAGTCTGAGAGCTGTAGTCGGTGTGAACGGTGTAGCTTATGATCTGTAGTTTTGTTTCCTCATTCACGGAGAATCCACGGTTATACTCACCGACAGCAACACTCACCTGACTAGCGGAAGATACTTCGCTGAACAAATCAAAATAATATCATATTCTATTTAGATATAATGTCCAAAAAAATATAAACATTTCTTCCCGTTTGTATTCATATTAACCATTATATTCTTAAAACCGACGTGAAAAACAATCTACGAAATAGGTATTATGATGAATATTTTGAAATTATTGTGACAGTGAGAGCATTGCAGCAACAGATTCATGTCATATTCGTTTTACAATATTCAACTCCTTACCCGTATATGGGTCTGAAGAGTGAAATGGAACGCCACGGGATCAGAGGTGTAAACCAATGCCTACTCTATATTTACAAAACTATTTTGTTTTGTGAAGTCATGTTTAACCTTTGTTAGGCACTTTATCCCGAACTATATCCTAATTCCTGAACCCTACACTTTGCCAATATCCCATAGATTCATTCACAGTTGAACCTGAAACAGTATAAGTACATGCGTGTATACCTTAGTAGGCGTAAAAACTAATTTTATTAGAGCAACTAAATGTCCTACTTACAGAAGACAATGGGCAGCAGTGACTACAGTGGACTCGTCTACCAGAGCTCCACCACACAAAATCGTATTAGCATACACAGCTATCATCCAGGGGTACTCGCATTCGTCTGCATTGCTTCCACCAACGAGTCGTTTTCTGCGTCTTCTGGCCGAGGCATCAATATCACTGATCCCACAGGCTGGGTCAATAAATGATAGTGATCACATGAGATGGCCGACATGCATTCAAATATGATACCATTTTACCACACTTGTGTCAATATCGTCAGAAGACACTAACTTGTTATTCATATCAATTAACCGTTAGATGCTCAAGATTTTTAAAAGGAAATTATAGCTCATTCCATATTAACAATATGAACCTGGTTGAAAATGCAACGAAGTATTTTCATTGGCCGTTACCGTGGAAAAGTAATTTAAAATTGACCAGTCAGAATACGGTCGTCCTAGCGGCACATCATATCACTACGCCGATGTCTACATCATGACGTAGAAATATCGCTTGTGACGTACCATAGTATATAAAATATTTTTCAATTTATATTGTTAGATATGTAAATAAATAAGCTTTGATTATTCTTCTCATAGGTTAGATTCAAGTACTATATTTGTCGCTGTAAGACGTCCAATGTACTAGTTGCCAGGTGTGATTGGCCGCCATTGACAATCGTACGCTAATGGAAGGTCTAAATGGGGTTTCGTTGATTGACGCTATTGGAGAATGTCAAAATTTCAGTTTATATGATAAAAGTTATCTCAAACTTGGTCCCATTTAATACCACTATTATGAACTTTGTCAAAAATTATCACATTGCACTCCGCTAACGCTAGTACACGGTGATAATTTCTAATTGGTTTGATAACAGTGATATTAAATGGGAGCTTGTTCGAGATCCTTTATATATAATACACAGGGATGACTGAGTGTCAGACTAGACGGGGATTGCTAATAATGGAACTGGTTATAAAAAATTGATGGTTTTTGGTAGGTACAGCTTACCGACATTCTGGGGAAAGTTTCCATTCATAAAATCCAATCGATGGCTGAAAAAAATAACTGAAAGATCAAAACATGAAATAGAATGTAACATGATATGATTAAGACTTTATTCAGTAAATGATGTATAGTGAAATTCTGTGAAGTAGAATCCTAGTTGAAGAGATATTCAGTATTGAACTGGTATAGCTCTAAACCACGAAGTATTCACCCTGAGTTCTGATGATCAAGTGATTTGTAAAAGCAAAGGCTTCCTTATATACTAGGCTGAGCTGTCAATCAAAAATCATGATTGAATTTGATTGGACGAGCGGTAAGCACCCCTAACGATTGGCTACGGAGAAATCACCTACATTCATGCTTGAATTTGATTGGACGAGTGGTAGGTGCCCCTAACGATTGGCTACGGAGAAATGAGGGGGAAACTATGATTAATGATCTGGTGTAGATGCACTAAGAAACCTCAGTTGTACTTAGAAGTACACCCGCACTCATGAGTACAGAAATGAGCGGGAAGGCTATGGGTTGACTAAGGAGAAATGAGCAGGAGAGCCATGGGTTGGTTAAAGAGAAATGAGCAGGAAAACTATGTTTAATGATCTGCTGTAGATGTCCTAAGAAAACCCAGTTCTTCTTAAAACTTCACTTACACTCATGAGCACAGAAATGAGCAGGGAAAGCCTGATCAGTGAGCTATTAAGAAAACTATGACTCAGCCACTTCTACTGTTCTTTTACTTAAATTATTGTATTTTGAAAATACCTTGCTCACAGAGAGCGTGTTGCGTATCACGCGCTCACAGAAAGCGCGCTACGTATCACGTGGTCATGGAGAGCGCGTTCTATATCACTCACTCATAGAGAGCATGTTCCATATCATTCGCTGACAGAGAACGTGTTGCATATCATCCACTCACAGAGAACGTGTCGCGTATCAGCACTCACTGAGAGCGCATTAGATGTTCATGCTTACTGTCTGATCATCACATATTAACTCTCTGGATGTTAAGTTCTTGTGGCTATTATATTCCATGGGTTATATAGCTGAACTGCCTGAATATTTTGAAGGCAATTTGACTGAAAATTATTCCTAGTTAAGCTATCATTGACTTTCAGTCAAATTATTTTCAGAATATTTGGCCAGGTTACAAGTGTTTACCCATTGAAATTATTTAGCCGATGGTTCGCACTCATGAGAGTCAGCCTTCACGATATAATGCTGTATACTGGAAGAGAAATACTGTCTAATATATATAGCTGCATTCATCCAAACCTTTTCAACTCAAACTGGTACAGATAGAATACTATTAACCGCACAGCATATGTATTAGCCAGCATCCCTCTGCTCTGATGTAAAATATGATAACTTTCACCACTTCACCATGCTTATGAGGTGTCCATGTCATTCATTATAATTAGATCTACAGTTTTGGCACCCCATTTTTAGATTTCTATATGATGAAAAGATGAAGTCTATAGAGATGAATGCTAAAGCTGAGGATGGGAAGAATGAGAGGAAGGAGAAGGGGGGTGATAACGAGAGAGCGGCGGGAGATGTCTAATTAACAAAAGTTTCACAATCAAGGTATTATTTTTCATTTTTTAAAAGGTTGTTTTTGTAAATGTGATACATTCAACCAACGTGTTGTCATACCATGAGGAGTACATTTGCACTTAAAAGAGGATAAATTATCACTTCTCATTTGCCAGTTATTGCACCAAAATTTTGCCTGCGAGAATTTCCCGCCGAAATTGGAGAATGTTTTCTTCTGACGGGTGGGTGCTTTTTCCATGATAGGGTGGGGAAATATTTGCACCTTTTTGGCTTGTATAAAAGATGGTATAAAAAGGAACCTAATTTTTAGTAGTGTGATCACTCTTGAAGTAAAACTATTTAAAATGGATTCTAGTTTAAGAAATAGTGCCATGGCTGGTACTACGCGAGATTTTCCGATCAAAATTTTGGATGATGAGACCGAGGAGGAGAGCGCCATACAGCTGTACTATACTTCCTCGGCTCTAAAACGTCACATAGGAAATGTTGATGAAGTGGATGAATGTAGCGATAAGAAGGAGAAAATTCCTGAATATTTGGAGAGTTTTGAAGCATTATCTCCAACGATAGATCTCACTGTAAATGATGGAGCAATATCTTTTAATCTGAACCAAAAACTAGCCAATATTACAAGTCCTGGCTTCATAAGAGTGGAACCGGTCATCGAAGATAAGAAAAATCATGTCAAGACCGACAGAAACTTCGATCATGCCCTGATTCAAAAAATTCTGGATGAGTTTATGGCCGTTGATAATCCTCCTCCTGTTGTACGTAAGTAAATAGAAATAATATACTATTCATTACAATTAATTAAAGTTTAAGAAGTGTAGAAGTGAATTTCATTTTCAAATAGAAATTTAACTCCATTGATAATAGAATTCCCTGTTTTCGAAGTTAAAGGTATAACCAATAGAAATTTTGAAAAAACATCAATGACAAAAAGCAAGTATCTTGTATTGTCATTTTCTTTACTGAGTGAAACCATGTTACTGAGATCCATTTGCCAGAGCTGATCAACGACTGACACTTTAATTCTGTCATGTTCAAATCTCACTCTATTTGGTTTGTGTAGAGTGTACACTCTCTGACTAGATAACCATTCTTGAATTCAGTCACGTGAAATCGTCCCTTTAAAAGACTTGAATATCTTTTCAACACCACTAAAACTAGCTGGATGTTTTGTGTTATAATATCTCTTAGAAAGTTTTCTCAATATGTTCTATCCAGTATTGTAGACCTTGTTAGAGACTTAGCCATGATAGAGGTTTTTTAGTTCTAGATAAGAGCTTTCTAGGGGGTTGCTTTGATTTCACTTGTCCTGTATGTGGTTCGGGTGAGGGACTTGATGGCTTTCTATGAGAAGGTTTTTCTCGAGCTCGACTTCTATGTCCAATGTTCGGGTCTAGAATATCATTCCAACTTTCTACATTCCCAATCACTTGATGTGGTACATTTACAGAACGTAAAAAATCCTATTCACTCGATCATCAGAACTTCTTGATGAATGTTTAGCCGGTTGATATCCTGAGTTTGACACACGTGCTATGAGATCAACTAAGTTGCCACCCGGGAAAGATTCCCCATTAATTGAGACTTGGTTATTCTTATTAACTTGAATCCCCCCGGTTTTCTGAAGGAATTTAAGTAATTGCTCCCCTTTATCATGTGATATTTTAGATAATAGACGTGAAGACTCTAGAATAATCTCATCTGAGATTCCGGTTTTTACACTGTCACCAATATCTCCACCTGATAACCTGTTGTAATTTGGAGTAGAATAATCAACTGATACCGGCTGATTTCCCATAGAAACCCCTGACTGTTCATAGAACATTCTAAATTTCTGAAGTGCTTCTGAGTAAAGATCAGCTTTTGATGATGCCTGAATATTATGTCTAACCAAGATTCTTCTAATTTCATCATCTAAACCTACAGTTTTACGTATATATGGATTGGTATTCACTAGGTTTATTTTCGACTCTGTATGTAGACTGTCAAGTAGTTCATAAGGAACAACTGCCATCTTCTATACTGACTCCATTTTTTAACTCAGTCCGAAGATTTTACCAATTGTCGGAAGAATTGCACCTAAAAGACTTCCCAGGAATCCACCTTTTTGTAAAATGCTTCACCTCTTTTGAAGACCTAGTTAACGACGTAACCCCAACTCATATCTTGCTAATTTTGTATGGTTTTTGCTAGAGAGCTTAATGTTACCATGTAGCACATTCAGACAACACTCACAAATGGTTTTAATTAACACTTTATCAGCGTTTCTTATCATTATTCTCCTAACAAATGGAGATGCCTTCGCCATTTTTCATAGGATCACCTTGTATTTCATCATATTCTTTCTACCCATTCTGCTTCTTCTTCTTCTTCTTCTTCTTCTTCTGTCTATAAATTATACAAGTCTCATGTGGTAAAAGCTTGCTTCTTAATCTTAGAGTATCTGGGGGTGTTCTGTTTCAAGTCTATAAGTAGAAATAAGAAGGGCTGTTCAGTTGCATCCTTATAAACCTCTTGTAAAAAATTACCATTTCCTGGAAACATCTGTCTAGCAAGAACACTTTTACTTGATACGTCACGTGAGTCCTTAATGAGTATGAGATAATGACAGTTAATCGAAATATCCCTATGTTCTCGACTTTTATGGAATAGATTTTGGACAATATGAATAACACTACAGTTTTCATGATGGGAACGCTTGGTAAAAAGTTTTGTAACTCGTTCATCAACACCTTCCATTAAATCATCAATAACAATGAGTGTAGGAGTTACTCGATCAAGGTCGAAGTTAAAGTCTTCTTGAAATTCAACATCATTTTGAAGTGGCATGTAACTGTCCTGCCAAGCTCCATAACACCAAATTACCTGGGTAGGACAGGGATAGAATATATGTTTTTTTATTGATCAGTTGTTTAACCAGCTCTGTCTTCCCTGACTGAGTTGGACTAGCAAGTATTATATTTGCAGGATGAGTAAATTGGATCATTATTCTTTCTCTCCACTACCCCTTTTCTTCTTCCTTGAAACTCTTTCTTATAATAAATAATCATAAAGACAATTGTTGGATATATACTTGTTTTAATATTCAAAATCAATAATATATAATCAGTAATATTCAAAATCAGTAATATATAATACAAAAAGGAGCCAATTAGCAATGTGAAATGAAAAAAATAATCAGTGTAATAATTAATGTAATAAATAATATAATAATTAATATAATAATTAATATAATAATCAAGATGGTGAAATTATTAGGTACTCCCACGAATTTTATATGTCTCTTCAATAACTTCACTCAACCAATCAATGTCTAAAGAGTTCATCTTTCTGTCTAAACAAGTCTGGATTTAAAATGAAATGAGCTGAAATACATCCAATGATAAATTTTCTATTGCTAAATCACTATACTCCTGAATGAAATCGATTGTTCTGAAATTATAGGTTATCCCACAACATGTATGTTCACGCTGACTCGCTCTGTCATATGTCAGGCATAACAGTTCTTACGAATCTGGACCGACATCTCGTCAGATAGAATACTTGCAAAGGATCGTACAATAATCTCCTTCTCCTCTTTGTCAGGGTAATAATGCCAGAACACATTACCCTCGCCGTTTTCGAAAAGAGCACTCCCCTTACATAAAGGGCACTTGATATCTAAATCCGTATTTAATGGGTTTGGGTTGTTCATCTCCCACACTATTCACTGAATTACAGTCTCGTATAACGGAATCGGACGGTTGTATGCTACTATTCTCAGAAAATAGCATATTGACTCCATCAGGCGTATTACTTACACTGTCACAAGCCATAGGAAGTATTGTATCATGAATCATTATTTCTTTCCATATTTGCTCACGAGAATCATCAGGCTCGCCAGCCTCATCAGGCTCATTAAGATCCATGGGCATTCTAATTCCGAAAACGATATTCAATAGCTTGCATGAAAATGTATGCTCAAAAGTCGTATTTAGTTGAGTACTCCCCTTAAGAAATCACCATTTTTTAATGGCATAGGCTTTGTATGTTGGTTGTGTGGAAATTAGTACTCTAAGAACAATCATATGTACAGGTAAGATAGAATGAATAAAAAGAGGAGAAGAGGAAGGGATAGTGTCTAAGGGATTGACACGCTCATTCCCATCTAAGGAACTGTATAGAAACTTACTCTCTTAAATCTAAAGTTCGTTCTATCACCCCTCCATTAAAATCTCTCAACTTTTTTTCCAATATAGGTGAAATAATACTCTCTAAAGAAGCTATTCTTTGTCTAAATCACCAACGATCTAGGGCAAGTTCCATCCAAAGACTTCCATTCCTACATTCACGAGATCTGATAGTATTCAAATCCACCCCCCCCACCCCCCCCCCCCCCTATCTCGATGATGACGATTTTATTAGAAAATCTTACACTCTTCATGATACAGGTGCAAACTTGTAAGTTGTTTTTTCAGGGAGTTATAAATAGACTCTTAAGTGGCTAATATGGAAAAAACCTGCTGATGTTTCCAGAATATTCCTGTGCGTCATCATTCTATTTTGAGCTCATGAAATGATCGAAAATATTGCTAGAGCACTCTCTGAACATGCTGTTCAGTTGAAAATATTGCTAGAGCACTGTCCAAACACGCTCTAGCTATACTACTCCCGCTCATTTCCCCTTAACCAATCCATAGCCTTCCCACTCATTTCCCCTTAGCTAATCCATAGCTTTCCCACTAATCTCTGTACTCACGAGTGTGGGTGTACTTTTAAGTACAACTGAGGTTTCTTAGTACATCTACACCAGATCATTAATCATAGTTTTCCCCCTCATTTCTCCTTAGCCAATCGGCAGGGGCGTCTACCGCTCGTCCAATCAAATTCAAGCATGAATGTGGGTCATTTCTCCTTAGCCAATCGTTAGGGGCGCCTACCGCTCGCCCAATTAAATTCAAACATGATTCTAGGTCATTAATCATAGCTCTCCCGCTCATTTCCCCTTAGCCAATCCATAGCTTTCCCGCTCATCTCTGTATTCATGAGTACGAGTGTACTTTTAAATACAACTAAGGTTTCTTAGTGCATCTACACCAAATCATTAATCATAGTTTTCCCCTCATTTCTCCCTAGCCAATCATTAGAGGCGCCTACCGCTCGTCCAATCAAATTCAATCATGAATGTAGGCCATTTCTCTGTAGCCAATAATTAGGGGCGCTTACCGCTTGTCCAATCAAATTCAAGCATGACATTTGATTGACAGCTCAGCCTAGTATGTAAGGAGGACTTTACTTTTTCAAATCACTTGATCATCAGAACTCAGAGTGAACACTTCATGGTTTAGAGCTATACCAGTTCACTACTGAATATCTCTTCAACTGGGATTCTACTCCACAGAATTTCACTATGCATCTTTTGCTGAATAAAGTCTTAATCATATCATGTTACATTCTATTTCATGTTTTCATCTTTCAGTTATTTTTTCCAGCCATCGATTGTTTTTTACCAATGGAAACTTTACCCAGAATGTCGGTAAGCTGTAGTTACCAAAAACATTAATATTTTTATGGTGGAAGGTATAATAGCGGGACGGGTGTGGATAGATACATCAGAGCTGTCCCTACCCCAAAATATTCAGACCCATGGAATAGAATATCTGCAAGAACATAATGTCCAGAGAGTTAATACATGATGATCAGACAGTAAGCATGAACATCCAACGTGCTCTCAATGAGCGTTGATATGCAACATGCTCTCTGTGAGTGGATGATACGCAACACGCTCTTTATGAGCAAAGTATTTTCAAAATACAATAATTTAAGTAAAAGAACACTTTTAGAGTAGAAGTGTCTGAGTCACAGTTTTATTAATAGTGCATTGATCAGGGTTATCCCTGCTCATTTCTGTACTCATGAGTGTTAGTGAAGTTTTAAGAAGAAATGAACTTTCTTACCACATCTACACTAGATCATTAATCATAGTTTTCCCGCTCATTTCTCTTTAGCCAATCCATACCCTTCCTGCTCATTTCTCTTTAGCCAATCCATAGCTTTCCCGCTCATTTCTGTACTCATGAGTGCGAGTGTACTTTTAAGTACAACTGAGGTTTCTTAATGCATCTACACCAGATCATCAATCATAGTTTTCCCCTCATTTCTCTGTAGCGTTAGGGGCGCCTACCGCTCATCCAATCAAATTCAAGCATGAATGTAGGTAATTTCTCCTTAGCCAATCGTTAGGGGCGCTTACGGCTCGTCCAATCAAATTCAAGCATGATTTTTTATTGACAGCTCAGCCTAATATATAAGGAAGACGTTGCGTTTTAAAATCACTTGATCATCAGAACTCAGTGTGAACACTTCGTGGTTTAGAGCTATACCAGATCACTAATGAGTATCTCTTCAACTAGGATTCTACTCCATAGAATTTCACTATACATATTTTACTGATTAAATTCTTAATCATATCATGTTACATTCTATTTCATGTTTTCATCTTTCATTTTTTTTCCCAGCCATCGATTGGATTTTACGAATGGAAACTTTACCCAGAATGTCGGTAAACTGTAGCTACCAAAAACCATCAATTGGTGGTCTGGAGGGGTGGGGATAGATACATCAGGGCTGTCCCTACCCCAAAATACTAACCAACGCTGATCGGTAGGCGCCCATCTTTGATTGGTTGAGAGCTTTGTGATGTCACTTCATTAGCATATTGAAAATAGATTCCTCCCATGCCCATATATGGAAGTGGGCGTAGAAAAGATGAGTGACGTCACAAAGCTCTCGACCAATCAAAGTGGGCGCCTACCGCTCGGTCTTACTACTAGTGTGTGATGTCATGTAAGTGTCAATGCGTTATATTCTTAATTATGTAATAATCAGATTATAGAATACTTTGAAACTAATTTAATTCCTTTAAGATCATCCACAAATCATGTATTTACCTGTTGGTGTAATTAAGGATTCGTTGGGTGCTGGTATTGTAGGTGCTGCGGTCGTCGTCGTCGTTGTTGTTGTTGTTGTTGTAGTTGTTGTAGTCGTCGTTGTCGTAGTTGTTGCCTCTGTGGTGGCTGGAATTTGTTCCGCTTCTTCTACAGTTGCTATAGGTTATGTAGTTGTTGTTAGATTCATTAATGAAATATAAATTAATAAATTATACTCTTCTATTTTTTTTACACATTCAACCCTAAATACTCGATATAACAATGTATAAACTAGACCTTTAGATAGGGCAGTTACTGTTTCAGTATACGTGCATGTCTTTGAAATATAAGAAAGTGATCTTATCAGCATGTTGAATATTTCAAAACTAAGTCCCATGTGCATTTATTATGACGGCATTGGTTTACGATTCAAGTAAATAATGCCTCTGGGACCATTATTTTGAGATATATTTAGGCGCATAGCTATACTTGCATATTCATCAGCGAGACCTATTTGCGTAATAACAGTTCATTAACACGTCTAGGACTCTAGATATGTATAGCTGTGTAACCTGGGAAACACAGCCTCTGCGTGTCACCGGCAGGAGAGGCGGCAAGGTCCGTCAATTGGATGAGCACATGCGCTCACCTGTGAAAGTCATGAAACATCTAATTGCATCTCCAATTCTGGAGGAATTATTTACCTTCCGTTGGCCATGAGATTATTCTATGTACCCATCTTCAGTTGAAACGTCTACATGACATTACCAGCTCTAGTCAAAGGTATGTAGATCAAACACATTTGCATTGGCATCATAATTGTATTTATTAATACTAGCAGTAATTGTCATGGGCCCCTGGTCTCTGGACACGCGTGGGCCCCCATCTCCACCGCACCCCACCTCTTAAATGTACCGCCATCAAATCTCACCTTGACATAACCACTATATCCCGATGTGCAATCCTGATGGTACAATTACTGATCTAGATAACTTCCAGCCACACCTCGCTCGTGTTGGGATCGATCGATTCCTGAACTACCTGACTATCAATTTCCAGAAAACTATACAGGCAAGCTGGTGAATATTTTGAAACTAATTTGACTGGGTGTTATTGCTGCCTATCAAATTAGTTTTAAAATATTCAACAGCATCTTTATTAAACAGTAAAGCCATGCAATTCGTACAACAGGGCGTAGTCCGTCACCAATTATGCGTTCGTGATGTACTTAGCTACGCCATTATGACGTCATGTAGTTGATTATGACGTCATATAATGGATGGATAAAATGGAAAGGTACATTCAGAAGTAGGCCCGCTGATTAATCAATACAATATACAGGTATGGTGGTAAATAGAGTATTATTTTCTAATTAGATGCATTCTCCGCATAATGTGTTGCGCGATAAATAGCAACCTTTATTAATAATTGCAGTATTTATCTTACTACGCAAAGTCGCATGCATCATAGTAACCCTGTGACAGATATTTGGATAGACTAATGGGCCTATCCGCGGCATATCAGTCTATTCAAATCTCTGTCATAGCGTCGGTTGCGGGTCAAAGTGGTCTGTCAGAGCAGAGTCGGACTAAAACCATAAACGTTCCACTGGGAGGGATGAAGTATTACTAAGCTAGCCAATACAAATAATCTTCCTGAAGTAATCAATGGCATGCTGCTATATCTTACTTAACAGCTCATAGAATAGTGACTTTAAGTTACATATCCTGTATATGATCTGGAGAAACATAATTACACGTGCTCTAGAGAACAAAACCCCAGAAGCATGTAGTCAAGTAGAAAACATTAAAAAAACATGGTCTGCACTTAAAGTTTCGTACAAATACGAATCTATTACGTTAAACTGTAGCGTTAGATGTTTAGTGTAGGAATATGATGCACCCCCCCCCCACCCTTGGCATCATTGGGAACTTGTTTTAAAGACGCCAGTAGCCACCCGTTTTTAATGGAATATCTATTATGTAGGTCGAAAAGGGTGTTCGCGTTAACATCTGAAGTTTTGGTATCAAACTAAGGCCAATGACACAGAGATTGTGGAAATATGGTTTACAATAAGAACACTCGTGCACATACGTTAATGGCAGGCCAGGAATCGTAATTTCAGGTCAATCGCAGACTACATAAAATAAAGTCTACATACGTACTACATAAAATATTATTAAATATTCCAATTTCCGACTGCAATTAAAATATTTCGACAATATATATAGACATCGTGAAGTGGTAATTGATTAACCATACACCTAAACCTACTTATGATTCTATTGCCGTCTTCAAATATCGGATGTTAGATTAAAAGTTTTACTTTTCTCGGGTTTAAACACATCTACAGCATCATGGCGTAATACGAATGTTTCTTCCAGTTTAACAAACACGCTGGTTTCATTAATGGTGGGCAACAGAGAATCAATAAAATAATTTCTCACAACATCGCTCGGAATGATGAACTTCACGTATATTGGAGGGGAAGATTAGAAGATTATGCGAAGTGCGAACCTGAAAATAACATTTCATAAGACAAGTGTTTCTACATACACTTTCTCATTTCTAAGAAATCATCAAATGTAGCTGGTTTAACATATTGATCGATGAGCCTCCTCCAACAAAGAAGCTGTCTGAACTGTTTCCTTTTTTACCGTAGATAGCATTGTCTAATTTGTAACCAAGAATGTTTGCACAAGGATTCCGAACACCCAGATCGCTGGGGAAGAGTTGGTGTTGTTTGTATGATGGCGGGTAGAAAAGAGGATATCAATATATGTGATAAAGGAGGTGATGACGTTGCCTGTGGGTGCATGCCTTGTGTGTGGCGGATGCACAATATCTTTATGATTGCTACATAGGATTTTTAGACAGCGAAATACTGCAGCAATTGCATGCGCATTGAAAGCCAAAGAAGTAGGTCGAGCGGATCTTGCATTCTAGCAAGTGGTATATTACAAGCAAGAAAATTCTCGTAGAATCTGAAACTGGGTAGAGATATTTGGTCTGTACTTAAACTTCATAAACAATATACATAATGATTCTAGATCTGAATGTTAGAATAGCACTTCGGTGGTGGTCTCATTGTTTTATGCATACATTTGTGTGTGAGATGTGTTTGCTTCCAAAACATATTCCCCAGAAGCTAAAGCTAATAGCCGTGAATGATAATGATGACATCACTGAACTCGTCAAGAACCTTTCTGCTAAGGTCAAGGCTACTTCTTCCAAAGTTATGAATTTATACCAAATTTAACTGAATTCGCTTGTGCGAAGACTGAAGAGAATTGTAATAAATGGCTGCTTCGTCGCACTTCAAACGTGGTATGGAAACGATCCATTACAAGGTCATTGTACAAACCAAGTGGTCTCATCCAATTTGCTTAACCAACTTAGTAGTTCGACCAGGGGACGTGTGGTGGGGTGGGGGAGAGGGTGGGGTATAACTACACACATGCCATCTATTGGGAATAGCAGTGTACTAGAAAAACTTCTCAAAGCAGTATTCAAGTGGATTTGCCACATGCTCAACGGAAAGGCGTGGCCAAACGCTATCTAAGCTTTACGTATGGCAGTAGCAACATTTCTAGATCGCCTTGCTTTTTCTGGAGAAACAATAGTAGACACCACGAAGAGCGGACTAGAAAATGTTCGGAAATCACAAATAGGAAGTCTGTATTCTTAGACTAGTTTGGGAAACAGCCCTATATTCAATATGAGATAAATTAAGGGGTCTTGATGTCAAGTCATTGTCTTCGGAGCAACATGCGCAGTCGGTTCTATCTCGTCACCTTTGTAACACTTTATCATTATTGGTAAACAACAGACACAGAGTTCCTAAACACAGCCTGAGGAACCACTTTCTAACATAAGCAATGGACACATAACAGCAGATGAAGTAAATGCGGAAACTGCTCTTGCTGTTTATGACGAAATGTCGCCTCTATGGAGGAATCAAGTTTTAGTTATGCCCCGCCCCTCTCTAGCTAAGCTCCACCCACGCCTCGCCCGTGTGGGAGAAATCGATCCCTGAACTCCCTAACTATCAATTCTCAGAAAAATATACATTTTAGCTGTTGAATATTTTGAAACTAATTTGACTGGGTGCTGTCAAACACATTTGTATTGGCGTCATACTTGTATTTATTAATGCTGGCAGTAATTTCCACGGGCCCCTGGTGGTGTTTCTGGACACGCGTGGGCTCCCATCCCCACCGCACCCCACCTCTTAAATGTACCGCCATCAAATCTCGCCTTGATATAGTCACTATATCCCGATGTCTAATCCTGATGGTATAATTACTGATCTAGCTAACTTCCGCCCACGCCCCGCTTGTGCTAGAATCGATTGATCCTTGAACTGCCTGACTCAATTTTCAGAAAACTATACAGGTAAGCTGTTGAATATTTTGAAATTAATTTGACTGGGTGTTATTGCTGCCTATCAAATTAATTTTAAAATATTCAACAGCATGTTTATTAAATAGTAAAGACGTACAATTTGTACAACAACGTATAGTCTGTCACCAATTATGCGTTCGTCAGTACTTGTTTGCGTCATTCATGACGTCATTCATTATGGCCTGCTCCTCAATGAAATGTAGTTGGCTATGACGTCATATGATGGATCGATAAACTGGAAATGTCCATTCATGGCCGAACCTCTTGATGGCCTTCTTACTCCGATGAAGTAAATAGTGGTGACAATGGATATACTGAAAAAGCATGTCAAAGTTGGGAACTCAAGTCTCTATGCTATAGAAAATCTATTTAACCGTCTCCTTGTTATTTCACAGAGCACAGACATCCAGCTTTCTGAGATATTCCAATTTGAACTCTCTCTCTCTCTCTCTCTCTCTCTCTCTCTCTCTCGCTCTCTCTCTCTCTCTCTCTCTCTCGCTCTCTCTCTCTCTCTCTCTCTCTCTCTCTCTCTCTCTCTCTCTCTCTCTATCTCTATCTCTATCTCTATCTTTATCCCGTTCTCTCTCTCTCTCTCTCTCTCTCTCTCTCTCTCTCTCTATCTATATCTTTATCCCGTTCTCTCTCTCTCTCTCTCTCTCTCTCTCGCTCTCTCTCTCTCGCACTCCCTCTCTCTCTTTCTTTCTCTCTCTCTCTCGCTCTCTCTCTCTCTCTCGCCCTCCCTCCCTCCCCATCCCTCCCCATCCCTCACTCCATCCTTTCGTCCCCCCATCTCTCCCCCCCCTCTCTCCCTCTCTATATCTCCATCCCCCCTCCCTCCCTCTCCACCCCCTCCCTCCCTCTCCCTCCCTCCCTTCCACCTCCATCCCTCCCTCCTTCTCCCCCGCTCTCTCTCTCTCTCTCTTTCTCTCTCTCTCTCTCTCTCTCTCTCTCTCTCTCTCTCTCTCTCTCTCTCTCTCTCTCTCTCTCTCTATCTATCTATCTATCTATCTATCTATCTCTCTCTCTCTCTCTCTCTCTCTCTCTCTCTCTCTCTCTCTCTCTCTATTTCTCATTTGATTGTTATTGTTTTGCTGGCAAATTAGTTGGTTCATTTAGCAAGGCCACGCGATACCTACATCATATTTGATATCTAATGACAAGTACGCAAGTATCTGGAGAGTATTCCCTGAATGAAAACGCATTACTGGCAGAGAAGGGTGGCATTATGAAAGGTACCGAAAATAAGAGGGACTGGTTGATTATCTGTGTGACACCGGCACCAACAATCCTAGTCTCTGCATTTGATAGGAGACACATGTGTTTATCATCATGAAGACTCTGACATGAAATTAATAAGCTATCTCCTCGAGCTCATATACCACAGAGGAGTCACATTCAAAGTCTTGCTGATAACAAGCGTATTTTGTTATTCTTTTTTTGCTTCTTTTGGTTCTCTATATAAACATAACGGTAGAGTGGCTGAGGTCAACACAGCTGCATTGAGATTAGGGAAGAAATCTTTGACTGGTTGACTGTGCACGTGATATCAGAGTGTGATTAACATATCCTATCATTGGGTAGCGGAACGCATCCAGCTATCAATTTGTTGATCATGTTTGATCTCTATCTACGAGTACTTACAGATCCTGACGCAGACTAGCTCAGCCTGCGCGAAAGCTGGACGTGAATTTCTGTCGTATTTGTATAGTGGAAAGAGAGTAACATCCAAGAACAACTGGTTGCAAGAAGATATATCCTTCAAATACCAGAAGTCTCCATCTCACTGAAGAGAAGCTGAGCACATTAACCCTGCAGCAGTAGAGCTATCCACCGTGGTTAGAAATTAGAAAAAACATTCCCGTTCCTGTTTATGACAGCACAGTCACTGCATCATCGTGACTGTTGCAGATTGTTGCATGCGGGTGAAAGTCACAGCCATCATACTGTAGCCACACCTGCAGTTGTTGTTGGACCATGTTAGCATGTGCATTCAATTGCGGTTGTAGGGCAGAGGATGATGATGATGATGATGATGATGATGATGATGATGATGATGATGATGATGATGATGATGATGATGATGATGATGATGATTATGGGGATGAGGAGGAGGAGGAGGAGATGGAGGAGGAGGAGTTGGGGAGGAGGGGGAGGAGGGGGAGGAGAGGAGGAGGATGAGGGGCGGAGGTTGGGATGGGAAGGGAGGCGAGGAGGGGGTGGCGGTGAGGAGGAAGAAGAGGAAGGAAGATGGGGAGGAGGAGGGGAGGAGAATGATGAGGAGGAGATGGAGGACGGGAGGGGGAGGAGGAGGAGGGGGTTGGGGAGGATAAATGAGGCGGGGAGGAGGTGGTGGTGTGGAGTGGAGCTAATGGGAGTGGGATGAGGAGGAGGAGGGATGGGGAAGGGGGCAGGAGGAAGAGGTAGAAGGAGGGGAATGAGGAGGAGTGGGAGTAGAAAGCCGAGCAGGAGGAGGTGGTTTAGTAATTAGCTTGTAATTAGAGGTAATGGGCATGTACCGTTTTGTCCCAACTGTCAGAAACATACATCCGATGCCATTACCAGCCCACTCTTCATCATAGGTTACCTTAGTTGTAGAGTCAAACATTTACCACTTTAGGTGTACACATTTCGTTTCACTATTATCGCTGTAACCAATGCGTCAAAAAATAAACCTGCATACAAGATTGACATGTTTGATAGTATTTATATTTCTTACCTCGATTGACCTTAGATGACTGTTCATGGCCTGAAATTAACGTTTATGCATGCGTATGTTAAATCATATTTCCTAAATCTCTGTGTCATTGCCTTTATACTTATTAATTTGATACCAAACTTCAAATGCTTATATTGAAAACAGTTTTCGGCCTACATATTCGATATTCCCAAAAGGGGCGTGGCTAATTGCGCCATTAAAACATTGCCAACGGGGCACCCGGACTATCATTTAACGTAGCACAATTGGATTAGAAGCCACTGCTGTCTCAAGCAGCCATGTCTTTCAAGCCAAGTATTGGTCAAAATATTCAACTTTACGATTTATTTTGTTTCCGAAAGTGTTTTCTGAGTTGTACTGTAACTCACCTTCATAAGTAAATACGAAGCAAGCATTTTGCAATGATCATATACTTTGTTCTTCGGTATAAAGATTTGTTGTGTCATGGACAGTTGGTAATTATGTAGCGCGGATCGACCGATCTGTTACGAACCGGCCCAGTTATGACCGTAATAAAGCCATATTATAAGAGATGCTCAGAATAACCGTGAGATATCCCGGTGCGCATGCGCGGCCATAAGAGATAGCCTCCGTACGCTTGTTAGCGTGTGGAGAGAATGGCATCTTATGAATATTCCCGGCCTGTGTTCGTAATTTCTTGAACGCAGGCCATCCTCGCTTTTCTTGGTAAAAATCATTACCAGAATCGAACGAGGATTCTAAAACCATTTACAGAATTAAAATCGGCCCAGGAATGGTGAGACATCGGACATTAATCATCCAATATTTTGAGCTCACATCCAAATTAATAACGCCATTTTTCCCGGCAGCTGCAAATAAGTTACACACCGCATACCGGCAAGTTTGTATAAATTGGACCCCTACCATAGGGCCTCCCAAATTCATAATATAATGAGTAGTTATCTCTTCCTACGCTCCTCTGGCCTCAGGGCCTAATATTTGTTTGGATTCCCTCTGCCACATTGGTTAGAACTGACTTTAGAACCTATTGAAGTTTTGAGCTGCTAGAATGTTGATGACCGCATACAGCCTTCTCTGGATCTTCGGATACTTGATAGATTGGTCTTCATACCAAAGTAGGAATCACTGCGAAAATATAATTATGTTAGCCTGACCCAGCAGTGCATTCTTTGGGCAATTTTCCTTAATCCTAAAGCAGATAAATGTTAGCTCCAGGGATCGGATATCACATGATCCACTCTCGACACGCTAGGTGACGGATAGGGACACAGATTGCCATCTAACTCTGCGGTGCCTGGGTGCGGCCTTCGAGCCCTCCATGCCTTCACAGGAAGGTCACCATAGTTGGATATCTGTTTCTTTCTCCACACCGTAAATAGATATTTGCTTTCTAACAATGCTTATGTAAAGTGACTTGTCCCCGTGTTATTATTTGCGGTCATGCTGCGGTATGTGACAGGATCGTTATTTGATTCTGAAACTACCACCAGATCACATGTTTGCATGCTGTCAGTCTGAGGGGGATGCTCCGTGGTGGTGTCCATAGCGGGCACTGAGCATTCTCGGCAGGCAGACTTGTATGTTAAAGATAGGAAAACACATAGCCACTTGTGGCCTAAACTTGGTACTTGTAGACCTAAAAACAAACGGTTAAGGTTCTAGCAAGAAGGCCAGCATAAATAAAACGGCATCTACTAAAATATTGTCTTTAACCCACATAAGGTGACGGTGTTAAATTCTCCGGAAATCATCCACCCCACCTTCGTGTAAACCAGTGTGCATCCCAATAACTTTTAATTACACTAGGTTGAATCATTATCTCATTTTTAGCAGAGTTTGAATAGGAGAGTGGCCCTTTTTCCAATCTCTCCTCCTCCGCTTCGGCGTTGTAGGTATTTTCCTGTGACAGAGGCTCACACGGGCACTTTCCTCTCGTGGTAAAAAATCTGGGCCGGCCTGAGATTAAATTAGTTTATATTAAACCTGCTAAAGTAGCCGTGTTCGGACCCTCCCTTACAGGGATACCTCCCAAGTACCCACTCTAATAAACACCATGCGATCCTACATACTTTTAATCACCATTTGTATCCAACGAGTATCATTGTTAGCTCTAATACTTTTAGATAATGTCTCAATTCTAAATCAATTATGGACCGACATACCGGTGATACTAACAGCCGGGATAATGTGGCATGGTTTAACCTCCGCGACGATGGTCGCATGGCCCCACTGGAACATGAACATTGCACCGACTCTAGAGGTCGGTCTATGTACAATCCGTAGAGACACGAGTCCCAATCCGTAACCCCGAGATCAGTTAACTAGCATCCGCGATCTGACGCACCATGTAGCTGTGGTGCCGAGGAGTACGAGGGGTTTTGGAGCAGCATGAACCCCACTCATGTCCTGCACTTACCACTGACAATACAGCATGACAAATACTTGTAACAAAACACGCTCATCGATATGAGTGCTGGACACACATCGTTGACATAATCCGCAATAACTGGTCTAGAGGAAATTGCGTCACAAACACACTGGAAAATAGGGCAGTCGTCAAGCACTGAAAAAATAGATCAGAAATGGCTAAGTAGTCGTCTACAACAAGAGCAAGAACAAGAACAAGGACAAGAACGACGACGACGACGACGACGACGACAATGGCGCCAGCGGCCGCCATTTCAGTTGGGCGGAGGTGGTATACACTGGAAAAAATAGTCAGAAATGGTCTGGTAATCATCTAACAATAACAATAACAAGAACGACGATAAGGACCGCGATGACGACGACGACGACGACGGCCAAAATCTTTTGGCTACCAGTTGGAAAATAAAATTGTATTTCAATATTCTAGAAAGGCAAGGGTGTCTTCCTTTCTGCCAAAATAAAATACATTTAAGAAATATTCAAAATCTTGCTAATTTTCCTAAATATATTAATAAAAACTTATACGAGTAGTGCAGCATTAAATGAATTTAACATTTCATTGTGAATTAACCCTTTAGCAGCTACATTACCAGAATCTTAAATTCACGGTAACGATACAGGTAAGCTGTTAAATATGTGAAGCCAATTCGATAGGAACCTATTGCTACCTTACGTAGCAATTGAACCTTTCCAGCTTTAGCTATTCCCTGTCCATCTCTAGCTAAGCTTCACCCACACCTCGCTCATGTTGGGATCGATCGATCCCTGAAATTCCTGATCAAAAATTTCCAGAAAGCCATACAGGTAAGCTGTTGACTATTTTGAAACTAATTGGACTGGGTGCTGTTACTGCATATGGCAGCAACAACGCCCAGTCACATTAGTTGTAAAATATTCAACAGCATGTTTATTAAATAGTAAGGAAATACATCTCGTACAACAAAGCTCACTCCGTCCAATTAAGCGTTCGTGACAAACTTATCTACGTCATTCGTGATGTTTTTTTAATATTACATCATCAAACACGTCACGTAGGTGATTATGGCGTCATATGATGAATGGATAACCTGGAAAGCCCCATTGTGGCAGCAAAAAATTACAGTCAAATTAGCTTCAAAATATTTAACAGAAAATTAGGCCTACTTGGATTGCAAATGCTTTTTCTATTCAAAGGGTTAAACTTCTGAAACAAAGATAATTATTAGCTGCTGCTGCAATTCCACGGATATAACGGGATGTTCACTTGTCACCATTTCATCACCATTTCTGCAAATATATATTACCTGGACTGACAGACGTGTTAGGTCTGAAGCATCGCCGATCCCAGCCATAGCAATAGTAATCCGGATCCGCTATGTAAGACTCGCCATATAGTCTTATTTCATTCGCTGTTCCAGAAGCCAGAACGCAGTACCAGGTCTCTGAATTATCCGGACTTGTACAGTATTGACCTGGAAAACACATATATAGGCAATAGTTCCTGGAGAACACACATGCTGTTTAGATAAGTTACTGGTTTCATTGGCCTGTATCCAGACCATAATTTCTAGGTACCATTCAGGTCATGTCTGGGGTTGTCTTAGTCTCCAGTTTTTACACTGGATCTCATTTATATTCCTGCGTGGACGGAAGAAGACTGCACGTGTTTCCAATGACGAGCAGATAGCGCACCACTCAGGTGCGAACCAGGATCTCTGGTTACTTAGTCCTGGGTGATGCAGTGCAGCTCAGAAGTAATATACTGTTGAATATTTTGAAAGAAATTGAATTGAAAAACAGTTTTATGTTCAAAATATTCAACAAAAAATTTCTTAATAACTAAAATGTTTTTAGTTTTGGAAACATTATACATTATACATTATCTCTGAGCTATACTGTAGGCACTACATCAAGTTGTCTTCTCGCTGCTCAGACAATGCCACATTATACATTTATGCAGGCTACCATGGTTTACTTTTCAACCAATCAGAAAGATTGACGTTCTCCGCTGCGATCTTTATACAGGGCATACGCTTAATCGCACAAGCGCCATCCAGATATACATTGGCGGTGTGGTCTAAAAGCAACTATACAAGTAGGTTATTGAATATTTTTAGCTAATTTGACAAACAACTATTACAGCAGCTTCCACTTAAGCGAGGTCCAAAACAGTCAACCTGATACTTAGAACATACTACGCATTGTTCTTCAACCACACAACCTTTGTTTTCGACACCCTCAAACATAGTCACCCTATGTCGATTCCGATATGGTGCTCCCCTGACATATCAGAATCGGGATAGGGTGAAGTCAGAGAACTCGGACTACTTCGAGCACCACCGCCCCCATCTCAGTTCACTCATCTATCCAAGAAACAAAAGTACCCAATTACTCGGTACACCTATTGGAGTCAGGCTATAAGCTAAATCTACTAGGACAGAAAGAAACTAATCACCTAGGTCTAGGTGTTGTAATTGGAACAAGACTGATGTACGATGTCCTCAGTTTTGTATACATCAGTGAACTCATTGCAGTTATTGGCCTAGCTATGCCAATGAGAAAAGGTACTACCACAAAATGTCGGAGTGTGAACGTGTATGGGCCAACTGCTGAGAAATCACAAATCAATTCATCAACTCGATTCGTTATGTGATGAATTGCGCACAACTGCCATCAATACAGACCGGTGGCAACGCTTCCTATGTGATGACTTCAACCTACGAACTTCGAAAATCAAGCAAAACAGACAATCATAGCGGGCGTGATTTGTGTTTTTGGTTCCCATATAATGGGAAAATGCAATTGTAATAGATACCCATTAGGTGCCTTCATCTGCACTTATGGTTTATGCATAACAAACACAGCCTTTAAGAACCAGTGCAGCCATTGAACAACATGGACAGGGCACATAGGCGACAAGAAATCTAAAGCCACAAAAGCAAACTTTGCTCAGATTGACCAAACACTGTGTAAGGTGAGGGCAAAGATGCTACTCCAAGACTCACGAACTTTCGGCGGTACAGCATTTAATTCTGACCACAAACCAGTGATTGGTTGCTCGATTACGGATTGGTCAAATGTGCCCCATCTACACGTGACCCTCTAAACAAATACCCAAGCTCAACCATGATCCCTTAAAACTAACTAACGAGAAGGCCAGCCACGCATCGTATAGGAAAACAATAATTGGCAGGATTGACATAGTTTGGCATCACCTGTAAAGTACTCAAATGTGCTAAAATATCAGTATATTCAAGAATATATCAAGGAAATCCTATGTTGATGTTCCGCTTGTTGAAAAGCGTCTGAACAACAGAAAACATTCGGATACCCCTTATGTATAAAGCAGTCAAAATGAACACCAAAGTGAGCTAAGACAGAATTACAATAAGATGTTGGGCTAAACCAGTGAACGAATGAAAGAACATGTTATCAAAAGAGCAGATCACATGCTAAACGAGATTACATCAACTGATGGCTATCGCAAATATATTCAGAGCAAGCAAAGCATTAAAAGTCAGCACTCCATAACAACCTCTTGCTGTGCATAACGTTTGAAGGGCAGCCAGGGCCCGACAAATGCCAATGACGAAGTTAGACATCTTTAACATTCCTAACGAATGGCCGTGCATGAGTGGCCTGGCGCCATTAATAGCGACCTCCCTAAATATGCAGGTAATCCATCTCGTCAGAAATCGCTCACATCATCAACTCTGCCTTTGAACAACACCTCTCATTCTATGCTGTGGAAGAAGGTACCTTCATCTCACTCCAAAAGCCTAAGTAACCACCCGGACCTCTTTCCAACCTGAGAACTAATTCTATCAAATGTGGCAGTATCTTGTATAAGAGATAAGCTTGGCAAATTTACTGGAAACTAGTACAGTAGTTTTAAGAGAGGATGTAGCTCCACTGTCGTAATCTGGACATACCGAATGCTGATTTCAGTAGTACGATCAAAACATTTGGACTTCTACAAGATGGGAGTTGACATGTTACCTGTATTTGATACCATCAAGTGACCACAGAGCCTTCCATTTCTCCATCAAACTGCCTACGATGATAACAAAATATGTCTGGTGAGACACTTATTGGCAAACACAAAACTAAATTCTAACGTCAAATCATAGATTTCCTTACAGCTCAAAAGATGAATAAGATCAGCACAATGTGATGGTTCATCACCAGTTCTCTTCACTTTCTAGCTCGCTGCAGATCTATCATCTGTTCTAGAGCAATCTACAAGACAAAACCTTCCAATCTCAGTCATAGGTATGCTACTAGAGATGGAGATGATGTTGAAAAGGTCCAATATACTACACTAATACACTACTTCCAAGGGATGCAGAACAATGCAATGCTGAATATCTATTCATGAATGAGTTCACTCACGCATACATATCCGACACCGCAGAAATCAAGGATGATGGCACGCCAACATCGCCCCCGAGCCCCCACCCCCAGCCCCACGCCACCTCCCATTGGGACACTGAAAAGTGGAGGAAGAGTAGAATCTTGAGTTCCCTCATCCACAGCTCTACCGACATTAGAACTGGCTGTGTAACCGGAAATATTGCATTCCAGTCCTTCTGGACGTTGTGGATTCGTTGCCCAAAAATCCCCATGAAATCAAGATGCAAGATACTACATGAATGTCTTTCCATAATGCTGTACAATTGTAACAGCTAGGCAGCTCCAAATCCATCCTGGACAAAGTTTCTGCATGCCACGGCAAACATTTGCGAGCATTATAAATCATCACAGGCCACACGGTCTAATAGCAAATGCAGAACTCGACACGCTATGTAGCACAGAGCCGCTATCTGTAAGGGCATCACAACAACGATGGTCTCTTTTCGGACATACCATTATCCTCCTCCTTCTCCTCCTACTCCTCCACTTTCCTCCTCCCCCTGCTCGTCGTCGTCGTCGTCGTCGTCGTCGTCCTCCTCCTCCTCCTCCTCCTCCTCCTCCTCCTCCTCCACCACCACAAACCACCACTCCACCACTAGCAACAACACCACTACCACTACCACCACCACCACCACCACCACCACCACCACCACCACCACCACCACCACCACCACCATAACAGTATGCTCATCCTTATCTTTATCCTCATTATCATCCTCCTCCTCCTCCTTCTCCTCCTCCTCCTCCTCCTCCTCCTCCTCCTCCCCATCCTCCTCTCCGTCCCGTGTCCTTCTCCTCCTCCCCTTAGTCATCATCATCATCATCATCATCATCATCATCATCATCATCATCATCATCATCATCATCTGCATGGCATCATCAACTATCCCATGATGAGACAAAATGGCGGTGACAACAGTTCAAAACGAACACGATGTTATGCC
>CM067367.1:76235527-76238027 GCA_034401795.1 Chaetoderma sp. LZ-2023a
ACGACACGACGATGTTTCTTTTGGCTACCAGTTGGAAAATAAAATTGTATTTCAATATTCTAGAAAGGCAAGGGTGTCTTCCTTTCTGCCAAAATAAAATACATTAAGAAATATTCAAAATCTTGCTAATTTTCCTAAATATATTAATAAAAACTTATACGAGTAGTGCAGCATTAAATGAATTTAACATTTCATTGTGAATTAACCCCTTTAGCAGCTACATTACCAGAATCTTAAATTCACGGTAACGAACAGGTAAGCTGTTAAATATGTGAAGCCAATTCGATAGGAAACCTATTGCTACCTACGTAGCATTGAACCTTTCCAGCTTTAGCTATTCCCTGTCCATCTCTAGCTAAGCTTCACCCACACCTCGCTCATGTTGGGATCGATCGATCCCTGAAATTCCTGAACAAAAATTTCCAGAAAGCCATACAGGTAAGCTGTTGACTATTTTGAAACTAATTGGACAGGGTGCTGTTACTGCATATGGCAGCAACAACGCCCAGTCACATTAGTTGTAAAATATTCAACAGCATGTTTATTAAATAGTAAGGAAATACATCTCGTACAACAAAGCTCACTCCGTCCCAATTAAGCGTTCGTGACGAAACTTATCTACGTCATTCGTGATGTTTTTTAATATTACATCATCAAACACGTCACGTAGGTGATTATGGCGTCATATGATGAATGGATAACCTGGAAAGCCCCATTGTGGCAGCAAAAAATTACAGTCAAATTAGCTTCAAAATATTTAACAGAAAATTAGGCCTACTTGGATTGCAAATGCTTTTTCTATTCAAAGGGTTAAACTTCTGAAACAAGATAATTATTAGCTGCTGCTGCAATTCCACGGATATAACGGGATGTTCACTTGTCACCATTTCATCACCATTTCTGCAAATATATATTACCTGGACTGACAGGACGTGTTAGGTCTGAAGCATCGCCGATCCAGCCATAGCAATAGTAATCCGGATCCGCTATGTAAGACTCGCCATATAGTCTTATTTCATTCGCTGTTCCAGAAGCCAGAACGCAGTACCAGGTCTCTGAATTATCCGGACTTGTACAGTATTGACCTGGAAAACACATATATAGGCAATAGTTCCTGGAGAACACCACATAGCTGTTTAGATAAGTTACTGGTTTCATTGGCCTGTATCCAGACCATAATTTCTAGGTACCATTCAGGTCATGTCTGGGTTGTCTTAGTCTCCAGTTTTTACACTGGATCTCATTTATATTCCTGCGTGGACGGAAGAAGACTGCACGTGTTTCCAAATGACGAGCAGATAGCGCACCACTCAGGTGCGAAACCAGGATCTCTGGTTACTTAGTCCTGGGTGATGCAGTGCAGCTCAGAAGTAATATACTGTTGAATATATTTGAAAGAAATTGAATTGAAAAACAGTTTTATGTTCAAAATATTCAACAAAAAATTTCTTAATAACTAAAATGTTTTTAGTTTTGGAAAACATTATACATTATACATTATCTCTGAGCTATACTGTAGGCACTACATCAAGTTGTCTTCTCGCTGCTCAGACAATGCCACATTATACAATTATGCAGGCTACCATGGTTTACTTTTCAACCAATCAGAAGATTGACGTTCTCCGCTGCGATCTTTATACAGGGCATACGCTTAATCGCACAAGCGCCATCCAGATATACATTGGCGGTGTGGTCTAAAAGCAACTATACAAGTAGGTTATTGATATTTTTTAGCTAATTTGACAACAACTATTACAGCAGCTTCCACTTAAGCGAGGTCCAAAACAGTCAACCAGATACTTAGAACATACTACGCATTGTTCTTCAACCACACAACCTTTGTTTTCGACACCCTCAAACATAGTCACCCTATGTCGATTCGATATGGTGCTCCCCTGACATATCAGAATCGGGATAGGGTGAAGTCAGAGAACTCGGACTACTTCGAGCACCACCGCCCCCATCTCAGTTCACTCATCTATCCAAGAAACAAAAGTACCCAATTACTCGGTACACCTATTGGAGTCAGGCTATAAGCTAAATCTACTAGGACAGAAAAGAAACTAATCACCTAGGTCTAGGTGTTGTAATTGGAACAAGACTGATGTACGATGTCCTCAGTTTTGTATACATCAGTGAACTCATTGCAGTTATTGGCCTAGCTATGCCAATGAGAAAAGGTACTACCACAAAATGTCGGAGTGTGAACGTGTATGGGCCAACTGCTGAGAAATCACAAATCAATTCATCAACTCGATTCGTTATGTGATGAATTGCGCACAACTGCCATCAATTCAGACCGGTGGCAACGCTTCCTATGTGATGACTTCAACCTACGAACTTCGAAAATCAAGCTAAAACAGACAATCATAGCGGGCGTGATGTTTGTGTTTTGGTTCCCATATAATGGGGAAAATGCAATTGTAATAGATACCCCATTAGGTGCCTTCATCTGCACTTATGGTTTATGCATAACAAACACAGCCTTTAAGAACCAGTG
>CM067367.1:76243027-76308027 GCA_034401795.1 Chaetoderma sp. LZ-2023a
CTTGCCGGCCAGAATCAATTTGCCGTTCATATACATACCCTGTGTATCTTCGGATATCTATTAAGCAAGACATTTTATGCCAAAGTAGGAAACACTGCGGAAATATAAATAAGGCAACACTGTTGCCATCCCAGCAGTGTTCTTAAGGTAACTTTCTCCAAACCTAAAGCAGCTAAATGGTTACGCCAGGCTATGGATCTCATATAGTCCGTGCTCGAAACCTTAAGTGACAGATAGAAACACAGATCACCATGTAACACATAACGGTGACTGGGTGAAGCCTTAGAGCTCACCACATCCTATGGGATAGCCATAATAGATGGAAATATGTTTCTCTCTCCCCACCGTAAGTAAGCTAAGATCCGCTTTCTAAACACGCTTCTGTCAATGTGATTTGATCATGTGTTGTTATTATTTGTGGTTGTGATGCTATATGTGGAGGGATCGCTCTGCGGGTCTAAAGCTACCACCGGACAACATGTTGCATGCTGTCGGTCTGAGGAGAGATGCTCCATGGTGTATCGGCAACGGTACCGAGCATCATCACCAGGAAGATGTATTCATTTAAGACATTTGATGCTACGCCATTTGCGGCCTAAAGATATGTGTTTTGGACTCACAACTAAAGTTAGTCTAGGCCATTTTTAGGTACACAAAAATTAGATGTCACCAACCAAAACTGTATCTTTAACTTAAGACAGCGGTGCTGAAATCAATGGAGATCAGCCACCGTATCTTTACGTACACACTGTATGCATGCAACAGTAGAATAACTATATTAGGATATAGTAATGATAATTTTTCTCTCTCTTTGTAGGGTAGGAGGGCGTCCCTTTTTACTGCTCTCCTCCTCCGCTTCGGTGTTGAAGGCCTTTTTCTTTTTGACGGACGCCCGTGCGAGGATTTTTCCCTCTCTCAAAATTGTGTATTCCCTGCCTTGCGCTGTGAAGGCCAACATAATTTTCCTCCTAATTTGTTGTTACCGGGGGATGACTCTCTACCGTTTGCATGCAAACGGTGAGAATTTTTATAGTTAGCTTCCCACCAGTTGCCTTCTCACAAGGCGGCACAGTGTGGTACTGTCGTACATTCCCACTCAAACAAATGGCAAGGGAATAGCCATCCTTGGCATATAGAGGTATTGGTTCTCCATTCTTCCTCCACATTGTAATGTTCGGTCGTTTTCCTCCCTCGGCCGTCCTCCATGCGGAGCACAGTACTACACCATCAGATATTTCCTCTCAAGCAAACGGTAATGATTCAGTCATTATTGGCACCGTTTGGTATGGGTTCCCCATTTTCCCCCTGCATCTTATGCTGGACGGCTATCTCTCTCCTATCTTCTCTCTTTCTCCACTGTCACATTGTAGGCATTTTTCTGTGATGGAGGCCCGCATGAGGCACTTTCCTCTCACAAAACCAATAATTTTTGGCCAGCCTGAAGCAGATATAGTTTATATTAAACCAACTGATGTACCCTGACCGGAGCTTTCCTCCCCCCCCCACCCCACCCCACATGGGTACCTTTCACGATACCGTCTATATATGACTAGATCGGTTAGGTACCTCCGACGAGACATAAACCCAAAATCACCACTCTCGTTTTTACATACACCGTTCATAAGTGACAAGCATACAAAAAAGTTTTGTTAGTAAAATCAAGTAAGTAAATTTTTTGGCTGTCACCATTCCTTCCACCTTGGAAATGATGGCTAGACACACCGGGGACACGAACAGCTGGGACGATGCGGTCGTGTTCAATTTTCACAGCAATGGGTGCACGAGCCCACTGGAACATGATCGTTCCACCGACCCTGGAGGTCAATTTTTGTGGACACCAGAGATGTGCGGCGACCACTTCCCCACCCCATGGCTGGCTGACCAGCAGCAACAACAACGGAAAGTGGCGGAGCCACGCGTGCTCCGCCACGCGTGCCCCCGGCAGCTACAAGTGGTGCCCGATGTGTGGCTCCAGTGGAAATTGAACCTACACTTGGTTTCAATTCTCATGTGTTCCAGCCTCCATTTTATTTCAATATGTACACTTCAGATGAAGAAATGGAGTGTATAAACGATAGGACGGTGGGGACACTCACCACACCTTATATATCGCTCCCCGGCGCGGGATCATTAGCACCCATGAGGCAGGAATACTCGGCTGTAAGTGAGGTACCGTTCATTGATGCTTCACACGTGGGTGTCCACTATATCACGTTGTCTGAGATTCATTCTCCATTGCTGGATGATGGACTACACAATAACCATCCCCTAAGGGGACCAGTAAATACCTCACACCCTGTACGCCCACACTTGGCAACAGCACGTAAATAATGGCGAACTGCACAGGCCAATGGGCCCACATTCCATCAGCAAATAGCTACACCAACGGTACCATATAATAATTTACCTTTACTTTACCAACAATGGAACACGCAGCCTGAACTACCACTAACTAATCCACAGCTGGCTTATACTCATTTCACAAATTATCCACGTCCCTCTCCAAGCATCCCACAATATCAGGAATGGCTAATAGTACACCCCACCAACCCTACTAGGCCAACAAACCAGGTACCGTTACGAAACACGGCACCACCTAGGTATAATGAATGGTACCGTATGCAGGGGAATCCCTCACCTATATGGTACCGCTCAGAATTACCACCTAGGAAATATCAATGACTATTATTCCCATCTCTCGTCAGCTTTTACTCCAATTATGCCTGCACCACCACCAGGGTTTACGCCGAGCACTCCCTATCATGGCACCGACCGAGTCATACTTCCACTTGAATTCAGTAGGGACGGTGACTCGGCCAGCTATAAGTGCCAATTTGAAATCATCAGCAGGCCGAATGGTTGGTCAGACCACCAAATGGGAAAGTACCTGGTCGCAAAGTTATCAGGAAAAGCATTGCAGGTATTAGCAGACATAGGGTCTGAAATAACACCGATCTATAGTGAATTGTAGAATGCATTGTCAGAAAGGTTTGGTGATATGGTCCTTGGAGAGACGAGCCGCTTACAGTTAAAGAACCTAAGGTGACGTGTGAATGAAACTCTCCCTGAACTGGCAAGCCATATCAGGCGATTAGTCACACGAGCTTATCTCAGTACCAACCCGGAGGGAGTCACTCACTTACAATTGGATACTTTTATCGACGCCCTGAGCGGCGAACTGTCTCTAAAAGAGAAACCATTTCTGCTAGAACACAGAAGCCTACAAATGTTAATGGCCTCTGCCGTTCGAGTAGAAAACTTCCTAGAATGGGAAAAGAATGATAAACGACAATCACATCCTATCAATGAGTTAGCTAATGCTAGTACAAATAATACTATGGACACCGCAACTGTTTCGAGTATGGTAACCGAAGCAGGCATGGTGCGAAACACACAACCTCAGCAAAATAATGCACCAAGAGGCAGAGGCAGTGGCCAATCCCACCGTGGAGGCCATAATAATGCCCCAGGTAGGCGTAACCAACTTAATAATTCCAATAGGTCTAATACGGATGAACGTTTAGAAGAGATTACAAAACAAATTGCTTCTCTGACCGATCTCTTAACTACTTTATCAACCACGGTAGCACAGAGCACAAATAGGTCTACCATAAACCATCTTACACCAACACCCGCGCACCAAAACACTTGTTTTGGATGCGGTGAAGCAGGACACTGGAGAGAATGGTGTCCAAACCATCCTCCATCCGCTACATTACAGTTAGAGCAAAGTGAGCCAATGACAGAAAATCAGACAAACTAAAATGGGCACTGGAGAGAGAGTCCATTCAGTGCCCGTCTCATAAAAATGACTCAAAAACCTGCGCATTACCCCCTCTACCCAAACATAAACAACATTGCGATCCCATAAAAACGGTCCCGCAATCAACGGTACCACAGACATGCCTTGTGTCTGCGGTACCTAATAACACTACCCCAATAATGAAAGACACTCCAAAACCAGATGTTCACACTCCACTTCCCTTTTAATGTAGAACGGCCCTGGTGGGTAAAAATAATTCAACAGAGACGACTTTTATCCAAGCTACTAGGCCAGCCGCTATGTCGCCAAATGCACGGTGTCCTCTAGTGGTATGTAATAACTGGTCTCCTCCATCTTCATGGATGGTTTCAATCCTCAGTGAGTCTGAAAGTGAGTCGCACCATTCGTCGACTTGGATTTAAAAAAAGATTAAACGCAGATATAAGAGTAGGCCACAAAAGAAGGTTTGTTTCTACTGTGCTTCTACTAAGCACATTATGATACATTGCCATAAATGGGCTGCTCATGTGGCAAAACACACCACTAAACAAGCTGCTGCCAAATCTACAGTGCACACCGATTCCATATCTTCAAACCTCTGGCACCGCTACTACAAAAACCAATCAGGCAGTAGAAATGTAAAATTGCTCCTTTTTTCACTCAACCACCAATGGCACTTGCCAAAGTTATTGGCAAGCAGACCGTGTATATATAAGATTATGCAACACCACCAACAAGTAATCAGGAAATTAAAATATAAAAGCTCTCTCCCATGTCGGCGAAAATAATATACAAATGTGCCTGTTTATTTGGCGGTATGCCTACAAATGCCACCATAGATACCGGTACTTCAATCATGGTGTTTAACGAGCAATTACAATCTAGCATCCTACCCATCAGAAACTGCCTCTTAAACCATTCAATCTCCAACTCCAAACTGCCACTGATACCGATATTCCAGTGGCCGGTATTATAAATATAGTAATACAAATAGAGGAGTTAAAATATATCTATCAGTTAGTAGATGCATCAATACAAAATGATGCACTACTAGGCTCTGATTTTCTCAGCGCCAGTGAAACAGTAATTCACTACAAACAACAAGAGTTAGAAATACACGGCCATTGTATTCCACTAGGGCCGGAATCAACCTTATATCATACTTGTGCTTTAATATTGGTCTCCTCAGCCACCGTTAAGCTGGGCCATGAAGAAACCTTGTGGCCCACCACACCTCAGTTAGGAAAAAATATTCATACCGCTCTGTTAGAACCTGACCCGGAATATATGTTGGCCTCTAAATGTGTTAGTCCATGAATGTTAGTTACCACCACCAGTAGGGACCGTATACCTTACTGTGTGTGTTTAACGGCACAGCTAATCCTATTACCTTAGTTCCTGGGGTATGTCTGATGGACAAAGATTCAGTGGAAATACTTCCCACCATTTCCACAAATGCTACCATAACCAACACGGATATACCAGAACACCGACATAACCTGTATTTGTATGCCACAGTTGGATTATCCCGCGCTCAGAAAAGTAATGTACGACATCTATTATATAAGTACAAAGATAGTTTTTTGGCAAGTGATATTGACTTAGGTGAGAGCCACCTAGTCCATCACTCCATTGACACCAGTAACAATAGACTGGTGAGGCAGTCGATGTTCCATCTTCCTATTCATAAGGAAGCGGAAGCACACCAACAAGTCAATAACATGTTGAGAACAGGAATTATAGAGCCTTCCGCATTTCCGTGGGCCAGTCCCATAGTCCTAGCAAGCAAGAAAATGGGTCACTATGGTTTTGTATTGACTACCGCCACTTAAATGATTTAAGGGTTAAGGTTGCCTATCCTCTCCTTAGAATTGATCAGCCATTGGACTCGTTAAGCAGAGCCAAATGGTTCTGTACGCTTGATCTTGCAAGCGGCTGTTGGCAAGTAGCCATGGATGAACGGGACCATGAAACGACTGCATTTGTTGCAGGGACGGTCTGTTTCAGTTGCGTAAGATGCCCTATGGCCTATGCAATGCACTGGGAACCTTTGAAAGGCTAATTGAACAAGTGCTTATCACATTGCAGTGGGAAGTCTGTTTGTGTTACATAGACGACGTTATCGTCTTTGGTCCCTCTTTTGAACAGACCTTGACCAACATGGACAAGGTGCTGGTATGGTTTCAAAATGCAAATTTGAAACTTAAGCCAAAGAAATGCCACCTCTTTAGAAAGGGTGTCGAATTTCTGGTCCATGTAATATCCGCTGATGGAGTGGCAACTCAGCCCACTAAAACCCAAGCAGTAGCCGAATGGACGACTCTGACATCTGTGGTTAACACACGAATCTTCCTCGGGCTCTGCCAGTACTATAGATGGTGCATACACTATTTCAGTGAGATTGCGGCACAATTATTCTAAATCACTGAAAAAATAGACCATTTGAATGGACAATGGAGTGTGAGGTTTCCTTTAAGGCGTTAAAGGAACATTTGACATCCGCACCCATATTAGCTCATCCGAACCCTAACCTTGATTTCATCTTGGATACTGATGCATCTGCTTATGCTATAGGCACTGTTCTATCTCAGCTCACCGAACTAGGAACAGAACAAGCATATAGCATGCCTCACAAAACTGAAAATCAGTACGCAACCACTAAAAGAGAGCTATTGGCAGCCGTATACTTTGTCAAATACTACACACACTTTCTGTACAGATGCCCCTTTACATTGCTTATGGATCATGCCCCACCACGGTAGCTCAGGAACCTGAAAAATCCTAAGGACCATGTGACGAGATGGCAGGAATCCCTGCAGGGCTATGACTTCAACGTAGTTCATAGCCCTGGTAAACTGCATGGAAATGCAGATGACTTGATTAGGATAGGACTCGAGGATGAACCTGAAGTGGCCAATATAATACAACAAGACACATCACCATTCCCCGCATTCTCTGAGCTCCGATGTGCAGACTGGGATGTGGTGAAACATGCTCAAGAGCAATCTACAGACACGCAGACACGAGATGTGTACATGTATGTCTGAGTCCAGGAAGGGGTATGGCCTTCCAAGGAATCCGTTAGTCCTTTATCCACTACGGCCAAATATTACTATCAAAGGTATGAAGAATGCCAAATAAATAACGGTGTCTTATATCTTAATAACTGAATAGTATTACCAGAACGGTACTGAGTCATGATACTGGAACAGTTACATGACAATGCTGGTCACCTTGCCGTAAAGGGAATGGTCAAACGAATCAAACCTAGATTCCACTGGATAGGCATACGCGACAGTGTAAAGGCATGGGTGGCGAAATGTGTGCCCTACCAGCACTGAGCTGTTGGCCAGTACCACTTTGCACCATTACAGACAAAGATTGTTGGTGCACCATGGGAGCGAGTTGCAATAGATGTGCTAGAACCCCTGAATACAACGGATAAAGGAAATAAATACATCCTTGTATTGCATGATTACTTCACGAAGTGGGTAGAAGCATTTGCTCTGCTGGACTAAGAGGCCAGCACCGTAGCTGAGGTCCTGACAAGCAATGTGTTCTGCCATTTTGGTATGCCACTTGAACTACATTCTGAACAAGGTAGTAACTTTGAGAGCCGGCTGATCTCAGAGCTCTGCAAATTGTTCTACATAGCCAAGACCCACACCACACCGTACCATCCACGTGGGGACGGTATGGTAGAGAGATTCAATAGAACTCTAGTGGTAATGCTGACTAAAGAGACACACCTTGATTGTCGTGATTGTAATTTATGGCTCCAATACGTGTTGATGGCATACCGCACTTCAATACACTCCAGCTCCAGCTATGCACCTGCTAAGTTAATGCTAGGTCGTGAGTTAGCCTTACCCCTGGATCTAGCCATGCCTAAAATCCCTGGTGAAATAAACTCACCATCTCTATACGTAGAACTCATGCGCCAGAGGCTAGAACAAGCCCATGGGCTAATAAGAGAGACACTTTCCCCCGTACACCATCGCCAGAAAACCTGGCATGACCGTCGTGTACATGGAAACCCATATGAGGTAGGAAAGATGGTATGGGTTCGCGATACACGATGTTCACCAAATGTGCCAAGTAAACAGAGTTACCAGTGGAAAGACTCCTATGTGGTAGTAGGTAAGAAGTCGGACGTGACCTAGCAAATCTGTGCCTCGGATGGCCTGACCGCAGTCATCCACTTCGATCAGTTAAAACCGTGGGTTGGTGATAACTCAGTGCCGGAGTACGAGTTGAGTAAAACACATGGCACCGGTACCCAGACAAGTTTCTCTACGGAGATAGGTGCTTCCACCGTTAGCCAAATGCACCATGGTGCCAGCCCGGCTCTTCCCCTACCAAGCCAGGAGCAAAATGGACAAAAGGCTAACGCAGGGGACGATGACGAGAGACGTACTCGCCCTCTCCCTCCTCTGCATGGGAATACCCGGTCTGGTAAACCATATTTGAAGACAGTTTCGTTTGTATTGTCCAAGGGGAAGGATGGAAAAGTTGTTCCTCATTCCTCTTCCTACTCCAATACACTCCGTGCTATTGCCACCATTATAAAGTAGCCACAAGCCGAGACGGAAGCGATCGCGAGAAGGGGTAAATCCTGCATGGTGGAACATGTAACAAGTAGCATGAGAGTGAATAAGTTTGATGAAACCTTGGCCTGTTCAAGACAACAGGAAAACCGTATCAGACCGCTTCCCTTGTGTCAAACACGGCTCCATTTCCACTCCAGGCAGCCACGATTAGACTGGCTGCACCGTTTCCATTCCAAGCCCCGCCCCTTTCCCGGAGTGCGGTGCCATACGTCCCACATATGGCTCCCATTCCATATGCTGTCTATGATCCAGTCCAAACTGTACCCCACAGAGTTACACCGAGATCAGACATCACTTATCCAATTTTTCTCACACTCCCCCGGTCGTCAGAGGACCGTCATACCTCTGACATGAGTAGATCTACGGTTACAGAATAATTGTCACCCCCCCCCACCCGGCCCCATACGCTAGTTGTTGAACCAACTAATCGTAGTTGTGGGAGCAGCATATTTTTGGCTCGTTTATTCACAGGGCTCAAGAAAAGAAATGACTGACGGTCAGACCGTTGTGTAACCCGAGATTACTCTTCCTGTCCAGTGCCCCACATGGATTCCCTATTCCATTTCCCAAATCCCCATGATCGATCAGAACAGGCACTAAATCCCGCTCACCGTATTCCCCGAAAATAACCCTGCACCAGATCGTCATGATCAGCGTAGAAATCTAATCATAGCCCAAGGCACAACTCAACCAACATAAACACTCCATACAAACTTCCCCGCACCAAACGCCGCACTTTACAGATACCGTACCAACAGATAACGCTCTACACCCCGCCCACCCCCAACCCTACCCCTTTCACCAAAAGCATGCGGTAGCCTTCACGTTGGTGAAAGATAACTATATATAAAAGCACCAATACGCGCCCCTTGGTACATCCCTCCATAGGGAACGACATAAAATCAAATGACGGTACACAGCTTCATATATATATATATACGTAATATCAGACTGCTTTGATAAGAGGGCAGGATATACAGCAGTCTACCGTCGGTACGAGTAGGATTTTGTCACCGACAGGAAATTCGATAATGGATTGATTCAAGTATGGCAGCTATCCAAATGGTTATCCCCGCCCTAAGTAACCCTGTCTCGTCTGCTATACGGCTCGGCCATTACGATGTGAAAACGATTTAGTCTGTTAAAGTTGTCACCGCTAACACCGCGACAATGCATCCCTGTCGCAATAAAACTAATACCCCGCTGGACTAATAGAAAATAACCAGCCAAGCATACTAAAAACACTCATCAACGTCAGGAAATACGAACACTCAGGTTGATTGAAATCATGAATCTCCCAACAACGGTAAAATTACTGTGATATTTATTGTAACTGTGGCACGTTTAATGTAAGCTGGTTTGCAACGCTTGCGTTCATGCACGGATGTGAGAGGTAGGACAAGTCCCTCGCGAGGAGAGGGATGCGGGCTTGGCCGTCCTCACGCCGTTTTAAAAAAACGGCCACGCTTATCACGGTTGTCAGTAACTTGACGCTTGTAAGACATGAGTTTGTTAAAAAGACAAGAAAATAAGACAAGACGGTACATTCAGCAAGACTGTTATACTTTTGATTAAGGACTAAATAAGTCCTACCGCAATTATTATGCATGGAAATAGCGGGCTGAATTAAAAGCAGCATCAAAACTTAAACAGTCAAAATATTGAGAGAATTTCAAAAATAATTCTCCTACACACATGCTCCGCATTCCTATTTTTGGAAGCAGGTTTTAAAATAATGTGTTTTGTACATAGTAATGAAAAGTACCAACACATGAATAAGATGCCGGGATGAAAACAGACACCCCAGTCATAAATAACGGCATGACACGTAGTCATTTTCTTATCAGCCAATGTACTATAAACGGTCTGCACTATAGAGAAATTCAAAGTCTCAATCTATCTAATACGGTGGAGCCACCAATATACCACGTGATAGGTACTTACTGCTTTACCTCTATATGCTTAAGGCACTATAAACGAAAAGACGGCCGAACCCACTGCGGCTCTACCACGCCAGCAGAAGTGATAACCCGGAGTCAATGGGCTGCTGACGTAATCTCGCTCTCACCTACCCCTACGGACCGCCTAGCCTGAGATAAAATTAGGCAAGTTTATAAGCATCTAAACAGAAAACCGCCTCACTTTAATTAAAAACTAGGCGTGCACGTGAATTATATAGTTCACCGTTAGTACCACCTAAAAACCGGTGTTCTCTTGATAATAAGATAGAGTAAGTGCTCCCATTGGCTTATACTATACACCGGGGTAATACGAGAACGGAATAAAGACTTTCACAGGTGAAATTGTCAAATCACCCCTCGAAAAATATCAGGCGTGGTCATCCGCCCTCCTGTGACGTCACCAAAAGCTATAACAGGAGGAAATCGTGCACTGTAACTTCATCTTCCCTATTAAATCAAAACACAGGAAGATCACCGGCAATAGGCCTCTTTCGTGTTGAAGACCAAATTCTGCTTTTTATATTCAGTCTATTATTAATAAAAAATGTTTGCAAAGTAAAAGCCGGTGCCGAAAAACTAGTTAGAGAATAGACGTGCGGTGTGGCTATAAAGATGGGCTGATGTCCCATGAAGACGATCTACGGTTGTTGGAGAGCTCCGACGAGGAACTAACTTCTCCTCCGCAATTAGAAACCAAACGATGCTGTGCACTTGTGCACCTAGCGGTACCATTCCTTGCCAAAAAGAATTTTCTAGAAACGCCGACCTACAGCTTCATTTCAGATGGGACCATTTATGCCAGAGAGTCCTCTGCCGCCAATGTAATCATCTTTACACCGCAGCGCATTACGGTATCATGCATGCTTTGACATCCAGACACCAGGTGACCATTGTTACATTAGAAACTGGTGAAGAACACTAAGACTGGACCGTCCTTGCTCCAAAGTTGCGGATCAGAAACCGTAAGATAGACAGAACAATAAAATCTTCTGCACCGTCTAGAAAAGTGTTAGAAAAACTGAGTCAATCAACCGTAGTTATTAAGTTATTAACACCGTTGATACCATGCCAGCGACGATACAGCTAGAACAATTGTTGACGACTATGGCACCATGCGCGTACATCATCTCCACCATTACGGCTAGTAATCCGATGTTGTGTAAGTCCACCAAACCGTGTACTCCGTCTGCAGGAAAGAAACGCAGCATCAAGTGCCCGGTGGAAATATTCAAAATTCCACAGGTGCTGGCTGGACAATTAGTGTTAGCAGCAAAACGCTGAAAGAACGCACCGGTCACTGCACCCAATCCAAAGTTTACATCAGGAGCCAGAAGCACCGTTGCACCGACCATGACCGTTCCCGCAGTCACCGTATCACCCGCACCGTCACCAACCGCTCACCCGGCACAATTGACTGACGGAGATGCTCTGTCAAGCCCAGCCATTTCGGTAACCTGTGTTCACCAATGAGCTGTTTTGATAGACCGTGCGACCCCAACTCACCGGGAAAATTTTGGACTTTTACTGTTATCACTTAAATAGTTGAAATGTAATAAGTAGGAATTGTACCGTTAAGCATGTGACGACGGAGATGACATATTATTTTATTACCGTTTTATAAAAATATTTCTCTTTCAATTTTTTGGTAAAATTGAAACCCGGCCCCTCGGACGGCTACGGTTGTCCTGCGTAACTGTATATAATACCGTCATGCCTCAAAAATACTATTTTATGGTGCTTATGCCATTAAACACGTCGTCTGCGGTGTATTAATATGGCCCACCGTAAAATAAAAATGTAAGTTGGTCATGCTGTTCTAGCACAACGCTAGAACCGCCTGACAAACAATAATATGATTATCATTACTGTAATATTTTTAGTATTACTTTTCTTCGTGTATTACAGGACGGACCAAAGGAGTGGCGAGAGCCACTCATGCGAACTCTCGATAAAGGGCCACACTATAATAATGTATATATTAAAAATATACCGTTTTACTGTTATATTGTTAAAAAATATGGTGTGCTGGAGCCTGGGCGTTCTCTGATGGGGAAAGATAATCTTCGCCAAGAGGGCGTCCCCACGCATTATTGTGAGTCTAAAACATCTTTTAAATAAAGTTGTGCACACACTGCATCAAAACAAAAACGAAAATAAAATAAAAATTTTAAAAACGGCCTGGACAAATAAAAACAAGGCCAAAAATCAAAATAAGCAGTATGCCTCTCTTCCTAAACTCTTTCGCACATCTATGTGCCTGCTTCTCATGAATACGAGCCTCATGCATCACTCTTTCCCATCTTGGCTATGCGCCTACCTGAGAAGTCTATAATTCTCGCCCAGTGGTGCATTGTGGACGGCGATCCGCGAAGCGGTATCGTTCTGCACAGGTGCCAAACTGGGAAGGGGTGGTGTAGCGCGGATCACTGTTGGGTGCATACAAGACGGTCCAGTCCGGGATAGGCCAAGCTCACTCCTCCGCTGGCCATATACGGCCCACAACCATTCCAGAAGGAGAACAAAATAATAGTCTGCGAGATCGCCCTACACGCATGCGCGGCCACGAGAGGTAAACAAACATCGACTGGCAACTGGCAATTCCATAATATGGGACCGTCCTAAAAGATTTTGGTAGGTATTAATATCAGAATTGAATGAGGAATTTAACACACTGAACAGACATTAAATGGGTTCAGATGTGGCGAAGATATGGCAAAATTAAAACGAACTCTTTTGGAGCTCCAACTAAGCATAGACATCGCCCTAGCTTGTACCTGAACGAGAGAGAGAGTGTGAGGCACGATTGCTCTAGCTACCTTGCCTAGCACACAACATGCACTCTGATTGGCTGAGCCGGCTGGCACAGCCTCCCACCTATTACAAAACGTGTTCTTAAAGCCAAACTCGGATATAAGGGAGGCGGACTCGGTCCGAGTGGGCTCAGTCTTCTCGGATGGGACTTTAAACTGAGGTCCCGTCACACAGTGCCCATCACTGTGTGAACGTGAGCTAGGGTTAGGTAGGCAAGAAATTTCGGCATAGTCAAAGTAAACCGGATGCTGAATGGATCCCTCCTCGGATGGAACCACGCAACATACGGATCACAAAACCAAAACCAAATTGCTAGAATTAGAATCTTTCGGAATTTTCGAGGGGACTATGGAGGGATGTAACCCGGATGACTGACCGAGTTCGTCCTCGGACGGACACAGTCACCATACGGGCTACCTAACCAATCAAAATCAAACAAGTGCGCGCTGGTGCCTGCTCGGATGATGGCCAGAAGACCAAATGGGTCCCAGGACCCGAAAGACCCCACACCCCAACCTCCCCACTCCCCCCAAAGGGGCCGGGAGGTCTCTGACCTAAAGCCCCCCCCCTTGGGTGCATCAGGTCATAAGACCGTACGCACCTCCCCCGACCCAACACCTACCCCATCCCTTACCCACCCCTGTTAGGTCCAGGTTAGGCCATCCCCATTACACACGCCCAAGCATGAGGAGCAACAAAAAAAGCCATGGAAAAGAACAGCAACATGAGACAAAATCGAGAGACAACGATCAACACACACACACACACAGAGAGAGACACAAGCTAATGCACAAACCGACGTCACAAGAATTCACAAGAATTCAACAGAAACCATAAAGGCCAGGCGTGAGTCTAGACCCTAGCATTGGGAACTAGCATATAAACGCCTCAAATATTACAACACACACACGGTCCGAGTGGGAGCATTCTCACTATCTGCCTACTGCGAACAGCTCGCGTTCTGCAATCTATACCAACGCAGTTTATTACAGTCAGGTTCCCTCTCTGGACAGCCCCACTCCGCACCACACCAAGTTTTTGTATTCTCCTGTTAGATCAACAGGAGTACCAACCTAAATTGAAAGAAGGCTCTTTATTTTGACCACCGCCTCCAGTGGTGCCTTCATTGCGCTGTAAGACTTTTAGTCATTACCATCTAAATTAGTATGTAAGACCGGTGGTGTTTTTCATGTCTCGCCACTGATGACTAATAGGTGCACCACCCATAGGAACATATCTTAGTTATGTATACCATTATTAATAATAAATAAAGTACCGCCCTAAGGGTTACCGTAAGGTCGGATGCGACATCCGCTTTAAGACAATATTGTACATAATGTTATGCATTATAAACTGTGTCAGCAAATAAACGGATCCTATATTCCTAATGAATGTATATATACATGTATGTAATCAGGCATTCTGCCAATAATGTTAGTTAGCAGTAAAAACTACAAAAATATTTGGACCACAGTACACCTAGGTTACACTATCTATCAACGTCAAATGCATCACGTATTTTCTCCCAACGGCACCAATTTTACATTACGGTCAGAGAACATGACAGGCTACCGTTAAATCTAGAACCATGATAGCTTGAAATGACAGGTTTTTAAACTAGCCAAGAACGGTTACTCTTCAAACAGCGAATTGTTATTTAAAAACTCTTCTTCACGGCCAATAAGACCGTTGTATAAACGGTACTACTGGTTTTTCATAGTTGGCCATCCATATTAAGGCCTCCTAAATTAAAGTAGGGAGTAACTGCCTTTGACTACGCTTCTCTGGCCGTCCGGCCGAAATAATTGTTTGAATTCCCACCGTCAGAATGATTAGGACCGTCTCAAGAATCTACAGCAGGTTTCCTGCCGGCCAGAATCAATTTGCCGTTCATATACATACCCATGTATCTTCGGATACCTATAATTAAGCAAGACTTTTTATGATAAAGTAGGAAACACTGCGAAAATATAAATAAGGCAACACTGTTGCCATCCCAGCAGTGTTCTTAAGGTAACTTTCTCCAAACCTACAGCTAAATGGTAACGCCAGGGTACGGATCTCATATGGTCCGTACTCGAAACCTTAGGTGATGAATAGACTCATAACTCATAACGGTGACTGGGTGAAGCCTTAGAGCTCACCACACCGTATGGAATAGCCACCATAGATGGAAATACGTTTCTCTCTCCCCATCGTAAGCAAGCTAAGGTCCGCTTTCTAAACACGCTTCTTGTCAATGTGATTTGTCCATGTGTTGTTATTTGTGGTTGTGATGCGGAATGTGGAGGGATCGCTCTGCGGCTCTGAAGCTACCACCAGACAACATGTTGTACGCTGTCGGTCTGTGGAGAGATGCTCCGTGGTGTATCGTCAATGGTACCGAGCATCCTCGCCAGGAAGGCGTATTCGTTAAAGACATTTGGTGCTATGCCATTTGCGGCCTAAAGAAATGTTGAAATCAATGCAGATCACCCACCATATCTTTACGTACACGCCGTAGGCACACATCAGTAAAATAACTATATTAGGATAACTACACGTGCTAATTTTTCTCTCTCTTTGTACCGCTCTCCTCCTCCGCTTCGGCATTGAAGGCATGGAGGCCCGTGTGAGGCATTTTCCTCTCGCAAAATTGTGTATTCCCTGCCTTGTGCTGTGAAGGCCAACATAACTTTCCTCCTCATTTTTCGTTACCGTGGGATGTCTCTTTAGCATTTGCACGCAAACGGTGAGATTACATCCACCCCCTTTTCACATTTTTATAGTTAGCTTCCCACCGGTTGCCTTCTCACAAGGCGCCATGGTGTGGTACCATCGTACATTTCCTCTCAAACAAATGGCAAGGGCATAGTCATCCTTGACATAAAGAGGTATTGGTTCCGCATTCTTCCTCCACATTGTGATGGTCGATCGTTTTCCTCCCTCGGCCGTCCTCCCTGCGGAGCATGGTACTGCACCATCAGATATTTCCTCTCAAGCAAACGGTAACGATTCAGTCATTATTGGCACCGTTTGGTATAGGTTCCCCATTTTCCCCCTGTATGTTGTGCAGGACGGCTTCTCTCTCCTTCCCTATCCCATCTTCTCTCTTCCTCCGCTACAGCTTTGTAGCCATTTTCCTGTGATGGAGGCCCGCGCAACACACTTTCCTCTCGCAAAACCAATAATTTTTGGCCAGCCTGAGGCAGGTATAGTTCATGTTAAACCAACTGATATGCCCTGACTGAAGCTTTCCCCCACAGGGGTACCTTTCACGATACCATCTATATATGACTAGATCGGCGAGACATAAACCCAAAATCACCACTCTTGTTTTTACATACACCGTTCCTAAGTGACAAGCATACAAAAATTGTTTGTTACTAAACTCAAGTAAGTAAATTTGTGTGCTGGCACCGTTCTTTCCAACTTGGAAATGACGGCTAGACACATCGGGGACACGAACAGCGGGACTATATGGTAGTGTTGAATTTTCTCAGCAATGGCTGCACGAGCCCACTGGAACGTGATCGTTCCATCGGCCCTGGAGGTGGGTTTTTGTGGACACCAGAGATGCGCAGCGACCACTCCCCAACCCCGAGGCTGGCTGACCAGCAACAACAACAACGGCAAGCGGCGGAGCCACACGTGCCCCCAGCGACTACATTTGCGGTGGCAGGCATCGAGTTTGTCTAGTGCTGTCTTTGGAGCTGCCCGGCTGTTACAGTTATACAGCATCAAGGATGCGCAGGTTGCATTGTAGAAACGTAGCTTTTTTATATGGGAAATCTTTGATCTACGAATCCATAACTTCCAGAAGGACTGGAAAGCTATGTTCCCCTGACGCAGCGTGCAGCAATGTCAGCAGTACTGCAAAGCAGTGAGGCCAGGATTGTACTTTTCCTCCATGGTTCGCCGCCACGAAATTGGTCGTCATTTTCTTTAGTATCATGCTGTGTAGATAGGTATATGTAGGTGAACTCTGTTTTGGATTCATTCATAAAGAGATTCTCAATTTTTAGTTTGCTTGCAGCTATTGGGAGAAGTTCATCAAGGGGTTCTTTTCCTCGTCTATGAAGTCCACATCGTCGGCATATTCCATCTCTAGCGGCATACACAGTAGTGACACCGGAGGGGTGGGGGCGGGGTGGGGTGGGTTGGGGTGTTGGTCTTGTGGAACTTTCCCGAACAGATTTCAATGCGGCAGCAACGTAACAGGTGAAAAGCCCCGGAGATAAACTATCTCCCTGTGGGGAGCCGACTGATGTCTCAAACTGGCCTGGCGCAGTACATCTAGGATCTTTTCGCGCTTAATTGTGACGAAGGCCTGTGACATGTCAATGCCCATTTTGTGGAAGTCCCAATGTTTGGACATGACTACCGGCTATAAAATAATATAACGTTAATTAAAATAGAATAAAACCTTCCGTGTTCTACTTTTATTCTCGCACACACGCGCGTACTCACTCATACACACACGTACTCACGCACGCACGCACGCGCACACGTAAGTACCAATCCCGTCTCGACTTTACCGTGAAATAAGATAAAATCATATCTATTGTTGATTTTTTCATTTTCTTTACAACATCGATCCCCTACCAGCTGTCTGTCACAGTATGTATGTCATGTAGCAGACTTTTATTTGCTTTCTACACATATTCTTAAGGACCTGGTCCATTTCTATGTACAAACAGTGCGACTTCCAATATTGGTTAGCGGTGGCCCAATGATGAAAAGACGTTTGGTTACATATTTACATAGTCTGACTCACGGGAGGTAGTCGCCATTTTGAATTCAAAATGTCAGCCCTTCGTGACAGAGCTAGATACGTCAGTATGATTGTGACGTCAGCGAACTATTGACGTAGTTGATTTAGAATTGTAATGTGCAACGAAGCTATTTCTGTGGCAAAAGTGAAGATTTTAATGTATTTAGCTTTTGAATATTGATGTATCAGTACCTAAATTTAACAGTCATCATGCGGGCAAGCGATTTAATATTTTGAAGCTAATGTCAAGAGAATATTCCCTAGACCTTCACGGAGATATTGTACCTGTTCGTTCTGATTGAAATGGCAAATATGATGAACCACTGCAGAAAACTCTAGGAACAAATCGACCAAATGGTGTAATGTGTAAAATAAAAACGCCCTCTCATTTAATACAGTGGCGCCGGTCTCTATTCCGACGATAAACTAGTCGTAAGTTGTCACAAGTTGGGCCACATTTGTCTGATATAAGTTACGTATGGCAACCATAGAAATCTACATATATTAGCATATATGTATAAGATTTCTAACCGTAACATTACACTGCCAATCAGTTTGCTGCTCGACAACTAAGTATCTATTATTGTGATCATAGCAGAGACGGCGGGTACTAATTTATTCACCGACCGAAATGTGAATCACAGCATGAATATCGGTGATAATTTGTTTGATACGAGAACCGCAGATGGTTGCGGCAAACTGTTTTTTGATGATTGGAGATGTGAGAGTTTATGGGTCTCCACTAGCACTAACAGCGCCTAGCACTGAAGATGACGCCATCGCAATTGATTACAAAAAGGGCTGGTGTGATCAGAATCAATTCACAGATCACGATAATAATGGGGCACTACACTCATCTACAGGCAACAATAATTCACACTAGTTGATGAAAAGGAAGGGTGAATAGTTGATATCGCACTGGCCATGACGGTGTGCATCTAATGAATAGAAGTGAGCAATGAATATCCAAATGACATTATTTTTTTTAAAGTGCATGCCTCATCAGATCTGTATTTGCCCAACATCTATGTATCAATCATGTTAAAGGTCGACAATTTCGTTGTAGATTGCCAGTAGAGTGTTGAACAGGACCGCGGTTGCTCAGAGTGGATGCACCAAATACATGCTAGTATATCTATTGCTAATGACCATTGACATATCACAGGCCTTTAATACTCTCACGCGCGCAAAGATCTTAGGGGTAATACTGGAGCCTGGCTGAGTTGGAAAGTTGGAAATCTCAATTGGCTCCGTATATATAGTCAAACAAAATAGCATTCGCTTGCAGTATCTTTCGTAAATAGTCAATCTGACCTAGATCGTATACGATTGGTAGTATAGTTTTACAAACTCTTAATACGGCGAAATATAACAGCACATATTCTTCTTCTTTCAGCCTTGGCCTCATTGACTTTAGAAAATATCCTATGAACAAAGCTTTAACATTAATTTGACATCGACCGACCTGGCTTTTCACTAGGGTAAATTTAATTCACTTTACACTATTTTGTTAAGATTTATGCCGTGTCCCAATCTGTATATCGGAATCGTTACTTCGGCATAAACCTGAGGGTGGGGTAGGGTGGGGTTGCTTAGAAGCGAAAGTTTTGTGCAGAGCCGGATTAAGCCTATTTGGGGCCCACGTCTAATTAGTTGTGGGGCCCCCTTGGGATCAAGGAGGGAATGGGTACTACTACTACTACTACTACTACTACTACTACTACTACTACTACTACTACTACTACTACTACTACTACTACTACTACTACCATTACCACTACTACTACTACTACTACTACTACTACTACTACTACTACTACTACTACTACTACTACTACTACTACTACTACTACTTCTACTACTACTACTACTACTACTACTACTACTACTACCATTACCACTACTACTACTACTACTACTGCTACTACTACTACTACTGCTGCTACTACTACTACTACTACTACTACTACTACTACTACTACTACTACTACTACGACTGCTACTACTACTACTACTACTACTACTACTACTACTACTACTACCGCTGCCGCTGCTGTTGTTGGTGTTGCTGTTGTTGTTGTTGTTGGTGTTGTTGTTGGTGGTGTTGTAGTTGTGGTTGTGATTGTTGTTATTGTTGTTGTTGTTGCTGCTGCTGCGTATGCGATTAGAATATATATCTCCCATACCAACACCAGTGAGGTGAAGTTAGGCGAGGAGATAGGGGTGGGGGAGCGGTGGTGATGTGAGGAGAGGGTGAGTGGGTGATATGAGGATGGGTGCTGAGGTGAGATGGTAATGAATGTATATTACAGCGTGCGATTAGATGAGATGAGTTTAGTTGAGACTAGCTAAGATAAGATAAGATGTGTTGGGAATCTTGAGATAAGCTGAGAAATTGGACGGGATGGGATAAAGTGACGTGATGTAAAATGAGATGTGATTGGATGACGTGAAATGAAATGAGATGAGATTAGACGATAATAGATGCAAAGAAATGAGTTGTTATGGGGTGATATGAAATAGTATGAGCCGGGCTGGGATATAAAGTCAGTGAGCTGGAGTGGGCCGATATGAAAGGGACTGGATGGCTTGAGGTGAGATGTGAATTAATGATGATGTGGATAAGGTGTGATGGGATAAAATGAGATGAGGTAGGAATGTGATGGGATAGAGTGAGATAGGATAAGGTGTATTGAGATGATACGAGATGGGTGAGATAAGATATAATAAGTGAGTGGGTACGGAGAGGTGAGATGGTGTCTGGTGTGAGGTATGAAAATTTTGTGTTGTGGTGTTGCTGTGTTGTGTGGGCATTGGATGGTGATATCCCGGAGTGGGTGAGGAGTGGGTGTCGTGGGTCAGGTGGGATACGATAGGATAGTGATATGGTTCAGATGATGGAAAGGAAAGGAGAGGTAGCATATGTTAATGTGATAGTGGAATATTGAAGAGATGAGAATGACTATGAGGAGTATAACTATCATCCAAACCCATCCACTACCAGGGCCGGAGCAAGCGCAGTTCGGCTCTAGGTTAAGAATTTATATGGCATATGTCCAGGGTCTCCCTATCCACATACCCTCCACCCCGCCCCACCCCACCTCACGACATATACATACACTTAAAAACGTGTGCAAATCATATTATCTGAAAAGTATTTTGGGTAATTTTAGGAGCAAATTCCATCATAAAAATCTTTATGCAACACATTATCTAAGTCATTGAATCGGAGTAGAATCAATTTCTATAGATGTTCAATAAATATGTCTATAGCTATGTACACTGTACATGCAAGATTGGCGAAACACGTGTTTACCGACTCTCATAGCCAAAAGCTGCTCAGGATATGTTATGTGGGGCGGGGTGGAGGGTATGTGGATAGGGATATAGTATAGTGATATATAGGACGCATAGTGATAGTTGTCATCCACTCCTCTCAAGTATGCATCGATGTGTTTTCCACTGCTCAGCATGGCGCTTTGAAAAGCATTGCGACAAAGGATCTTGCAACAGATAACATTACAGAATCGTTGGTTAATGCAGCAAACCCTGGATAGAGCCAACTTGAGACATTTGTCGAAGAAAGGTTGATTGTTAATTCGAATGAATACAGTACACAACACAAACTGTTTTGTGACCCTATACCTAGAAACAAAGCTCCTACATTCGCAAACCCTATACAAGATAGGAGAAATAACAAAAACAAAGCAGAAACAGGTTATACTTAAAGCTGACAGAAGTGTCCTTCAATGACTTATAATTGCATACGAAGCTGGTGGACCAGTTGACCTGTCACAGATTTTACAGCATGAACTAATGCCTGTGCCCGGTTCTTTAGCTGAAATGAACCAGCAACTAAGGACAGGATCAAAGTCTGTATTGGCAGATGCTTTACTTGATGGTATCCCATTCCCACCATCTATCAAGCTGGAGGGCACATCATCATTGCTCATTGATTGGCAGGCTCTAGTAAACAAAATAGGGAGACCATCTGAAGCAAACACGTTTGGAGAGTTGGCGAGCATCTTTGTAAGATCAGTACTAAAATCAGCCATGCTATGCGACGAGGTGCATGTCATCTTTGATAGATACAGGGATAACTCAATCAAGGAAGTTACCCGAGACAAACGTGCAGGGTCTAATCGTCCAGTCCGACGTGTCATTGAAGATGAACATGTGCCGCTTGTGAATAATTGGCGAAACTTTATGGCAGCAGCAGAAAACAAGGCAGACCTTTCCAGATTTCTATTAGAGCACAGCCACCCTGGGAGAAAACTATTGTTGTGGCTGGAGGATTCTCTAATGGTCTTGAGGTACAGGTACTGACGAAAGCTATGACACATCACCACTTGAGTCTACACAAGAAGCGGACACAAGGCTCATCCTACACGCTGTTCAAAACAAGACAAGAAACCTGGTTGTATCAGCAAGAGACACAGATGTCCTACTTCTTCTTGTAGCCCATTTCCACAGAATCACATATCAGCACCTTTGGATGATGGCGGGACCAGCTGTCAAAAGATGGTACATACCAGTCCACGAGGTGTTGAAGCACTTACCCCCAGAATCGGCAGATTTCACGCTTTAACTAGTTGTGATATGACGTCGTACATAGCTGGTCATAGCAAAGAATCGGCCTTCGAAACATTTTTCAAGGAGCATCATCTCCTTAAAGATTTAGGACAAGTGTGGGCTCACAGACGTTAGCATAAAGGCAGCAGAGAAGTGCATTTGTAAGTTGTATCGTGTAGGCGAAAGTGCGGAAACAGATGATCAAGCCCGTTGTGTAGTATTTGCAAAGTGTGGCACCCCAGAAACCCTTCCTCCTACAAGCAATGCTCTTGCATTTCATATTAAAAGATCACACTACCAAGCAATGGTATGGAAGTAGCCCATGTTCCTATGCCGGTCTTACCTCACCTGGATACTCGTGGTTGGAAGTATGATGGAACCAAGCTGAAACCAATTTTAACTTCATTAAGACCGAGTCCAGATTGTAGCATGGACATTATATTTTGCCAGTGCAAAACTGGATGTAGATCGCACTATTGTAAGTGCCGCAAAAACCAATTGTTCTGCACTGCTGCATGTGGATGTACACTGAATGTAGACGTTTCGTGCATTAATAGAAATATTGATTAAATTCTGTTTAAGGTTCATAGACTTATTTCGCTGTGCCAAATGCTGAGAAATGTTGTACCAGAGCTGGAATTATGGACAACTGTATAAGAAGACATTCGTGGACTAAATGTTTTATAGATGCTAGTAGTACACACCTCTTTTATTTACTAGATCCAGCCACCATGAGTTAAACATTCAAATCATAATTCTTATTTCCTTTTAGCATAGATATCGGAATAGCTATATTTTAACTTTATCGTCATCTGAATAATGAGAGACTATCACCACATATTCGTTAACAGTCCATCAATGCACTATATAAATGACTTCATTCGATTCCTTGCCCATGACAACATAGATTTAGTCGTTTAATTCATGGTTCTACGGCTGTCGGAAGTCGAGATACGAATATATTGAATTTAACATAGCGGCCGTTTTGAAAATCCAAGATGGCCGCCATTATGCATTACTAATAAGACTGAAGTTTATGAAAATGATTTGATTTTATCTCTTTCCTCTGAAAACGTGGAATGAACCCTTTAAATCAAGATTCTAAATCTTCTGGGAATCGAGATATGCAAATAGTTAATTTGACACGGCGGCCATTTTAATATGCAAATTATGGGAGGAAAAACAAAAAATTCAGCTTTGGAACACTCAATTTCGTATTCAGGATAGTCAAATTATGTTAAAAAGTCATGTTCCCAACTTTTACTAAAAAATTGCCAGGGACATTTTCTCTAGAACTCTTTTTCAAATTTCGGAATAACTTGAACAAGTTGTCCAAGTATCGTGCGCAAACTTAAAGTAATCGATTCAGTGGTGTTACGCCGGAGTAATATTCCGATGTGAACACGGCCTTCGCATAAATGGCTAAAACAATTATTATCTGTGTGGGCTAAATATTTTAGTTTTATGTTTCAGTGACAAAAAGGTATATTGTTCCAGAAGCTATTTTGACTGACCTAATTCTTATTAGTAGAGCAGTAATGAGCTAAGAAGTGGCTTAGTTTAGTGTGAGTTAACCAGCACCCCACGCGGAATATTAATATATGTCACCATATATCAAAATGATCGTTAGAGGGTTGGGAATAAGGAAACCTCGGATGACAATCATGAGAATCATTATAAATCGAGTTATGACATAGTTTCTGAAATGGAGGTGACACATTTTACATCATGAAGCAATAACCTCCAACAGTAGGCCTACCTTTCTCACAGTAGGGGCTGTAGATAGGTTGTTAACTAGTGTCGCCTGCGGTACGCCTTTGTTTGGAAGCATACCACGGATTTGGGACTTATTATAAGAGAAATCGCTGGTGGCGTTATACAAATCAGATCAGTGGGTATTTTTTATAGAAATATTACCTAAAATGCACAACGGAATTAATGTTATGTGTAAGGTATCGAGAATTGCGGAGTTTGGCGTTGCTGTTCCTGAACAAGAAGACGAAGCTTGATATATTTAATGTTGATTTGTGCCTCTTTTGTTCTTGTTATTTTAATAAGACGATCCCGGCTGTCACTCCTTTTATCGGGAATTTAGATTAATTTTAGGCTGCTGTCAACATCATGGTGCTAGGGGGCATGCGCTTTTGTAAAACAAAACACAGATGCTTGCTGGTATAAAACCATTCATCTACTACAAAGCATGTAGCTCAACCTACTGGTCTCGCCAACAATTAGAAAGACTTTCTCAGTATCAAGACAATGAGGATATAATAGCAGCTCAGAGGCTGTTTTCACTAGCAATAACCAAGACGACTATGGCGCTTCCCTGACAAGAGACCAAATAAAGTATCGTGAATTTGGCGTGATATCTAACTGTTTTATCTGTTGGATGCGCTGTTTTCCATCTCATAGATATTCAAGAAATAAGAACAATTGGTCTTTTGTCTAAGCTGTGATAGACGACACATGCAAAAAATACCTATACAATGGTTGGAGATGCTGTTGAGAAACAAGGAGATGCGCAAATACTACTCCAGCTTCACGGCGTAGGCTCAGATCTGGTTGCTATAGGTGCGCTGGATCATCAGGAAAAAGCTGCCTTCTAAAATACAGCTGTACATAATGGCTGGTAATATTGCCTCTGAAGCATCTGACAATGCTCGTCTGGACACTGTCAAACAGAAAATACCCAGAATTCATCTGATTCACACTGATTGAAAGAGAAGCTTAGCTCTTAACATCGCTGAGAAATCTACAACAAGAACCTGCCACTGGGAGCGATATAAGTATCATAACCCCCTCAACATATTCCTCCCAGACAGTAAAACAACAATTAATCTAGGTAAAGCCAGAGCATTCGTTCCTTCCACAACCGAGATTGTCAGATTTGTTGTGCTCAAACGAAATATCTATAGGAGAGGCCTTAATCAAGGACGGTAAATTAAAAAATATCAAAGCAATCAGAGACGAAGATATGGAACTGTTAACTGGCACGACTCAAGGACATGGTGAAGAAAATAAAGTCCACATGGCTCTAGGAATAAATAGGCGTAAAATACAAAATGGTTTTAAGCTTCAAGATGGTTACCTTTTTCTGATGAGATGTCAAGTGACGTCTGATTCTGTTCATTCACTGCTGTACACAACAATAGCGTGGCTTACCAATAAATATGGGATGATGCGCTTTAGAACACAGTCAGAATTTATAAGCTGGATGAATTACTCCCGGGAGAAAAGTTTACTTCTGTAGCAAAAGCCGACGCGCTTATTATAGATGGCCATGCGGCAATTCCGATTTTGTCAATTCAAAATCAGGCAGTGTTTGTTTTAAAGATATGGCTATGCCATTCATGGATAATGAACTATGTCCTCGGTGTAAGCAAGGACACAACTCAGATTCATGTTGTGTTTGACCGCTACCTAGTGAATAGCATGAAAGCTGACACTAGACTGAAGAAGACTGGAGGAAATAAAGAAATGTTGTGCCTGTACTCCCAGATCGTACTGATCCCCAGAGCCGGAAGTTGTCTCGTAGCAGAAGTGGGAACAAATCAAACTTGGCAAAATTCCATGCAGAATTCTTAAATAAACCACTCCAATAAATGATGTTGCCACACTCAAATCAAGGACAAGAATTGTGGCTAGCCCAACACAGACACTCTAGTTCCGTTGATTGACTCCCGGCCCTCTATTCGTTCGAAGGAAATATTCTTTCCAGACTTGTTATGAGCGCAAACAACGCTTCCGTCAGACGATACATTCCAGTCCAAGTTTGGTGTGTGACAAACTGACACAAGGAATAAGTAAGTAGTATGCTTAGCGTGCATTGCATCACAGGATTCGATACGGTCAGTGAATTATATGGCCATGGAAAGATAACAGCAGTTAACCAGATGGCACGACAGCATGTTCAGAAGTTTCAGGATATACGCAGTCTGGCAACATCCAGTCATGTATCGGTGCCAGAACAAGTAGCGTGCACATACTTTTTAGCCAACATGTATGTTAATGATGTGCAACGTTTGGAATATTGGTATAAAATTCGTGCAGATAATGCATTGCATCCAAAATTAATGAGCCAGACAGTGTTCACACAAGACTTCTTCAACAATTTAGTGCGTACATGTACGGATTGATGTTTGGCCAAATGCACATGCTCACATCATGACCATACATGCATTTGTGGGGCAATGTTATCTTCTGCAGATGAGATTGAAATGTGGTGGCCAACCTCATTCACCATAGATGTGTGTTGTATGCAACTGACAGTGATGCGGAACATAACATAACGGAATTTACTTGTTATAAGTATTCTGCACGATTTTAATATTAAGAAATTTAACGGACTAAAACATGAGTAATTCTCAGCCCACTCACCTATATGGTTGTGACAATGTCTAATAGGAGATATTCTATCATAAATACCTTTATTGCCACCTATACATAATCGGTAAGCCCTTGCCATAATCCGAATTGCAGTAAACTTGAAACGAGACGGCGGTCTTTTATCTGAGGACAGGAGATGGGGATTTTATTTATTAACATATGTGGCATACGCCCATGCAGTGTCACTGGCACGCTTTTAACTAACTCTGTTTGTGATGAAAAGCAAGCTTGTCATCCTATATGTCTTGTTTCCTGACGCTACAAAGAACACCATGATATATGGTGACATTTAGTAATATTCCGGTGTGTGGGATGGTTTTGATAGTGGCCAATGCTGCAGGACTAATTATGCTATATACTACCAAGAAACCAACAACATAGCAAGTTGCATGATACTAGCTTTCCATTCATTCTAAATGTATTTTTCAGTAATCTTCAACGATCACCTTTTGCAATAGCAATGGCCGATTTATCAGCGTAGCAACCCTTCTGTCATCCTTAGACGACCACTAACGAATATCTTAAGCTAGTCCGAAGGTATATAAAAGGGCTTATAGGAAATGAGCAAGCTTCTGGAATAATAAGTTTTATGAACATTCTCAGTGAGAAAGTCCAAACTTTCTTTACCATTTCCAATGTATGGATTAGCTATGGCATTCATTCTCGTATGGTTATTGGTATAACAATACATTGCATTGTTTTGTAAAAAAGATTTGAATGTCAATAATTTTAAATTCTAATTCTACAATAATGTTTAGTAAATTGATTTTGACCGAGTGCAAATAAAGGTTATCAAACTAGATTGATAGTTTTTTATTTTAGCCCTTTAATGACTAACTTTGGTAAAAAATCAAAATATTTGTTTTTAAAATGTTTATTTGCAGGCCAAGGGAAGACTAGTTATGAAGCTTTACCACTGGATTGACTAGCTCGATTCCCGAGCCAGTTCTTCCAGTGGTAAAACCTTTTAATGTTCTTCTCTTGGCCTTCAAATGGGTATACTTAAAAAAATCCACAGATGTCGGTTATGGCCTGTTTTGCCGTGTAAGGGTTAAAAAATGAGTTATCATATATATATATATATATATATATATATATATATATATATATATATATATATATATATATATATATATATATATATATATCTTGCAGCAAATCAACTCAATGTAGTGGTCCATTTCTAGATATGGCCCGCCCAGTTCTAGCTATGCTCCGCCTACTTTGTACGCTTTTATTTTTCGAACCTTGTTCGATTTTGACCCATTGGGCCATGAATTCACTGAATCTCAAATTCGAGGGAGCTATAAAGGTCAGTTAGGAGCTATTAAATGATACTGTTAACGGAATATTTATTAAATTGTAAATTCATTGAAGAAAAAACCAATTACGGTTGGACATGTGTCCACTTCGTATCTGGACTACTTCACTTTATTGTGATGTCTGCTAAAGTGACGTATTTTGATTATGACGCCATATATTTGAGTGACGGATCATATACCTCCATTGTATTATTTTATTCGAAACTCTCAGGAATCCGAGTTTAGTTGTGACATTAGCCAAGAAAATATAGTTTATGAATCATTTGGACTGTAAACAAACTTTAGATATCAAAACAGTCCATGGTATTTGTAAGGGTGTACTTATTCCTCCAGCCCCCACCAGCTCTGCTGAAAGCTTGTAAGAAGAATGGTTTGACCCAATTACTATGCTTGTGTAATAATGTGTATATTTGTTTAATTCGAATAGTAAGGATGAAACCAAAGCGTAAGGGAGGATTCCAGTTTCTCAGTCCATTATATGACGTCATAATCAACTACGTGACGTGTAGGATGACGTCATAATCAATTACGTCATGAATGACGTAGATAAGTTCGTCACGAACGCTTAATTGATGACGTAAACACGCTGTTGAATATTTTTTGATTAATTTAACGGTGGGGTGGCCTGTTACAGTCAAATTAGTTTCAAAATATTCAATATTCAACAGCTTACCTGTATGGTTTTCCGGATATTGAGATTCAGCGAGTGCAGGGATCCATCGATCCCGGCACGGGAAAGGCGTGGGTGGAGCTTAGTTAAAGATGGGCGGAGCATAACTAAAACTGGATTCCTCCATTTCGGTAGCATAGTACAATCCTCCTGGTCACACCCGTCTCTTAGCCGTCGGTCTCGGACATGACCGTACATGGCCATACACTAATGAATGTGATGAATGTAAATAACTTTTCCGGAATGATTGTCCTCTCTGGGAGATTCCCCACGGACGCGTCCTTCTTTTATGAACATTTGAGGTCACTATCGGGATTCGCTACTATGACACAAACGCAGGCTAGACAGGAGAGCCGATACAAGGTGACACATGGGAAGCATCTTGCGCAAATGAATCACTTCAAAACATCGTTTTGGAGGAGTTCACTTCTAACTATGTCCCGCCCATTTCTAGCTAAGCTCCGCCCAAGCTTTACGCGTTTTGGTATCCATCTATATACTTTAAACACTGAATTCTAAGAATCTCAGTTTCAAGGTAATTCCACAGGTAAATTGGTGAATATTTTGAAACTAGTTTGGTTGGGTGTTTTTTCTGTCTATGGCAACAAGAGCGCCAAGTCAATTTAGTTTCAGCATATTCAACATACAGTTTATTCAATAGTAAATCCATCAAAGACATACAATTCGTACATTTGGCGGCATCTTAAATGTTCACCACGGCGCTAGATACATCACTCATTATTGATAGTGACTTCAATTTACATGTGACGTAATTGATTATAACGTCATATGCTTGAGGGACAGATCTGGTCCATTCAATGTGAGAAAATAAGACATTTCCGCATTATCTCTGGTAAGGAACCGGCCAGAAGACTCTTTAGAAGTTACATTATGAATAGCAAATTAACTACTACAAAAACCGAACATCACCGCTTCCATTAACTACTTACCATAGTAATATCCTGATACAGGAACCACGCAACTAAACATAAATACCAATGAAATATGCGCACATAACCGTGCCATCTTCTAAGCTCATTAAAATATGGTGTTTTCAGCACATTCGCTTCGATTAAAATAAAGATATCAAACAAAGTGGAAAATCTATATATATATATATATATATATATATATATATATATATATATATATATATATATATATATATATATATATATATATATATATATATATATATATATATATATATATATATATATATATATCAGTTCATCGTAATTGTATGCCCTCCCACCCCATCCTCACCCCAACCCCAACTATTCCACAGTAATATCAACACCAATTTGTAGTGCAGTGTTTGCACATGCCTCTTACATCATTAATATGAGCACAGACTTGACATAATCTAAACTCCTCATATAATCATAACGGACCTTCCCAGTTTATCTGTCCATCATATTATGACGTCATAATTAACTACGTGACGCGTAGGATGACGTCATAACCATACAACATCACGAATGACGTAGAAAAGTACTTCACGAAGGCATAATTGGTGACGGACTCAGCATTGTTGTACGAATTGTATGTCTTCATTATTTACTAAAAATATTCTTGAATATTTTGTAACTAATTTGACCGGGCGCTCTTGCTGCCATAGCACCTGGTCAAATTAGTTTCAAAATATTCAACAGCATACCTGTATAATTTTCTGGAAATTGATAGTCAAGGAGGTCAGGGATGGATCGATTCCAACACAAGTGAGGTGTGGCTGGAGCTTAGATAGAGATGGGCGGGCCATAGCTAACGCTGGAAAGGTACATTCTCTCTAAAAATGCAGCACGCTTATAGCGACAAAGCGTGTCTTGAAAGAGGCTCGGAGAGAATGACTCTGCAAACTGGAGAATCTATTGACTTCCTCTTGCCATATCTTGTACATTATGAAATTCAAGTTGTCGCAGAAAATCGTTTTTAATGTTTACTACTAAATATTTGGTAGAATGTTCTAGAAGGAATTAAGGTTGCTGGACGCTTTTTCAAATGGTTTTGCTGAAAGCTGTTGCTATCAACAGGTTAAATCACCACCATTTTCAAGATGGGCATTATTTAGGGGACGACAAAGAATTGCGATTTTCATGTCGTTATCAAATCAACTGTGAAAGGCGCATTGTAAATAATGTCTTTGTATTATTTGCTTTAGAATTACTTGAAGACGCCTATCGTCTCACTATCAACTCTTACATTGTTTGAAGAATAGAGATTGTAACCCTTTCCACCCTAAAGACTCGTTAAAATAGTTCGCCTGCAATTTAATAAATGTATTCTGTTGGATATTTTGAAACTAATATGACCGGGAGCTGACAGGTGCCAGCCAAATTAGTTTCAACGTACTCAACAGCTTACCTGTATAGTTGTCTTGAAATTGTTATTCTGGACGTTCAGGCTTCAAACGGTTAAACTCCACAGTTAGAATTGGTTGAAATCGATTGTGGAAGTCGCTAATGACATAAATAAAAAAAACCACAGCACTTTAAATGACCGGTCGATACTGATAAAAGCCTGCATGTTTGTTCGTCTATCTGTCTGTTGTGTGTCCGGCGTGAAAACCCAAGTTGTATTGAAGAGATCCTCTTCAAACATTCGTGGAATATTGCCATTGGTGTCTGAAAGAAATGACGCGCTAAATAGAGAGATCAGCACCCAGTCAAATTAGTTTCAAAATATTCAACAGTTATCTGTAGGCCTATAGTTTTCTGGGAATTGATAGTCAGGGAGTTCAGAGATTGATCAATCCCAACACAAGCGAGTTGTGGGTGGAGCTTAGCTAGAGATGAGCGGGGGCATAGCTAAAACTGGAAAGGTCCATTGTGGCAATGTACATTGAACATACAGCATATGGTATGGTTTAAGCATTAAGTAGTAGTAGTAGTAGTAGTAGTAGTAGTAGTAGTAGTAGTAGTAGTAGTAGTAGTAGTAGTAGTAGTAGTAGTAGTAGTAGTAGTAGTAGTAGTAGTAGTAGTAGTAGTAGTAGTAGTAGTAGTAGTAGTAGTAGTAGTAGTAGTAGTAGTAGTAGTAGTAGTAGTAGTAGTAGTAGTAGTAGTAGTAGTAGTAGTAGTAGTAGTAGTAGTAGTAGTAGTAGTAGTAGTAGTAGTAGTAGTAGTAGTAGTAGTAGTAGTAGTAGTAGTAGTAGTAGTAGTAGTAGTAGTAGTAGTAGTAGTAGTAGTAGTAGTAGTAGTAGTAGTAGTAGTAGTAGTAGTAGTAGTAGTAGTAGTAGTAGTAGTAGTAGTAGTAGTAGTAGTAGTAGTAGTAGTAGTAGTAGTAGTAGTAGTAGTAGTAGTAGTAGTAGTAGTAGTAGTAGTAGTAGTAGTAGTAGTAGTAGTAGTAGTAGTAGTAGTAGTAGTAGTAGTAGTAGTAGTAGTAGTAGTAGTAGTAGTAGTAGTAGTAGTAGTAGTAGTAGTAGTAGTAGTAGTAGTAGTAGTAGTAGTCGAAGTGAACGCACGCGTTTATTTAGCTCTGCAATTGCTGCCCGAATTTGCTAGTTTCTAGCGCGATTTTGTAGATAAATTTTATACATATGTTTCGTATTAGTATTTCCTTTCAAACTTTATATTTAATTTGTAAATTCTTGTCTTGGTTGGAGCGCATTTTGTGTCTCTATTTTCTAAAGGCATTCCTCTTAGCTGGCGGTTTTCGCCATTTAATAGGGCTCCTCTTACTGTGGTCAATGCAATACATTTCTCCCCGCGCCGGTCTGCTATTTCTATAAATCGTAGGCTAGCGCATTGTATTTGGCAAGATCGCTTGAGTGAGTGGATTTAATTCCTTTGTCATTTGTAAGCACACGCCTAGTTCTTTAACTATATTACTCCTTATAGTCAGTTGGCTGTCCCCGGTCAACTCGAACAGACTAACAAATATATGACTTGACTATTTAATCATATATTTGTTAGCATACTTTAATCGGCTAGGTGTTAGTGAACCACTTAGAAAGTGGTTCAAACTAACAAATATACGACTGTACTCTCTATTCGTATATTTGTTGGTAGACGTCAGGGTTTCAAAAGGGGACACTATTTATTTAGTGTTTAGCTCTTTCCCCGACGTCTTGGTGTTATATATTTGTATTATATATTGTAGTAGTATGGGGTTCCTCTTTTTATAAAACACCATGGCAACCTCATATAAGCGTACCCTGAGTCTTAAAATCACGACAAAGGCTTGGGGTATTTCGGCAATTGAGGTGTATCATGGGTTGAAGGATGTAGTTGGGGCAGGGCCACGGGTCCTTCAAGGTCTCGTTAATGTTTCCAAATCTGTATGGAATGTCACCGTAGTTAATGAAAGTGTGAAGGAAAAGTTGCTCGACGAGGTCCTTGTCGTGAAGGGTGAGGTGTGTAATGTGGAGGAAATAGATTCTGATCGTCTATTAGTCAAGATGAAGGTTCCATTAGAGATCCCAGATGAACGGGTTATCACTGAATTGATCAAGTATGGCAAAGTGGACAAAGTAGAACACGAGACCTATCCATTTGATCGAACCTTAGAAAATGGCATCAGAAGAATTTGGTTTGAAAAGGTAGAACAACCTCTCCCAAGCAAGGTCACCATAGATGGTCGATTTATCTTGCCATTATGGTACAGGGGGCAAATCAAAGAGTGTAGAATCTGCTTAAGCACAGAACATCTTGCAACAGATTGCCCTAACAAAAACAAATGTCTAGTTTGTGGATCATCTGATCATTTTAAGTGGCGATGCCCGCAGAACAAATATGTCAAAAAGGGTGCTGATAAAAGTGCAGAGCAAGTTGTCTCTAAAGAGAATGTCATAGAACCGGTAGCTGCTGAGATTGTAGCGGAAATTCATACTAATGGGAAGCACGCTGCTAAGGAAAATGTCATCGAACCAGTAGTTGCTGAGATTGTAGCTGAAGTCCATGTTAATGAGAAGCATGGGGAAAAAACTAAGAATCCAATCGCTGTAGTTGCAGGCGATGAAATAGAGGTTCTAGATGAGGGGCTAAGTCTTGCTCCAGTAACAAGTCAATCCAAGTTTGATGACAGAGAGGCTAATTCCGCACAAGTTGAAGATGATGATCAATACCCTCTGGAAGAGAGTTTTAATTTAGGACAAGTAAAATTCAGGTCGCAAGATACTGAACCTAACTTTGATTTTCCACTGAGTACACTCAATCTAGACGATTTAAATAATATAGAGAAAGTAATTGGTGTCTCGGATCGATTGAGTGGAACAAAGCGACAGAAAGATGGAGAGAGTTCTGAATCAGAAATAGAGGAAAGTGATATAGAAGACGATAATATGTCAGTCGCTGAATCTGATATATCCATTCAAACACAGAGTTCTAAATCACCTGATGAAATGGTCATGTACAGGTCAGAGGCAGGAGAGGTGTTAGTTCCATATGTGACGGCAAATGGTGTTAAATATAGGCATCTGCGTCATGATTCAGATATATTAAAATATAAGCATTTGGAAAAAGTTGAGCTAAGTAATGCAGCGTTTGTGAGTAAAATAGGTAAATGGTCTAAGAGAGGGTCGAAAAAAACAAAATCTAGTTAGCTTAATAATGGCGGTTTTACACAGCATTTTATTACCTTTTATGCTAATTTGCACACTCAATTGTAGAGGCTTAAATAGTGACATAAAGCAACGTCACTTACTAGAGACTCTGAAAAATGAGCAGATTGACATTGCTTTGATACAGGAAACAAAAATTCAGAAGTCAGAATTATACGATAATTTAGAAAAGATTTCTGGATCCAGAATATTTTATTCGTTATCTCAAGATAATAGTGCAGGCGTAGCAATTGTTATACTCCCTCGTTGTTCAGCCTATGTAAATATAATCTCTTCAGTATCAGGTGCAAATGGTCGCTGGGTGAGAGTCACGCTAGATATACAACAAACACGTATCACGTTGCTGTGTATATATGCACCTACATCTCATCAACTACGTCGTAATTTTTTTAAGGAGATGTCTAAAACAGCACTAGATAACATCACTGAAAACTTAGTAATGGGTGGTGACTTTAATTGTGTCTTAGACAAAGAAAATGACAGGAATGCAACTTCAACTTATACTGATACATCACATAGACTCTTAAAAGAAATATGTGATAATGAAAATTTAGTGGACACCTATAGAATATCAAAACCTCATGGTAAAGATCTCACATGGTTTTCGGTAGATGGTAAAGTTGGTTCAAGGATCGACAGAATTTATGTGAATAGTTTGTTAACAGGGTACTGGAGAGATGTTAATATTAAGCCAGTTGCATTCTCTGATCATAATATGGTTTGTGTAACCTTTGCCAATGCTGACTGGGTAACAAAAGGGGTCGGGTTTTGGAAATTAAACACAACACTGTTGGGAGAAGAATTTTATAAGAATAATATAGAGAGTTGTTGGCAACATTGGATTAATAGGAAAGCATCATATAAGAGCACATTGCAATGGTGGGAGGATGTTAAACTGGATTTAAAGTATGTTTCCCGAAAGTATGCTATTAGAAAAGCACAGGAAATACGCAAACGCAAGAAAACACTTCATCGATCACTGATGAAAATTAATGCTAAAGTAAATAATGGTGAAGAGAATTATTATGAATTACTGGTTAAAATTAAAAGTAAAATAAGAGATATAGAACACTATGAGTTTGAGGGTGCAAAAATTAGAGCAAGAGCCCAGATGCACGCAGAAGGGGAAAAGCCAACCCGATATTTTTGCGCATTAGAAAAAGCACGGGCAATAGATAAGGTGATGTGCTCATTAAACATGCCGGATGGTTCAACCGTCTTTACCAACAATGAAATGAGTACTATTGTATGCAATTACTATGAGTCATTGTACAAGTCAGAGGGAATTGATGAAGATGCAAAATTGGATTTGTTAGCAAATATAGACAAAAAGGTGTCAGACACAGGCAGTGAATTTTGTGATCAACCCTTAACACTAGAAGATTTAACTAAATCCCTTAAAGGTATGAAACTAGAAAAATCACCGGGGTGTGATGGCCTTCCAGTTGAATTTTACCAAACGTTTTGGCACCTTGTAGGTCCAATAATGGAAGAATTAGGCACTGACATTTTTGAGAAAGGCCATTTACCACCAACTATGGCTAGGGCATACGTAAGGCTAATATATAAAGGAAATGACAGACGTCTAATTCAGAACTACAGACCAATTTCTCTACTATGTGTAGACTACAAAATAATATCCAGAGCACTAACATTGAAACTAGGTAGTGTTTTAGGAGAAATCATTGGAACAGAGCAGACATGTGCTGTACCCAGGAGGACAATTCTAACCAATACCATGGTAATAAGAGACCTTATACAATTGGTTGAGAAGGATAGCATCCCTTCAGCTGTGATTGCCTTGGACAATGAAAAGGCATTTGACCGTGTGGAATGGGATTTTCTTTTTAATTCTTTGCAATCGTTTGGGTTAGGCTCAAACTTTATTAAATGGGTAAAGATTTTATATACGGATATCAAGAGTAGCTATTTAGTGAACAATCAATTATCCAGAGAAATTGTCTTAGAACGTGGGGTTAGACAGGGGTGTTCTCTATCGCCATTATTATTTGTTATTGTGATGGAATCACTTGGCATAGCATTGAGGCAAAATAATAACTTTCAAGGCATATGTATTCGTGGCATAGAAAGACCACTTAAGCTGTCACAATATGCTGATGACACAACTGTGTTTACCAGTTCAAACAATGATTTTGCAATTTTAAACCACGTACTAGAAAAGTTCCAAAATGCATCTGGTTTGAAAATCAATAAAGGAAAATCCAAAGGATTATTTCTGGGGCCATGGAAAGAGCGGAATGACCAGCCACTTGAAATCAATTGGTCTAATGATACCATTAAGATTTTAGGCATCTATTTTGGCAGGAAACCGAATACAATACAAAATTGGAATGAACGAGTATCTAAGCTTAAGAGAATATTAGCAAATTGGAAGCGTCGTCGTCTTTCAATCTTTGGTAGAGTGTTTGTTGTCAACAACTTGGCATTATCTGGGCTATGGTATACAGCATCTGTTGTACACATGCCAAAACATGTAGAAAAGGAGGTTAATGAGTTGATATTGTCATTCATATGGGAAGAAAAGAATCATTTAGTTTCCCATCGTGTTCTCAATAATGCTAAGTTAGAAGGAGGACTTGATTTAATTGATATTAAAGTGAAATGTGTTTCTTTAAGGTTAAAATTTTTGGATGATCTTATTACATCAGATGAGACGTGGGCATGTGTTTCACGAGCTCTCATGGAGAGAATTGTAGAACCATTTCTGGCGGAGCATGTGTTTACCTCAAAGAAGCCACCTCCGAATAGCCAAATGATACCAGATGTGTTTAAAGATCAAGTTAAGGGGTTAGAAATATTTGACAGATACATGCCTCCACCTACGTGCTGGAAGGAAGTACTAGAACAGCAATTGTGGGGCAATAGTAATATATGTTATAACAATGCAGTACTTTATCTACCGTCCTTTGCAAAATATGGCATTCAACATTTATCGGATATGATACACCCTCAAACACGTAGATGGATTTCAATGCAAGACGTAGCTAGAAAAACACATATGAGGCATATAGATGTCCAGCGGTTGCTAAATAAAATAAAACATGCTGTACCAATTGAATGGTTTCGTCTGCCAAATGTAAATAATAATAGTTTGACTCCACAACCCGCATTAGTTCTTGATGATGAGATGTTAAAATACAAGATGAGATCCAAGGAATGGTACCATATTATGAGACGAAAACAAGTAACACCTCCCATAGCAATTAGGAGATGGGATGACTCAAGCTATAAACCATCCAGTTGGAAAAATGTATGGAAAATCTTACATTCTCCATCCATACCAAATATGGCTCGTGATTTATTGTGGCGATTACTACATCGACGTCTATGGGTGGGACACTTGACATACAAGTGCAATATTACGACTTCTGATAGGTGTTACTTATGTCAAACAGACGAGGAAACAATCGAGCATTTATTTGTGGAATGTCCAATATCGTCACAATTTTGGGACTATATCAGCCAAATCTTGGCAAAATTTGGAGCGAAGCCCATTGTTCTAGACACGCATGTAGTCTTATTTAGAGAATTTGGATCAAGCGGTGTAAATATCATAAAGTCTGAAAGGACTATTTTAATAACAATACTAACCATAGGTGTTTGGGCCATTTGGAAACATCGGTGTGCACAGACGAAAAATCCATCTATGGGCAATCACAATAGAGCAATAAAGGCAATATTTCGTTCATTGCTGCTGAATCATATTCCTTGCGAATATTTTAGATTAAAGCAGCATGGTAAAGAAAAAGTATTCAAGGACATATGGTGCAAAACAAACATAGTTTCAATAGAGTTGGGAGCTGTAAAAATAAATGAGCCTGCACTAGCTTAAATCATTTAATTACTACAGCTGATTTATCTGTGTCTTTTAATTAATCTGTGTCATGTAATTCATTTTAGTCTGCACTTTGATATTGTTATGTTTAATAATTCATGTTAAGAAATAAACAGACTGGGGTAATTTAATAATCAATCGATAAAGTAATTTTAGGAATTTGCACAGAGTTTTATAGGGTTATTTGTTCCCGGGTAATTTACAAAACCTTACAACAAAGTAAATCAAAAATGGAAACAAGAGCGCCATCTATTTCCATCTATTTTTCTGTAATTTTCCTGCTGACTATATATGTTATGCTACCCGAATGCTACTACGCCCGGTGATCTTTAAGACTCAGCCCACTGGCGTCAATGATTGACTTATTTGTCATTGATTGACGAGTCACTTTTCATTTGTTGAATAGTTGCACTCGCCACACGGGTCTACTACCACACATGGATTGAATGGTAATTTACAAAACCTTATAATAAAGTAAATTGAAAATGTAAACAAGAGGGCCATCAATTTTTCTGGAATTTTTCTGCCGACTATATGTATTATACTACCCAAATGCTACTACGCCCGCTGATCTTTAGAGAATCAGCCCACTGGCGTCAATGATTGACTTATTTGTCATAGATTGACGAGGCACTTTTCATTTGTTGGATAGTTGCACTCGCCACACGGGTCTACTACTACACCTGGGTTGAATAGTAATGCCTTTGTTAAGTTTTGTTTTGCTATCGGAGCTTTATCAGCATATGGTTTTGTATCTATACTTTTTAAGCCATATGTATTTATAGATTGTATTAATGCTCATTATTTATCATTGTTTTGGTGTAATATTAATCAAGATTACTAGTTCACCAGGTTTTTTTCTGGGGGTTTGCAAGCCTTTTTAAAGGAGTTCCTCCGTGAAGTTTGTCCGACCGCGTCAGCGTCGGTTTTTCAAAAAAAAAAAAAAAAAAAAAGTAGTAGTAGTAGTAGTAGTAGTAGTAGTAGTAGTAGTAGTAGTAGTAGTAGTAGTAGTAGTAGTAGTAGTAGTAGTAGTAGTAGTAGTAGTAGTAGTAGTAGTAGTAGTAGTAGTAGTAGTAGTAGTAGTAGTAGTAGTAGTAGTAGTAGTAGTAGTAGTAGTAGTAGTAGTAGTCGAAGTGAACGCACGCGTTTATTTAGCTCTGCAATTGCTGCCCGAATTTGCTAGTTTCTAGCGCGATTTTGTAGATAAATTTTATACATATATTTCGTATTAGTATTTCCTTTCAAACATTCTGTTTAATTTGTAAATTCGTGTCTTGGTTGGAGCGCATTTTGTGTCTCCATTTTCTAAAGACACTCCTCTTAGCTGGCGGTTTCAGCCATTTAATAGGTCTCCTCTTACTGTGGTCAATGCAATATATTTCTCCCCGCGCCAGTATGCTATTTCTGTAGTTCGTTGGCTAGCGCATTATATTTGGCAAGATCGCTTGAGTGAGTGGATTTTATTCCTTTGTCATTTGTAAGAGCAAGCCTAGTACTTTGATTATATAAATCTTTATAGTCAGTTGGCTGTCCCCGGTCAACCCGGACAGACTAACAAATATATGTCTATAATATGTTAGTATGCATTAGGAAACTACTTTAATCGGTTTTGTGTTGGTGAACCACTTAGAAAGTGGTTCGAACTAACAAATATACGACTGTACTCTCTATTCGTATATTTGTTGGTAGACGTCATGGTTTCAAAAGGGGACACTATTTATTTAGTGTTTAGCTCTTTCCTCGACGTCTTAGTGTTATATTTTTGTATTATGTATCGTAGTAGTAGTAGTATGGGTTTCCCCTTTTTATAAAACACCATGGCAACCTATAAGCGTACCCTAAGCCTTAAGATAACAACTAAGGGGTGGGGTGTCACGGCTATCGACGTGTATCATGGGTTAAAGGACGTCGTTGGCGCGGGACCTGCTGCTTTGCAGAGGCTTATCAATGTTTCTAAAACTGTATGGGATATAACAGTGTCAAATTAGGGGGTCAAGGAAAAGCTTCTAGAAGATGTCCTTATTGCAAAAGGCGAAGTTTGTAACGTAGAGGAAATCGAGTCAGATAGGTTGCTAGTGAAGATGAAAGTTCCACTAGAAATTCCAGATGACGGAATCATGAATGACCTCAAGAAGTATGGCAAAGTGCAAAAGATTGAACGGGAAACGTATCCATTTGACAGGACGCTAGAAAACTGTGTAAGACGCATCTGGTTTGATAAAGTGGATAGCCCTTTACCAAGCAGATTGACGCTTGCTGGCAGCTTTGTCCTGCCCTTATGGTATAGAGGGCAAATTAAAGAGTGCCGGATCTGCCTAAGTACTGACCATTTGGTAACAGATTGTCCCAATCGAAACAAATGTTTGCTCTGTGGTTCAGTTGACCATTTTCAATGGCGCTGTCCAAAAAATCAAAACAAGCCCTCAGTATCAGGAGATAATCGCCCATTAAAGGATGCAACTGAGTCAAATGCTTCTGAAGCAATCACTACGGAAGCTGTTGTTGTGGTTCATGCCGCTGAAAATGACACACATATATCATCAAATCCTGTTAAAGTAACTACAGTTGATGAAATTCAAGTATTAGAGGAGGGTATAACCTTAAGCTAAGAAAATAATCAAAATGCAGTGGAGCCAAACGTGGCTGTAAAAGACAATCAGGAAAATGATGATCTTACAGAAGAGCCAGTTTACAATTCCTTAGAAGATGAATTAAAATTAGGACAGGATAAGTTTAGAACTCAGAAGACGGAAAGTTCAGTCGATTTTTCGCTAAGCCCACTTGATTTAAGTCAGCTTGAAGATATGGTAAATGACGCTCCTGCCAAATGTAACTTAGCAATAAGCGTCATAAAGAAGACAATAGCTCAGAATCTGAGATTGAAGTAAATGATATGGATGATGATACAATGTCAGTTGCCGAATCAGATGTGTCCATTCACACACAGAGTTCACAGATGAAAGATGAAAGATGAAATGGTAATGTACCGATCAGAAGGGGGTGAAGTGTTAGTGCCCTATGTAACGGCGAGAGGCGTGAAATATCGTCTACTGCGCCATGATTCTGATATTTCCAAATATGAATATTTGTGTGTGGTAGAACTAGGAAACATTGAATTCGCAGGAAAGTTAGGTAAATGGTCTAAGAAACGAGCTAAAAAACAAATCAAGTTAATCTAATGATGGCGGTTGTAAACATCATTTTGCAAATTATGATTATCTGCACCATCAATTGCAGAGGATTAAATACCGAATTCAAGCAGCGCCACTTGCTTGAAGAATTAGCAAATGAGAGAGTTGATATTGCTTTTCTACAAGAGACCAAAATTCAAAAAATTGAAGTGTATGAATCTCTCAAAGATATTTCAAAAGACCAGATTTTTTATTCTTTATCACAAGATAATAGCGCAGGGGTGGCCATTCTTATCCTGCCCCGCTGTCTCAACTATGTTGATGTTATATCGTCGTCATCAGATACAAATGGACGATGGATTTGTGTATCAATTGATGTACTAAACACAAGTTTAGATTTGATGTGCCTTTATGCGCCAACCTCTCATCAATTGCGTCGTAAATTTCTAAATGATGTTTCCACAATAATTCAAGACAGAACGTCTGAAAAACTAATTATGGGTGGTGACTTTAATTGCATATTAGATGAAGTTAAAGACAGATACGCTAGGTCTAATTTTAATGACACATCTCATAATATTTTGAAACACATCTGTGAATATAAAAGCTTGTTAGACACTTATCGGATTGAAAATCCAGAGGACAGGGACTTTACTTGGTTTTCAACCGATGGAAAGAAATCATCCAGATTGGACAGGATCTATGTAGAACGATCATTGAAAGGTTACATGTGTAAAACTAACATAAAACCAGGAACTTTTTAAGGCAGTATTCCATCAGGAAAGCACGAGAAATGCGAAAGCGTAAAAAGGCGCTTCAGCGGTCGTTGTGTAAAATTAATAAGAAAATTAATGATGGAGAATATAATTATTACGAACTATTAGTTAAATTAAAAGGTTAAATGAAATAGAGCAATATCAGTTTGATGGCGCCAAAATAAGGTCAAGAGCACAAATGCACACTGAGGGTGAAAAGCCTACACGTTACTTTTGTAACTTGGAAAAAGCAAGAGGTATAGAGAAATTAATGGGCTCACTGCAGACTAATGATGGTGTATCCGTGTCCTCAAATGCGGAGATGATGGAAACAGTATCCAAATTTTACAAATCATTGTATAAATCTGAGGGAAGTGATCTAGCTGCAACTAGAGATATTTTAGCTAATATAACGCAAAGACTTCCAGATGCATGTCGCGAAAGTTGTGACCAATCACTAACAATTGATGATTTGACAAAATCACTCAAAGGTATGAAGTTAGAAAAGTCTCCTGGCTGCGACGGACTTCCAGTCGAATTTTATCAAACATTCTGGCACATATTTGGTCCAGTATTAGAAGAAATAGCAGCTAGCATTTTTAAGCAAGGGCATCTCCCTCCATCGATGGCCCAAGCATATGTTCGGCTTATATACAAGAGGGGTGACAGAAATAAAATACAGAATTATAGACCAATCTCTCTACTCTGTGTAGACTATTAGATTATTACTCTGACACTAACATTAAAGCTTGGCGCAGTCCTAGGCAAAGTAATTGATGATGATCAAACGTGCTCTGTACCAGGAAGAACGATATTAAACAACACATTGCTTATACGAGACCGTATTCAATTAGTTTAACAGGATTGCATCCCAGCAGCAATAATAGCACTTGATAACGAGAAGGCGTTTGGCAGACTTGAATGGGAGTTCTTGTTTAAGTCTTTAGACCATATTGGCTTTGGTTCCAGATTTATTAAATGGGTCAATATTTTATATACTGATATAACAAGTTGCTATTTAGTAAATAATCATCTATCTGAACCTGTAGTGTTGGAACGAGGTGTCATACAGGGTTGCTCATTGTCTCCGCTTCTATTCGTTATAGCTATGGAATCGTTGGGGGCCACATTGAGGCAACGTAATGGTTTTCATGGAATATGTATACGTGGCATAGAAAGGCCACTAAAGGTGTCTCAATATGCAGATGATACGACTGTGTTTGCAGGTAAAAATTCAGATTTTAGAATTTTAAATGGAGTATTATCAGATTTTCAAAAGGCATCAGGGCTTAAAGTCAATAGAAACAAATCTAAGGGATTATTTTGGGCGCTTGGAAGGACAGAACTGACAATGTTATGAATATTAACTGGTCAGATGATGTCATAAAGATTTTGGGTATTTACTTTAGTAGAGAACAGGATGTAATAATAAACTGGGAAGAAAGGCTATCCAAGCTAAAGTGTGCATTAGTAAATTCGAAACGACGTCGCCTAACTGTATTTGGCAGGACATTTGTCCTTAATAATTTAATTGTATCTGGACTGTGGTATACCGCTTCTGTAGTTCATATGCCCCAAATCAGTAGAGTCAAAGATCAACACGTTACTTTTGTCCTTCTTATGGGAGGGCAAAGCCAATTTAGCATCGCAGTCAATCCTCACCAATGAAAAGCATGATGGAGGCCTGGATTTGGTTAATGTTTTAGCAAAGTGTGCTTCGCTAAAACTCAAATTCTTGAATAAGTTACTCACTTCAAACTCATCTTGGTCAAGTGTTGCAAGGACACTTCTACAAAGGTACGTAGATCCATTTCCAGTAGAATGTTTATTTTTGTGCAATAAACTGCCACCTAACCATCAGAAGATACCAAACGTATATAACGAACAACTCGAAGCTTTAAAGATATTTACACGATCAATGCCACAACCCATTTGTTGGGAAGATGCCTTAGAGCAACGTCTTTGGGGCAACGAGTTGATTCGTGATAATGATGCTGTATTATATTTGCCCTCTATGGCCAAAAATGGCATTCAATGTTTACGTGATTTAGTTAATCCAAAATCTCGCAAATGGATTGCGATGCAGGATGTAGCAAGAGCAACATCAATGAGGCCTATTGATGCCCAACGCTTATTTCTTAGAATAAAGAATGCAATACCTGGTGAATGGTTCAAATTGCCGAAAGCACGTGGCAACAGAGATATGTTGCAAACAACATTAGTATTTAAGTCAGCGCATATAAAATACAACATGGCAACTAGAGCCTGGTATGGAATGCTAATGCAAAGTCGGAGACAGACTCCTATTGCAATTAGGCATTGGAACACTTTAGGTGCACGCCAAAGAACTGGAAAAATGCGTGGAAAATAGTACATCTACCTTGTCTACCAGCAAACGCACGGGACCTGGCATGGCGGCTACTCCATCAAAGGCTATGGGTCGGTCGTCTGACTTATATGTGCAAAATAACAAGTACAGACCGGTGTTTATTATGTAATACTGAGGAGCTAACAATAAACCATCTGTTTACACAGTGTTGTATAGCTACATGCTTTTGGGTATATATCAATATGCTCCATGCTAAATTTGGAATCAAATATGTGAAATTAATGGCTGAAACAATTATGTTCAAAGATTGCTCAACTATCGGACGAATCATTAATAGCAAGGAGAAAGAATTGTTAGTAACCCTGTTATCTGCAGGAGTGTGGGCCATTTGGAAGCATCGGTGTTCAGAGGCCAGAGATAAAACAGGAAACAACCACCAAAGAGCCATACAAGCTATATTTCGATCATTGTTGATAAAACTGCATTCATTGTGAATTGTACAGGCTAGTGGATATGGAAGAGAAAGTAGATTTAAAGATATATGGTGCAAAACTGGCCTAGTATCAATTGAACACGGATATCTATAAATAGCAGAAGCAGAACTTGTATAAGCTAGCACAATCGCTGCTTGTTGTATATTGATATATGGTATTTTCTTTTATTTAATTGACATTATTTTAAAATTTGAATGTCTTAGGAGATGATAATTTTGACGAATAACCTAACCTTGGGAATCGGTATATTTAAATTTCAAATGAGCATCGCGTCAATATTCTGGAGGTGATCCGACTTTCGAGTTCATTAGGTTAACAGAGTATGACATCTTACATATATACTATTAGCATCCTGTTGTAAATGTTTACTGTAGGTGTATTTGTTCCAGGGTAATTTATAAAAACTTACAATGAAGTAAATTTAAAATGTGTACCCAGAGCGCCATCTATGTAGTCATAGTTCGTATACTTTTGCTTTGTGCATTTTACGACATAAAGGCTACTACGCCTGCTCGGTATTTAAGAATCGGCCAACTGGCGTCAATGAGTGACCTTTTGTTACTTATTGACGAGTCACCTCGCCACTTGTTGGCGAGCTGCACTCGCCATTTGGGCCCAATACTATAGGGTGTGCTACGTTAAATTATATATGATCTACTTAGCCTGCCGGTCATGAATCGGCTCAATGGCGTCAATGAGTAGCAGTAACTTACTGCTAATTATTGATGAGTCGCTTTACCACTTATTGGGTAACTATGCTCGCCATTTGGGCATACTACTACACGGTGTGCAAATAGTAATGGATTTGTTGAATTATATTATGTTATCGGCTCTTTATTAATGTTTTTTTCTATGTAGTTATGCCATGGGTGTGGTATATGGTAATAGAGTATTTTAGCTTGCACTGTTTTGATATGTTAAGTTTGTATTGTTATTCATATACTATTAATAAAGCCTGCTATTTCACCCGATTTTTTATTGGGGTTTGCAAGCCTTTTTTAAAGGAGTTCCTCCGTGAGGTGTGTCCGACTGCGTCAGCGTCGGATTTAAAAAAAAAATGATGACCTATAGCTGCAATCAGTCCTTCTTCGCTTTTCACCACTGTGTTTTATCATCAGGCAAAATCTTTAGCTTCCTCAGGCCCATTCTCGATCGGACTGTACCTCGTCTTGTTTTCTTGAGGTCACTTCGCAGCACGCTTAACAGATTTATGCAACGACGTCCTGTGTCCAGCTTTAGCGCGGAGGTGTTTGCGGTGACAGGCATCACGTTTGCTTGTAGGTGCCTTTGCAGCTGACCAGCTGTTACAGTTATACATATCAAGAATACACAGGTTGCATTGTATAGAAGTAGTCTTTGTATCAAGGGCATAGTTTCCAGAAAGACTAGAAAGCTATGTTCCGCATGACGCAGCGTACAGCAATGCCAGCAGCACCTTTCCACTTTTAGCTATACTCCGCACATCTCTACCTAAGCTCCACCAACATCGATCGATTCCTGAACTCCCTGACTATCAATTTCCAGAAAACTATACAGGTAAGCTGTTGACTATTTTGAAACTAACTTGGCTTCGTGCTGTTGCTGCCTATGGCAGCAGCAGCGTCCAGTCCAATTAGATTCAAAATATCCGACAAAATGTTTACTAAATAGCAAAGACACAATTCGTACAACGTGTCGGTCTATTAAGCGTTTAAGATGGACTAAATCGAGTTATTCATGCTGTGATTGATTATGAAGTCATACAAGTCATGTTGATTATGAGGTCATATGATGGATGGATAAACTGGAAAGATCCAATGTAACTGGCTAGTTAGATAGTGAATTGAACCAAGAATTGTCGTCAGCGACTATCATCATAGTCCACAAATGCTTCCACCGCACAAACACCGCAAGACAAAAAAATACTACTTTGCCAGTGAGGCTTTCACGAGTCTGAGTTTCTGTCAAAACAGAATGATAACGTTAAATTTGAGACAGAATGATGATATTGACGACGGCCAAAACATTCAATCTAAAATTAGAGGCGTATTCTTTTCTCGATCTCGTATCGAAGGAAATCTTGCAAAACACGAATGCCAAAGCATTCATAGCAGATATGCTATTCGATCCATACTTATCTCATGAATCTCCTCACACTTGTAAGCCTGTAGGGTAATATGTGCCGGTAATGACTCAACAATAACTGCCGGTAATGGCTGTAATGGCTGTAATAGCTAGGAACTTCAAAGGCACTTCTAGATACGCTTGAGGCTTGCCACCACAAACTCATACGTGCTATAAACCAACATTGGTGTCCTGAGAGGATAATCTTAAATGGCTCGTTATGCACCATGCAATCCCATTGTCCCAACAGACGGTTTATGTTTGGGCATGTTCCGCGAATGCCACTAGACACGTCTGCTCAGAAAGCTTTGGAATTTACTGTACACTTACACAACATCTCCAGAGGGCGCCTGTGCACAAATCAGCCAAAATCGTTACCCAGGCGATCTGAAAGAGACATAACTGGGTACCGTGAGAAGAAATCACCATCATCATCATCATCATCATCATCATCATCATTATCATCTATCATCATCATCATCATCATCATCATCATCACCATCATCATCCATCACCATCACGATCGTCGTCATCATCATCATCATCATCATCATCATCCATCATCATCATCCATCATCATCATCATCATCATCATCCATCATAATCCATCATCAACCATCGTCATCTATCATCATCATCATCATCATCATCATCATCACCATCATCATCCATCATCATCTCCATCATCATCATCATCATCATCCATCATCATTCAACATCAATCATCATCAATCATCATCATCATCACCATCGTCATCATCATCATCCATCATCAACCATCATCATCCATCATCATCATCATCATCACCATCATCATCACCATCATCAACCATCATCATCATCATCATCATCATCATCATCATCATCATCATCATCATCATCCATCAACATCAATCATCACCCATCATCATCATCATCAACATCAATCATCATCATCATCATCATCATCATCATCATCATCATCATCATCAGCATCATCATCAGCATCATTGTCCTTAACATTGACTCAACTGGATGATTTCTCAGCAATTTGGTCAGCTTCTCGTACTCGCTGTAAAAGTTGTGGCAGCTGGGTTCATATATGCGAACCCTTACCACTCTGATATTGTATCGTGTAATCTGTCAATAGCAAAGAAACTGGGGCGCGTCTTTCAACAATTTTGGTGGACGATGTTGCTGTCTTTGACAGCAACATCTTCCACCAAATTTGTTGAAAAATAAACATTAGTTCATCCTTTAATTTACTTTGAAAATTTCAAATTTTGACATCAGAGTTGGAAGGGTTAATAATAATAACAGGATTCAAATGTAGTACATCTTTAAGACTAACATTATTTTTGACGAGCTTTCGCACATAATGGGCTTCATCAGGTGACCTGATAAAACACATTTATGTGCGACGGCTCGCCAAAATAAATATAGTTAATATTGACCTTGGCAGGACTGTTCGTGACGTAGGCTACTGTGTGGGTCAATAATAGTGATGTTCTGAAGACAGACAAATGCAAACAAATCCGTAATTTTTTACATTAATTAATGAGCAACACAGTATCATTGTTATGCAAAATAGTTTATTATACAGTATGTATTGATGACATTAGTATTTACAGTACAGTTTATACTAAGAGACCAGGATTTATTCACACATGGATGAGCTGTACAGGCTGATCTGAAAGTAGTAGTAATAATAATAATAATAATAATAATAATAATAATAATAATAATAATAATTACGACGACGACGACGACGACGACGACGACGACGACGACGACGACGACGACGACGACGACGATGGAGAGGAGGAGGCTGGTGAGAGTGAGGGTAAGGAAGCGGAGGAGGAAGAGTTGGGGTGCGTTGGTGCTTTTGGTGGTAGTGGTGGCGGCGGCGGCTACAGATGGGCGGGGTAAAACTAAAACTGGAAAGTCCATTATTTGCTTTAAGCGACCGACCATCTATTTCTATTGATAGCGGCCATTATTACAAGTCCAGTGCCATCATTATTATTGACAGAAATTACTGAAGAGACAAATATGTAACCGTATCTAGATTCTAAAAACGAATATACCAATAGAATGATGATGGACCTTTCCAGTTTAGCTATGCCACGCCCATATCTAACTAGGCTCCGCCAACACCTTGCTCGTTTTTGGGAGCGATGGATCCCCGAACACCCTGACTATCAATTTCCAGAAAACTATACAGGTAAGCTGTTGAATATTTTGAAACTTATTTGACTGAGTGTTGTTGCTGCCTATGGCAGCAACAGCGCTCAGTAAATTAGTTTCAAAATATTCAGCATCATGTTTATTAAATAATAAAAACATACAACCTGACGGACTATTAAGCGTTTAAGACGGACTAAATCAAGTGATTCATGACGTATGCTTTTGACGTCAGCATACACGTCACGTAGTTGATTATGACGGCATATGTTGGATGGATAAACTAGGAAGATGCTTTAGACAAATCGCGACTTATCTAGAATTTTATGTGACAATATGAGAGTGGCAGAGGTGCCAAAAACATCAAGGTAAAATGATAATTTGGCAGAGGATTGGTCTGCCAAAAACACAGATTATAGATGTATTTGTCACACATCCGGAATGGCATACGTACGGAATGTTTGGCGAGTTCGTTTAGGCAGAGCAGTAAGATGGGATATCAAATACGGATCTATCTCTGATACCAGCTGTGAAGCCAATGAAGGCAGCGGCTTGTGCAAATTTAGCTGAAAATAAGATGCAACATAGCAGGTATCGTCCAAGATTGTGCACTTTGACGTGTTGATGGATAGATTATTCTGGAATGTCTGGTGGCCAGCGCGTTATGAAACGTGTCTCTGTGTATATTTTACGAGATACTATGCGAAATTACTATTAATAGGGAATTGAAACCGAATTAAGTGGCAATATAGATATTAGCCCACAAGAGTAAAAATATTGTAGAAATGTGTTCAAATCAGTCCAATAACAATATCGTCGATATATTTTTCGATCGGGCCGCCGTGAGGTCGAGTGTCTATTCTGAAAACAATGTTGTTGATAGCCGTTACCGTTTAACTTTTTACACCAGGATTGGCACGCGTATTCGGGACAACTACCCACCCCACCCCCACCCCCATCAACCCCACCCCAACCCCAACCCCACCCCGCCACCACACAACCCACATCCCTCCCACCCACTCCGCCACCCCATCCCACCCCACCCCATCCAACCTCCAACCCCTGCCAAGCTTCCACCTACGTTTGTAGAACATTCCTTCAGTAGAAGCAGCCTTATTGAAATGTTACTATTTTGAAAGCAATGTTGCTGAAAACTGTTGGAGTGGCATATCGGGCTTTGACCACAAAATTGGCATAAATGTTTGAGACCTCACAGGCAAGATTCCACCCAACTTTGGAGAAGATCCAGAGGTTTTAAAACACGCCCGCGTACGTGTACATTCGCTCGGTCAGGTATTAAAGATACGATGCAGCTTAAAGGCGCACATTCACATCAGAATGCTTCAAATAGAATGTTGAAAATTGTATACGTTTAGAAGCTTAACTTATGTACCTCAATGTTCCAAATGAAACTAAATAATTCTTAGTATATCAGGATTTCATTCCGTTTAAATTAATATAATATTTTTGATATTGTGAAATTGAATTAGAGACACATACCCTTAATTCAACTTCACAACTAAAAACTTATATTAATTTATATGAAATGAAATCGTCATATATTAAGATTTATTTCGTTTCATTACATTCAGGTACACAAAGCCTCTATAGGTACACGCATTTCTTAATTCTATTTTTAATCATTCTGGTGTGAATGCGCTCATTTAAACACCTTCAGATTATGTTCCTAAAACACGCTAATATCACTACTAATTTAAATAGTAATTATGTGTAAAATACTGTTAAATATATCTATAATGAATAGCAGTTTTGGTCGGATCAAAATAATGGTGCTTCTTTGTGATGGGTGCTCATAAGGCCAGCCGTCATAGCGAACCACCATTGTTTCCCCAAAACTATACCCCGTGATCACTAATTTCTGTAGGCAACCACATATCTTTACGACCACGTACAGAACGGGATTAAGCCTACTTGGGGCCCAGGGCTAATTAGTTGTGGGGGTACCCCTTATTGGGCGGGTCAAGGATGGAATGGCTACTAGTACAATAAAAATACATACTACTACTACTACTACTACTACTACTACTACTACTGCTGCTGCTGCTGCTGCTGCTGCTGCTGCTGCTGATGCTGCTGCTGCTGCTGTACTACTACTACGACTACGACCACTACTACTACTGCTGCTGCTGCTGCTACTGCTGCTGCTGCTGCTGCTGCTGCTGATGCTGCTGCTGCTGCTGCTGTACTACTACTACTACGACTACGACTACTACTACTGCTGCTGCTGCTACTGCTGCTGCTGCTGCTGATGCTGCTGCTGCTACTGCTACTGCTACTACTACTACTACGACTACTACTACTACTACTACTACTACTACTACTACAACTACTACTACTACTACTACTACTACTACTACTACTACTACTACTACTACTACATCCACACCAAATATATCACATAAGCTACGTATGTGTCAAAATCATGTTGAATATTCTGAAACTAACTTGGCTGAAAGCTGGTGCACCAGCTTCCAGTCAAATTGGTTTCAAAATATTAAACAGCTTACGTAAATCATGTCTGTAAAAGAGGGATACTGGAATTACAGGTTCAAATGGGTAAAATGCGAGTTATTTTTTATTTATTTGGGGGGGTCCCTTGTTTTTCGGGGACCAGGGGCCGTAGCTTCGTTAGCCCTTGCCTTAATCTGGCTCTGACCACATATGACATTTGTTATTAACACACTAAATTACTATCTAGATTAGATAAATTACTATTTCCAGAGCGTCCAGCTGAATCATACGAAAGAGGAATGCACTTGTCTGTTACTGTGACAGTAGCCGTTGTATTTGTGAAACTCAAGCGCCACACGTGAAACTGGAGTGTATGGTCGCCCTCTCCTAGGTACGTTGTGCCACGGAACTGGGCAGAATCTGAAAATACGATAGGCCCTATTATGCAACACTTATTTAATAATATTTTGTTGGTTTATGCGCATATTTTAATTAGGCCTAGTTTGCAATATAATCACTGAACCTTTCCAGTTTTAGCTACCCCCCCCCCCTCCCATTTCTAGCTAAGTTCCACCCACAGTTCGGTGGGGCTGGGATAGATCGATCTCTGAACTCCCTGACTCTCCATTTCTAGAAAAGTATTCAGGTAAGCAGTTGATTATTTTGAAACTAACTTGACTTCGCTCCGAACAGCGTTCAGTCAAATTAGTTTCAAAATATTCAACAGCATGTTTGTTAAATAGTAAAGACATACAATTCGTACAACAACGCTTAGCCCGTCATCCATTATGCGTTCGTGACGAACCTATCTACATCATTCATGACGCCATTGATTATGACGTCATCATACACGCCGTGTCGTTGATTATGACGTCATATGTTGGATGGATAGATTGGAAACGTCCATTGATCTGAAATCCATTGCTGGTAATTATCAATCAAAATGGCAGTGTTGTCCATGAAACTGGTCGCTTGCCAGTTAACTTTTCAGGCGTAGGCCTAAAACCATTATAAGTTTACCTTCTCTTATTGAGACATGAACCATACCAATAAAAAAATCAAATTATGTTGTATTTCACACGCACACACGCGCATAGACATGTACGCGTGGGCGCACTCACTCAAACACTCGCGAGCACTATCTCCAGTTTTCGGGTTCCATTACCTGTGTTATGGGTGTAGGGGGCTGTTAATTCTCAAATTTGAATGTGTACAACATGACCGAGCAATATAATGTGCGACAAAAAACCAAGCGCTCCTACCCTTTGGCATGTTCCAAGCGTTCTTCCCAGTTCCTTATATTACCTTCTCAACAAGCCATCATTTTGTAATCTAGAAGGGGTAACCCGATGGTATAGTTTACTGGGCCGATACTGGGCCAATACCCGGCCGAATTGGTCCGCTAAATTGGAGAAGTACCGCCCCAGAAACCTGCGTTGTGAGTTTCAATACTCGCGTGTACAGCGCATTACGACTCGTGTACAGCTCTGCGTATTAATTGCCGGAAGTTGATGTATATGCGTTTCAGTAGTCACATGTAAATTATCTTAATCGCTAAACGCCACAAAACGTCCTTATGGTAGCCATATTATGTACTGGGTTTCTGATTCTAAATCAGGGTTCCCGTCATACCAATACTTGTCTACGATTCCTTTATAATTCTCTAGAAGCCGCGAAGTGACTGCATCTTAGCGAAAAATCGTAATATGTAACCCTGGATTTACGCTAATCCTAAAATTGACTAATCCTATAGGAAAGCTGGCCAATATGAAACACTATTGGCGAGAAATGTTAGCAAAGAATGTTTAAAAAGTAGTATCGGGAACATACCTGTAATACATCCAACGAACTCTGGTCGCTCTGCCGCTTTCGATACACAGCTAGTGTCGTTGTACGTGTACGCTACACCCTGTATTAAATATCCAATAGCAAAGTTTCCAACGCGGAAAACAATTCATCTATCTGTTAAAACGGTAATAACATTAGCAACGAGGGCGGCGACGATGACCGACAAACGACGACAACGACGGCCGACCGACCGACAGACCGATCGACGGCGTCGTCATCGTCGTCGTCGACTAAACGTTCAGTGGATATATATATATAGCAAGAGGAATCAGAATTAATTTGCAGCCCCTCGTCCTCCCTTTTTATCACAATGTAAAAAAAACTTTCAGGATTTTTCAGACCAGGACCAACGTTGTGGAATCTTAATGTATAGTCACACAATTTGAGCCAAGCTGTTTCCGAGGAATCCGAAAGTAACAAGAGCTATCAGAAGATAGCAAATAGTTTTAAATGTAGGCCTAGGCCTATAGGTTACCTGTCATAGGTTATAATTTTACCACCAGATACAATGCCATCTTAAATCTAGAAATCCCAACGTTCACCGCTTTTATGTTTTAATGTCCCCCACACCGCCCCCTACAATCGATTTCCCGCACGCGCTCACGCACGCACGCACGCACGCGCTCACACACGCACGCACGCACTCACTCACTCGCTCACTCACTCACTCACTCACTCACTCACGCACGCGCGCACTCAGGCACACGCGTCGACGAAACAGCATAATCCCCACTTTTGTTCGAAAAACGTGGTGATAAAAAGCCAATTAAAACACCCAAAGTATTACTCAACGGGGAGGACGAAAACATTCAGACTGGACTATAAAGCCGTTTTACTTGTATGTAACCTGCAGTGCAATGACTACTGGCCTAACGAGTTAGATAGGCAAATTGTTCGAAAATAAGTAAAGTTAAAATCCTGAAAACTAGAAAAAATGACAAATTCAACTACATTACTTACGTCTTTAACGAGCACACTGTATTCGTCTCTCACGCGCGTGTAGAGGTTGGTACTTATCGTATACCCGTGGTACAGGATTTTGTCGTTGTCTGAACTGTCAATCGACACGAAGTTAATGGTCTGAAAGGCAGTTTCAAGTTCAGGTTTCTTTATTACTCCCAGGTCACACAGTGACATATGGGGACAATTATATATTACATAGTAAGCGGTGTGCTTAATTTGTACATTATTATTATTATTATTATTTTTTTTTTTTTTTTTTTTTTTTTTTATTATCGTCATCGTCGTCGTCATCGTCATCATCGTCAATTAATCAGTTCCTTATTTGTTTGTCCACGTTTATCGGTCCGTGCTTGTGCGGCGGTTTCATCCACGTTGGAAATAGGTAGTAATCACTCTAATAAAGCGGCAGATTTTTGATAGCTACTTTGCATTATTGGTGGAGAAAAAGCTCATGGAATTTGAAGAAGTTATGTCTTATATAGTAATATGGAGGTAGTAATTCTTGTCAGGTTTGTTTAAAAAAGCTACAGATAAATATGTAATGGAGCTCGTCCCCTATATCATCTTTTACGCATATGCCATGATATGGTGCATTTCCTCTCTTCTCTCGGGGTTCCATCCCACCTCCCTTTCTCTATTGGGAGGTAGTGGTTGCCTGTTCATAATCGTGTGAATATTATCCTCCTACTGTCCCCGAGTCTTAAAAGATATGTTTCCATTTTCCAATTAGGTTTGAAACTATCATAGATTTTACCCTCCCAAGATATGTGCCATGTCTGTATGAATTGATCTTCCAATGATTTTGTGATCGTTGTCTGTATTTGAGTGGATACGTTGGCTGTTTGATTTGTCCAAATGTAGCTGTGTCCTCTATTATCCAAAATAGCGTTGATGCAATTTAGCCACCTATATTGTGGTCCGTGTTGATGGTAGTCAGTTAGCGCGTACCTGTACAGTGTAAGTGCTAATTTGGTTTCTTTACCTGTTATCAGTTTTATCCAGTAGGTTATCATTCGTTTTTTTATGACCACATTTATAGGTTCCCCATATATCATATATTTCGGCGTAGTGCGTTTATCATTATAACATGTCTAAGGAAGTTTAAATTTACCTTTTCGAGGATATTGCACTTTTCAATTCCAATAATTTCAGACGCATATAGTAGTATTGGCTCTATCATCTGACGGTACAGCTTTAATTGGCAATCAATTGGTGGGTCTAGTTGTTTAGCCTTTCTTTTTAGTACAAACAAGATTAAAGGTTAACTAACCTCATCTCATCATTTCTATTTAGATGATCTAATACGCCACTCATAAACTATGCATGGAATGTTAAGCTTTTTATCATTCCGTCAAAGAAAGATATTGAGGCTTTAGTCGCTAAATGTTGGTACATTTCTACGGCTTATGATGCCTGTTATGATTTAATTTCCAAACAATCAGAGCAAACGTAGTGTATCTGCCGCGGTACATATACGTTCAGTTATAGAGGTGTCACCTAAAGCTTGACAACGTGGTTTAAAAGCGAACCATACAGGTAAGCTATTGAATATTCTGAAACTAATTTGACTGGAAGTTGTTGCTGCGTTAGATCTACAACAGATGTCTTCAACAAAGCTGTGTGTGGGTTCCCATTAGGATCTCGCAGAATCCTCGTGATATTTGGGACCAATTGTCAAAGGTTCAAGGTCATGTGACTACAGGAAAAGTGTGTACGTATGTGTTCGATTGCCCAACGTGTGTCGAAGGAGATACCGCAAATTCTACTGATTTGTATTAGAGTTGTCGAAATGATAAATGTCAAAGATATTTAGAGCAACTACAATTTGGACGTAAGGAAATCTAGTATTCCAAAGAAATGCAAGTTACAACCGTGATAACGCAGGTTACTAGGCCGGTACTGGACCAATACCGGGCCATATCGGCCCAGTAGCCTGTGTTATCATGGAGCCAATTTTAAAACGGTATCTATCCAACTGAATAATATCCAAATTGGACTCTCACAGTATACTGAAGAAGAAGAAGAAGAAGAAGAAGAAGAAGAAGAAGAAGGGTCGGTATATGGTTTATTATATGACTGTGTTGAATGCATACTTACTCTCACGGCATCGGCTTCGTTAGTATCACCATCGAGCTCAGCGCCAACACCTGACCACCCACCTTCATACTGACTTGGAAAGCAGCATGGAGACTGTGCATTGGCGAACACGCCTAATGCGACGACGATGGCGACAAGCTTCAACATCTTCTGCTTAGTGGTGACTGCGGTCGGCCGGTCCGTGCCCTTTATCAGTCCATGGTGCGTCCTTATATTACCATACGCCACATACCATGTGATTCCGTTCCTCACGAACAGAATCCCGGACAATCAGCCGAAGTTAACCTTGTGATCTGCTAGGTAAAATTATCTACGCCTCCATTTGGTCACGATCGTAGGCCCTACGGATAAACTCACATATGATCGCAATGAAATCAGGACAAGAGGTCAGAGGCATTTAATGATTGACACAGACCAATGCAAATTGGATCAACTCTATCGCCACTGAAAGATAACCACTGAAATCCACGTCATGGCATTTTATCACGCGCATTGAAATAGAGTTGGTGTGGTTAGAGTAAACGCAAAAAGATCGCCAAAATTAATTTGCTAGATCTTCATTAAGAAGGTATGACGCAGTCCTAATTTCTAATTGACTTCTAGGATTATAAAAAAAGACTTGATAGCACAAGGTACTGGGCCAATACCGAACCGCATTGTCCTGGTATTGGCCCAGTACCGGCCTAGTAACCTGCGCTATAAGGGGACTTTGCTGCCAATGGACGTTTCCAGTTTTAGCTATGCCCCGGTCATCTCTATCTAAGCTCCACCCACGCGTCGTCCGTGTTGGATCGATCGATATGTGAACTCTCTGACTATCAAGTTCCAGAAACTATACAAGTAAGGTATTGAACAGAATATTTATTAAATGGTAAAGACGATCGATCCCAACACGGGCGAAACGTCATGGAGCTTGGCTAGAGATGGGCGGGGCATAGCTAAAATTGGAGTCATTCATTGCGCATAGATGAAATGACTACAGTTGGTTTGAATATTGATCGGATCCCTCAATTAAAATTAAAATTATTTCAGTAACATTCATGTACCTTTATCGTAGTACTGAAATAATGGAATCTCAGAACACATGGCCTTACATGGTCAAGGCCACGTCAAAAAGCAGAAGGCAATTGTAATCAATCTTTCGCCCTTTGGCCTTTCTTTTACACCAGATCTATATGCTGACTATTGATAAGCGCATATGCCACTGACCATGTCTATTTACGGGATTTAGGTTATCAACTGGCCACTTTACACATGCTTCTGGGGTCTAGTGCGCCATATAGGCGTTAGTTGGTCGGTTGTAAACCCTTCCATCTACGGCCACCTAATAGTTATATTCTATATTAACCATGTATTTAGAATATGAAACGCCAAATACCAAAAATAACTGTTAATGTAAGAAATCATGCCATTGAATATTTTGAAAATAATTTGACTCTAAACTGATGCTGCCGATGACAGCAACAGACACCTGTCAATTTCAAACAATATTTTGAAACAAATTTGACTGGGAGCTGGTGCTACTAAATTAGTCCCAAAATGGTAAACAGCTAACGTGCATGATTGTTTTAAAATTTAGAACTTCATATGGTTAATTCAAGCGGCTTAGGCTACTATTACATATGGTTTTCTTGGTCTAACTTCCGATAACGTGGTCGCATAGAACAGGTTTTACGACTGACAAAGAAACGTCTTTATGGGGCACTAGGCCCCTGGGTAGGCAAACCATGTGCGAATGTTAATTATAATCACATTGAAGAGGACATAATAAAATTGGTTAATATCTAGTAGTAGCAGCAGCCGCAGCAACCGCAGCAGCCGCAGCAGCTACCGCTGCAGCAGCAGCAGTAGTAGTAGTAGTGGTAGTGGTAGTGGTAGTAGTAGTAGTAGTAGTAGTAGTAGTAGTAGTAGTAGTAGTAGTAGTAGTAGTAGTAGTAGTAGTAGTAGTGGTAGTGGTAGTGGTAGTAGTAGTAGTAGTAGTAGTAGTAGTAGTAGTAGTAGTAGTAGTAGTTTTCAAGCGTGTTTGAAAAACAGGCGACGAGCGGCGATTAGCAAAATCTGTCATCGCCGTCGGTTTCGGAAGCGCTGACATCGTGGCGATGGGCAACAGATAATATAAAATCGCTTCGCCGTCGCGACGTCAGTGTTTTTGGTTGCTGTAGTGGTAGTCATAGTCGAAGTTGTAATGGTAGCAGTAAAGGTAGATCACGACGACGACAACGGACGCGACGGCGTGACTATGACGACCGTAAAGACGACCGCGCCTACGACGTTGTTGAATTAATTTCGAGATATTCAGCAAAATGCTTCTTCAGTCGTACCGAATATGTAATATCTGGGTTGGATTTCATAAACCTTAGAAATTTGCTTAAGTTAACTTCTTAGAGATTTGCTTAGAATCAGCCTTAGCAGATTTCACAAAACATTTGCCTAGGATTATTCAAAGAAAATTGCTTAGAATTCCTAGAAATTTGCTAACTTTTCCAAGCCAACTTCTTCTTTTCGTTCGCTGATCATACCGCCAGTCCTGTAAGTGACTATCGACATGATCATAAGCGTTAAGTGCGTGGATCCATGGTTTATTAGAGTGCGCCGTGCGGCCTGGAACCTCCGTCTTCAGCACTCGAGGTTTCTGTCAGGGTTACCTCACCCTTACCTCCTTTAGTCGCCTCTTACGACACGCAGAGGATATGGAAGGTGTATTCTAAGCCCCACCTACAGGGCAAGTCCAAGACAACTATTAGGTGGCTTAGAAAAGTGAGCAAATTTCTTAGCCGTGAATTAAACCATACCTTCCTCAATAAACATGTAAAGTGAAGTGTTTTATTCATGAAAATTGTCTTTAAATTGTCCTAACAGTAAGCGACATCATAAGTATGGTGTCGCTAGGGAAAGTGCTAAAGGTAGTAGGAGTGAAAGTGTTAAAGGCCCGTATATTAGTAGAAATCAAAATGCATTTGCAATAGTGAATCACTCTTACAGATACCATACATATAACTCACGGTGTGATACATATGAGGATCTAAATAATGGAAATACTAAGCAGTGTATTGAAGTCGATCATAGTGATGCATCTACCAGTAGGCACCATAGATCTCAACGCGAAACTCGGCGCGGGAATCTACGCCATTCCACATCTGTAGACCAACACCGTGAGTGCGACATTGCGCTGTTTGGCGATTCGATAACCAAATATATTGACCCCGCTAGGATGTTTATCAAAATCGGCGCGAAAACAGAAACGGTGAACGCGGCAACAGTCCAGTCCATTCAAACAGACACGGTTACACAACGCACTAAATCTGTCATCTTCCAAGTGGGTATCAACAATCTAAGAGCCCCTAACGCCTGTATCGAGGATGTCGTCAGCGAATACGTAGACTGTTTACATACCATTAAGAAAAACGCGCCTGGCTGCAAATTGTTTGTCTCTAAACTTATCCCATTCGCTGATCCAGTACTTGACCGTACGAGAAATCTGTTTAACGCTCTACTGGAACGTGAACTAGGGGATAAGTGTGACCTAATCTTTATAGACCACAGCAATCTGTTACGGAACGGTAAACCTGGTAGGCGGTTCTTCTCAGATGACATCCACTTGAATTTTAGAGAGGGCACCGCAGTATTCGCGTCTAATATTATAAGAGCAGTTAGTGACGAAATTAAGTCCGTTGAAAAGCTGAGTAGTTTATTTGCTGCTGATGTTTTTATTAAAAATTATTATAAAAGAGAAAGCCCTAATACCATAATTATGCACTGTTATATAGGCATGCAAATAATTGTCTAGTTTTACTAGTTATATCATGCCAAGTATAATTATTACTATCACAATACATTCGGATCCTGAATGTATACGCCCATTATAGTATGCGTATGCAGTAAACTTGACTAAAGCGACCACTACACGCACTATTAGTGGCTATTCAAAATATAAGATGAGTGTTTTTTCAAGACGTGTGATTTTGCAATTACCCGTCTTGAAAAACTGTCATCTTCTGGTCCCAACAACAGATGGTCGCTATAGACAGATTTAACTGTACGCCTTTAATCACTAATAGCGCCGCCTTAATACTATCGCTATCATGCACTCGCCAAAGTCAACGTTGTCCATATGTTCGTGGAACGTACATGGGTTAATACAGAACACTCTTGCTGGTTACCCAGTAAACAAACTTCATATGCGGTCTGTAAAAGAGGATCTATGTAAATACGATTTAATATGCCTAACTGAAACACATACTGATACTAATAGTGATATTTCTTTGAATGGATTTGAACTAATCTCGCAAATTGACCGCCCAAAGCATAGCAAAGCGCGACATGCCAGTGGCGGCATTTGTATTTTAGCAAAGGAATCCCTCAAGCATGGTATTAAAGAGATTAAATCATCTAATGAAATTGTTCGGGCTAAGATGGACAGATTTACATTTGGACTGGCTAAAGATATATATATATATTGCTGTTGTTTACCTACCTCCTGAAAACACAACCTATTCAATGAGAAACAATCTCGATCTGTTCCCGACACTCGAGCATGACATAGCATCATTTTCTCAAGAGGGTTCTGTATTAATCTGCGGCGACTTTAATGCTAGATGTGGGAAATCTCCCGATTTTGTCCCTGATGAGTGTGATTTATCGGTTTACCTACCCGACTGTGAAATTGTAGGGCCGCCATCAACCCATGTCAGAAATAGAAATACACAAGATACTAAATCCCCGAATAATTACGGGAAAATGATATTAGACCTGTGTATCGGGACCGGACTACGAATTGTTAATGGCAGGATAGTTGGTGATTTGTTTGGAAAATTTACATGTCACAAATATAATGGTAGCAGCGTAATCGATTACTTTCTGATAGATGTCGATATGCTATCTTCAATTGTCTATTTTAAAGTCGAGTCTCTAGAACTAGCTTCAGATAATTGTAAATTATCTCTTCAGCTATCAATGAATGACATGCCAAGTGGACTGCCAAGTAGCAGCTCACGTAATAGAGACGTAACCTCACCCAGACCCCTCCCTGCTAAATATATCTGGTCAGACGTATCAAAACAGAAATTCATCGATGTATGCAACAATATTATTACAGAGAGAGAGGTTGATAGCATAATTAAATCAATGAACTTCATAGATGATAATAGCAGTACAGATCTGGAGGTGGCACTATCTAGCATAAATCAACTATATTGCTCAATTGCTGATAGATCCCTTCGTAAAATCTTACCCAACGCCAAGCGGCGGAATAGAACATGTAAAAGGAAATGGTTCGACCAATCATGCTTTGACCTGAAACGAACTATTCGAAATTTGGCAAAGGTATTGTCTAAAAATCCGAATAATCAGAACCGCTCCCAGTATTTCTTAAAGCTAGTGTTATAAAAAAACTCATAAAGTATAAAAAGAATATTTACATTAAAAATATAATAAGCCAAATGAACACTAACCAAAACAATAGCTCTTCATACTGGAAATTACTAAAGGAATTTAGAAACACAAACAGCCCACCTGATGAAAGCTTCGTTACCGCAGACAGATGGTTCGATCATTTTCGCCATGGAAGCAAGCCATGTAAGTCTTGGAAGACATTAATTGATAGATTGCAAGATAAATTATGCAAGTTGTAGAATGTACCATCTTTCTGTGAAATGGACTGTAAAATCACCGAGGTCGAAATAAATAATGCAGCAAAATGCTTGAAAAATAACAAATCGGCGGGCGGTGATAGGATCAGCAATGAGATGATAATCCATAGCCTACCGGTTACATCTATGGCTTTGTGTAAACTGTTTAATCGTATATTTACGTCCGGAAATTTTCCGAAATCGTGGTCATCTGGTATTATAACACCAATTCATAAAAAAGGTAGAAAAGAGTACCCAAGTTGCTACCGTGGCATCACAATAACAAGCTGTCTTGGAAAGTTATTTTGTCTGGTCCTGCAGGCCAGAATTGTGAAATTTCTAGCCGATCACGACATTCTTGCTAATAACCAGATTGGCTTTAAAGCAGGCTCAAGAACTGCTGATCACGTATTAACTGTAAAAGCGCTTATCGAAACTTATACAAAGACGTCGAGTAAACATAAGCGTAAGACGGAATTATTTATACGCCTGTTTTGCTGACTTTAAACAAGCATTCGATTCTGTCCTGCATGAAGCGCTGTTTTGTAAATTACTGAGTCATGGAATTAGTGGATATATGTATAAAACTATCAGAAATATGTATGCTTGCGCAGAATCGTGTGTGAAGACAGACACGGGCCTTACTACTACATTCCCAGTGCATCAAGGTAATGTTCTCAGTCCTGTTTTATTTAATATTTTTATCAATGATATTGTACAAATATTTAATTCTAGCTGCGATCCGCCTAAATTATATGATCAAATTGTCCCATGCCAAAATTACGCAGATGACATTACTATTTTATCAACTTCAGCTCAGGGTCTACAAAATTCACTCGATCAGTTAAGCAAATATTGTAATGATTGGGGTCTTACGGTAAATCTAGTCAAGACTTCAGTAATGGTATTTAATAAAGGTGGCAAATTAATAACCAAACACAGATTCCTATAGAATAAGCAATGCTTATCGATTGTGAGGTCGTGTAAGATCTCGGCATAAAGCTACATTGTAACGGGAAATTAAAATCCGCTCAAGATGATCTAAAACAAAAGTCAATGAGGGCCATCTTTAGCCTGAAAAGCTTAAACCAATTCCATCATCTATCGGTCGATAATCAACTTAAATTGTTTGATATATTAATACGACCCATTCTTACCTATAATGCAGAAGCATGGGGCCCGCTAAATCTACTACCGTCCCTTGAGAGAAACGAAGTGATAGAAGACAAATTTGTAACTAGCTTCGAAGGTGAACATCTTCATTTAAAATTTTGCAAAAACATACTAGGCGTTCATTCTAAAACACCAAACTTGTGTGTCCTTGGTGACGCAGGCCACTATCCAATCTATATCCAATCTATAGTACACGCTATAAAATATTGGATGCACATCGTTTCCGAAATCCCGAAAACATCGATTATTTACAAACGCATATCTAGAAATGTATAAGAACGACAATTCAGCAATAAGCACCAACTGGGTCACAAGCATTAGAAAAATGTTGGAAAACCTCGGTTTCACAGAGCTTTGGAATAATCATGGATCAAAGAATATTAATGCCACTTTAAAAAATATTAAAGAATATTTGCAAAACAGGTTTATTTCTTACTGGTCGGCGTCATTAAACGACACCAGCCATAGCAGATATGACTTTTATAAAACCGTTAGACGTGCGTTTGCTATGGAAAACTATTTACTAGATGATAGGTATAACCGAAAATACAGAGTAGCACTCACAAAGTTCCAAATGAGTGCACATGTACTGCAGATCGAAAAGGGTAGACACCTCAAATTAGAGAGGCAAGATAGAATATGTTATTCTTGCGATCTAGGCTGCGTTGAAGATGAGCACCATTTCCTTTTTACATGTCCTAAATACCAAGACTATTAAGTAAAGTACTTAATTACACGCCTCGCGTTAAAAAATTGGGAGTTATTAAAGAGAAATGTACTGCAGAATTTTGCTAAATATATATACTACGCGTTTGCACGCAGAAACACAACTGTACATGTCTGATGCCGATAATTATCGTAAGCAACAACCTTACGGGCCACAGGAATAGAGGGGCCCATGGGCGTTTGAATGCAAGAACGCAGCTGTACAAATCTAAGGCTGCTAATTGTCTGAAGCGACCACCACATTATGGACCACAAGAATACAGGGATCCATTTATACTTATGCACCCGCCCATTTCTAGATTATCGCCGTCCAAGTTATGTGTGTGTTGGGACCAATTTATATACTTTGAATCTGGAATTCCCAGAATCTCAGTCTCAGAGTAACTATACATGCAGCTAAACTGTTGGATATATTGAGGCTAATTTGCCTCCGGGCAGTGACTATCTACAGCAGCAACGGCCCTCGGCCAGGTTAGTTTCAAACTACTCAACATAACGTTTATTAACCTGTAGATCGATCAAAGACATACAATTCGTACACTTCATAACGGAATTGCTACGTTAAACCTTGTAATGACTGTGACGTCAGCTCCCTGGTGACCTAATTGTCTATGCCGTCTTCTAACTAAGCTCCACATAAGTTCTGCGCAAGTTGGGATGAATTTATATAACTTGAACCCCGACTCCCAGAATCTCAATTTCAGAGTAACTGTACAGTTAAAATGTTGTATATCTTGAGGCTAATTTGCCTGTGAACAGTGGCTGCCTATGGCAGCAACGGCTCCAGGTCAGGTTAGATTCAAACCTTTCAACAGAACAGTTATTAAACTATAAATCGATCACACACATACAATTGAC